>CAXIVR010000005.1:41326238-41859461 GCA_964035755.1 Teleogryllus oceanicus | reverse complement strand
GATCTCGTTTGGGTTTTTTCCCAGTTCAGTGATTCCTTAGAAATGCAAGATGGCCTTGTATTGCTTCTGGAAATAAATGTAACTTCATTTTCTGGGCACATCTTCTACAGTTCAATGTGAAATACAGTTACATAAATCATAGTTATTCATGTCGTGGGAACAGTATACTCCTTTACGAAGGACATGATGAAATACGAACCCGAATCTGTACCTGATTTGCCTTAGAAAACAGGTCTTATTACACCGGAGCGAATATTTTGTTAACAATTCTTGCCAAACACTCCTTTCTTTCTGAATTCAGAATTCAACTAGTATATGGTTTAGTGTAGGGATCCACGAATTAAGAAAACATGCATAGAATACACTTCTCCCCGTAGCATATCAACTCAGTTTTGAACGGTTTTTTGGCGTAAAATAAAAAAGTCTGTAAGATGAGAAAATGAGCATAGTTTTTTGATATTCTCAGAACATGTCTCAGTGACAAAGAATTGCTCTCGATTTCATTCATAACTCTGCTTGTTCGAGTCACTGAGAATTTGCGAGGTACTTCAAAGTAAATTGCACGAATCCAGGTGCCTGGGAGCAGTGAATCATTTCCAATAAAGCTAGATAAAATCCAACATTTTTTCGCAATATAGTGTTCATTAGGACAAATGTTATTCTATGAGTTGAAAATATGAACATACTGTGACATACCAATAATGAACAATAGGTACAATATTTATTATAATAGCGTAAATTATAGGATAAATACAGGTGAATATGCGGCATAGCACGTAAACGAGCCGTCGTCAATCTTCATGCAGTGTCAATCTCGAAAACGGCTAGTTCATTTTGTAAGAAATTTATGGATTGGTCTAGGCACGGAAGTACATCAAGTCTTGTCTGTAAATAAACAATCGAAAGAAGAACCGAGTTTTTGAAGGGTTGAAAGAATATGATAGGCATTCATTCTGACTGATGCCGTGGTGTTGAACGGATCGTGCACAATTAATGTTAGGAGTTTTTTGGGACTTGTAAGCATCTACTGGGGAGTAGGTACTAGTAGAACGTTAAATTTGAATGTTATGTGTCGACGGAAAAACGGAAAATATTTCAAGTGAACGAGTTAGAAGGACATTGAGGGCTTAGGCGAATTTATCAGTAACCGGACTGGAATGCTAAGAACAGATAGTTCGTTGATCGTTGAGTATTCAGCATACGCGTGGGATGAACTTGGAATTCGTAAATTGGCGAACGACTTAGGCTTTATAAACTTCGGAAACGGTGATGAACGGTGATTGAAGTGTGCTTCTGCAAGAAAAGAAGAGGGAAGATAGTATCTGGATCTGAGGACAGCGACGTCGGAGAAGAATGAAGATGGTACAACGAGGCACCGTCGTTCAAGAGCGCGCGAAGACGAATACTGCATTATAAGGTTGGAACAGGGCATGACCAAGTTTTTTTATATTGTGTAGAATTATCAATTACCAAAATTGTTTAATAAATTTCCATGCTTTGTGAAATGAAAACATGATTCTCATTGAGCCAATTCTAGTAACGAAGTAGCAAGATAGAAATATATTTGCTTTTCTGATTCCTCAACCAATCTGTACAGATGGCAGATCGGATAATCATCTATTAGCATAAAATAGTGATTATTTCTATGAAACTCATCGACCCAAGTAGCCGGAAAAAAATTTATTTATACTTAGAGTTGAAGGTTGACTAGTATGATAGTATTAGCGTAATGTTTTCCTCGCGCCCATTTATACAAATTCGGAACGGATTACGTAGTAATAATATCAAATAATATTAGAAAGCCGAAGATAGAGTCAAAATTAATATAAATAAATCATTAATGTATTCAGTTTATTTCAATACTAAACGACATTATTCCGATTTGTTTCACTTGCATTTCTCTCTTTTGCAGCATTTGTGGTTTCAAGTATGTAGAGTTTTCATTAAATTTCAAGTACCTTCTCACTATGCAAGCATTAGCATACTTCATAAAGCGAGATTCTGAGATCATTACATATGTCCACACTACTAAAAACGAACTTCATTTGAGATGTATGTGTATAAAGTGAATATGTCAAAATATTGATAATTGCGTTAGGTAGAAGTTTGAGATGAACGAGTTCTCTCTCTTCCACTCTATTCCTCTCTCCCTCCCTCCTTCCCTCTCTCTCTCTCTCTCTCTCTCTCTCTCTCAAAGTCCTCTGCTGACGTTGACAGGCAGATGCATAGCCGTGTCTGAAAGAAACATAAGCTGACTCGACTTCATGTCATTTCTGACGACGTAGGCATAGTCTGGAACAACGCACAGCGAAACAGAGAGAGGTAGCAGAAGCGCAAAGCGCACGCAGGCAGAAATCGAGCGCAAGAGAATATTTCAATGCCGAGCCATATATGCGCGAACGGCATTCAAACCCAGACACATCAGCAAAGCGCGACCACTCACGGCCAACAACCCTCGTGGAACCATTGCCACCGAAAAACCTCCCAGAGTCTTCCTCGACAATAGAGCACCTGCTTCCCGCTTTCCACCTCTGGTCACTCTATCTACCATCTCCATATCTCTCCCCCCACCCCATCGGCTTAGTTCAGAGCCAGCATTGATGCTCTCTCGGCAGCGACTCTCACCAATCCGATCCTCACCGATCGAGACCCGACTGGGCCGGATTTTTGACACTTAGCTAAATAGCTAGTTCGAATTCACCCGCATGCAGAGGGAGGCCGGCCAACTGCTCTGCCGGTCATTCTGCCGGCCAACTGCTCTGACCAGTAGTTCTTGTGGTTTCTCTAATCAATATCAAGCGAATGCTGGAGGAGTAGCCGAACAAAGAGTCTACGGATCTCACGTCATCTGTCTTTCCTCTTTCTTATTCCCACCTTATCCACCCACAAGCACGCATACAGGCACTACACTATCATACATGACGGAAGATTATTCGGGAACTTAGAGATCGTCCCGCCTGGGGTGCTTTCTCTCTGAGGGAGAAACCTGGAAATGAAATCTGTCGCAAGCCGACGTGTTGGTCCGTGCCGCATCTCACCATCCAGCGTGGGAAGATGACGATGCCGGAAACATTAATCAATCAATCCATACCCATTGTCCCCGCTATCCGGTGCAACGGCATCGCTGCCACTTTTGCGCCCACACCATCCTGGTCGCCACAAACTGGCTCCTCAATCACGCTTCCTCCACCCATCTCCGCCCTTTGCACTCACCCCATCTGTCCATCTCCCACTCTGTCCCACTCGGTCCATCTCCACCGCTCTCATAACAGCCTCGCCTCACACCGACCGCCGCTCTGCCGCAATCCACATTCTTAGCTGTCCAACCTTCATCGCTGCACCTCCTCCCCTGAAGACATAAACAACATCCCCAATACTTTCGCTGTCGCATACTTTTTCAGCTGAACATTTTCTGCCGAATCCGTCACCACTGTCACGTTCATTACTGCCTTCACCACCAATATTATATCGCCAATATCATCATATCACATATCTTACCTTCATTAGTACGTCTGCCCTGCCCGACATCCTCAATGCCTTCGCAGCCCCGAAACCTACTAAATCTTTCAAGTCTCAATCATCATCGATACCAACACATTCGCTACCGTCTTCACCATTACGCTGATTATATCACCAATCGTATCCCCGTACTGTACTTCGTCCGTCGTAGACCAGCCAACTCCTCAATGCGTTCGCTGAGTTCCATCACCCTCATTATTGCCTTCATCATCACCATTGCTATCACCATCAGTATTACAATTAACATCATGATCACCACCATCACTAGTTTTATCAACCTTTCAGATCCCAACATTCTCGTTCCCCAAAATTCTCACTTATCCGCTCCCGTTCCCAATGCCTTCCCCGTTCCAACTGGCAAATCCATCCCGCTTACCCTCGCATTCCCTATCGTTCATTCCGTTTTTGCCGGCTGACGCAATATCCTATTATACGAGACCCCTCTCCGTATGTTTCCCTCTCGCGCGTATATTTCGCGGGGAAGTGCTGCTTTTATTCTCGGCTTTGTGCATATTTAACCGCGGGGCCGCGCCGCGCCGCCACCGCCGCCGCGGCGCCCTCGCCGCGTATCTGACTGCGTGTCGGGACGCGCAGGGGTGTCCGATTGCGAGGGGGTAAATGAACGCACGCACGCACGCGTTGAGGACCCCGCCCCCTCAGCGCCCCCGCGCAGTCAGGTCCCTATCGCCACCCCCCTCCCGTGGCGCGGCATCCGGCATTCCCTTTGACGCCCGCGTGGAAGTCGCCGATGCATTTCCTTGCACTCTGTCGCCCTTTGAAGGGAAGCGCTGGTGGCGACGGCTGGGCCGCTGGGTCTCGTGTCAGCCTCCCTTCTGCCCTTCTCGCTCCATGCCCCTCGCCCTTCCGTCTTCGGCGCCTTCCGCTCGGCACGTGGTCTCGTTCTGTAGGATCCGCGATTGTTTCATTTGTTTCCTGGGGTTTGATTAGTGGTGAATTGGCAGAACTTGGAATACAGTATTTCATGTCTAAACTTCAATTTACATTGAAGTAACTTTTGACATGCGATCAACTGATTATCCAATCGGGAGCTTCATTGTGACTTCACTTTTAGTGTCCAAGCTCTGGAATGGATAATCGTATCCCTGCCGACGGTACGTCAAAAATCACTCTGTTTAAATCGGAAAATAGGTGTCATGTCTCGTCAAATTCAATATTTATGAAAATGAATGTACCTGCTTGATTCCTTTTTATATGAATGATAATTTATTTCAAAAACAGACTTCCTCTACTACGATCATTTTTGCTTGTTCTTGAAGAAATTTTCTGGGTCTTTCTTTCGTATTCCTACTTAATATTTTCCATTTTATATTTTTATTACATATTATTATTGATTTCTCGCTACCCCTTATGCAGTATAGAGGAAGTATTGTAATCCTGTGGAATAACTGCAAATTTTCAATAGAAAAACTCTTAATGTCGGAGCCTGGTCACGAAAAAGTGGGTAAATCTTCCCCCTCTGTATAGTAAGTTACTTCCTCTAACAAGAATTAATGTTTTGTGGGTCCTTGATACCGAAAAATTTATTGACAGCAAAACCACCGTGTGTGACCATCGCTAAGCCGCAAACTGTTCAGCTGAATTTCTCCAAAATTGCTATTACACAATCAATAACGCGGCCCCTTATATTTGAAATTGATATTTTAATTTTCGAGATACTTTCCATAAGCCTCGAGACATTTCAAACTTTTCAAAAGAAGAGTCCAACTTTTGTATTAAATTTTGTTGCTATAAAGAAAACGTAAGAGAGTGGTCTCATTCCTTTGCAATACCGTTGATTTTTCGTACGTTTGATTGATTGATATTTAAGTATGTTTTATTCGGCATCTTCCTACAACTAAAATGTTGAAAATAGAGATTTTTCTTTAATAAAATTTGTTCTTTAAAAAAAGATTTTGAAATTAAGAGATGTATAATTTTTTTAACTTTGAGTTGACTCGAAAATTGTTTGTTAAATTTTGATCTCAAATAGCGTAAAGAACGCTTAAGAGAATGACGCTAGTCTCCTTTCTTTAAAATTCTTGACTTTTTGAAAATTACAAAAATTCAACATTTTTCCACTTCTTCCTACCACTACAATTATGAAGATAGATTATTAATTAAAGAAATGTATTCATCAAAAACAGATCTTCAAATATGGTCATGAACAATTTTCGGAAAATATGATTATTTTGGCGCTTTTAATTTTAAACATTTTTTCTCAGAAACCCAATTTGTTTCTTTAAATTTTCTTCATGTATGTGCAAATAACGTAACAAATCGTGCTGGTCCTATCTTCGGTGCATTTTCAGTATTTTCGAATATTGGAAAGAAAATCTAAATGGAAAATTCGGATTTCCCACGCTTCGTGAAAGTAATTTGCGTAATGCTTGGAGGAAGTTGGATATTCCGAGACTCCATTCTCACTCTGTACCCATTATCACTTAATATAAATTAACTTAATGTTACAAATCGAAGAAAGTTAAGTTAAAAAAATATCTGTATTAACTTCAATTAAATGCATATTACGTAAGCGTTACAAATATTGCAAGTGCGTGATTTCTCATTTGCTCGAAAAGTGTAAAACCCAAGTGGTTAACTTGAAATATTTATTCCTTTTAGCGTTGCCTTCAGGTCTTAGAGGCTATTCTAATTTATATTCATCAAGAGTTACAGACACGGAAAAAATTCTCGGCGAGCTGGAATGGATTAAAGGAAAAGAAAAATATTATATATTAAAATAATGTTATTTTTGGTTGTTACTCTATCCACAATTTGTATTCTCAGTGTATTGATGATTGTTTAAAACGTAATGATTATTTTGACGAAACAAAGAGTATTCCGTCAACTTAATAGCTATTAAGTTGAGGATGTATCCTTTATTCTTCATGTAATAACGTCAACAAACCGCATCGTATTCCGACATTGATGATTGTCTCATTCGTTTGTTACCTAGGCCACAATTTATTCTCCGTGTATTGATTTGAAAAGTGTATTGAAAATTGAAAATAAGTGTGTACATAATTTTGTACACACTTTTATTACCATAACTTTCTATTATTTCCTTAGGCAGCGTAGCCTAACAATGCAGCGATATATATTTGATGTGTTATTTTGAGAATTTAATAGTTGGACGGGAAAGAGATGAAAGGGGGGAGGTACGATAAGGCGGCTGTATTTACTTAACATTAATGTTACATTGTCTCCATATTCAATAAAATAGTTCATTCAATAAAATAGGTCATTCAATAAAATATATTAATAAAATAGTTATTCAATAAAATAGTCATTCAATAAAATAGTTCATTCAATAAAATAGGTCATTCAATAAAATAGTTCATTCAATAAAATAGGTCATTCAATAAAATAGGTCATTCAATAAAATAGTTCATTCAATAAAATAGTGCGACCCACGCGTCGGTTTCAAGCCGTAAGGCCAGCACCCGACCTGAGACGTCTTGGGGGTGGCGAACACAATTCGCCGTATGGTCAGCTAGCTCAGTAAGACGTCCCAGTGTGGACACAAATAATAAAAAAAAAACAGAAGAATAGGGGGGTCAGGGTCGTGAAGAACGTTTTGGAATGGATGCAATTTATTAAAAACTCGAGTTAGAATCACTGTTCACTTATTTTAGTATATTCTAGAAAAGTTTCTGTTGTGACAATTACATGAAAAGGCACTCAAAAAAAAAAAAAAAATACACAATAACTATGACTGGCTGGAAGAAAAAAACCAACACATTCTTATGACTAAATACACAACTTCTTGCTCTCCTTTTTAACACAAACTTTCAATGAACACACTTTCAGCAACACTGAGAATTGTAAAAAAAAAAGATTACTTTATACAAAAGAAAAATTGAGAATCAAAGCTAGTAATTCTGAATCAACACTGCTTTAAAGTAAAATACTCTCTCTCTCTCTCTCTAAGAATTCAGAGAATAATTAATACTGGAATTCCTCTCTTACTCAGATTCTTATTCACTAATTTACAATTTTACATTTTCAAATCCTTTTAAAAAGAAAAGATTGATTCTGTCTTCTCGTGCTAGAGATAGAAACAAATGGTTCTACTTTCTTTACCTTTAGATAGTGTTACTTGACTTCTTTCAACGTAAAGAATTTAGAATAAGCTCTGGGTTTAAAATGAATTAATTCTACAATATAAAACTGTCTATTTGGCACGACCTACTTTTGCTTCGGCCGCGACGGAAATCCACAGCCTTTCTGGTGTTGGTAGGCCTGAAGCGTCGGAGCTTCGCTGAGAAATCTGTGTAGCACCCTCCGCAGAACCGCCTGCCTCCTCCTGGTCGAAATTCAGTCGCCCACCAGAAACGTGTTCTCCGTCTCGTACAAGGTTAATATTCTTTCGTACTCGCATATAAATTTTAATTGACTTCCAATTATGACGGTTAATAACCAACTGGATATTCAGAGTGTTGAATTAAATCCAGAGATCAACCTTTATACAAACACAATAAAATTTAAGAGAGCAACACAAAACTGGAAAAAGAGAAATGACGCAACGATAATTTACTGCCACATGTTCAAAACTCCTCTTCATTCCTACTTCAATGCACAAGGTCTCTTTATTATCTTTCTCTGAGATTACGTTCAAATTAATTTATAATGGATATTTAATTCTTCTTATCTTCCTGAAGATTTTTATAAAAGACGCCGATGGGAAGTCCGCTGCAATAATGAATTCTGGCGTGTCGTTGTCGGTACGTTCATAGTTCCGCTGGCGACCTCAGAAAGAACTTTTTGTCTGACTAATGTTTGTTGACTAGGTCTCGCGACTATTGTGGGATCTCCATTGACCAAATTTTCAGTTAGCTTCTTTCATTTTTCCGGGGCCCGGTTCGAACTGCTTATTTCTTTTTGTTTCTTATGTTTCAGGGCCCGTTTTCGAAGCAGTTAAAAAAACGTCATTCAAAAAATGGACATTCAACAAATGGTACATTCAAAAAAATGGTACATTCAACAAAATGGTACATTCAACAAATGGTCATGTCAACAAAATGGGTACATTCAACAAAATGGTACATTCAACAAAATGGTACATTCAACAAAATGTTACATTCAACAAAATGGTACATTCAACAAAATGGTACATTCAACAAAATGGTACATTCAACAAAATGGTACTTTCAAAAAAATGGTACATTCAACAAAATGGTACATTCAACAAATGGTACATTCAAAAAAATGGTACATTCAACAAAATGGTACATTCAACAAAAATGGTACATTCAACAAAATGGTACATTCAACAAAATGGTACATTCAACAAAATGGTACATTCAACAAAATGGTACATTCAACAAAATGGTACATTCAACAAAATTGTACATTCAACAAAATGGTACATTCAACAAAATGGTACATTCAACAAAATGGTACATTCAACAAAATGGTACATTCAACAAAATGGTACATTCAACAAAATGGTACATTCAACAAAATGGCACAGTCAATAAAATGGTACATTCAATAAAATGGTACATTCAAAAAAATGGTACATTCAATAAAATGGTACATTCAATAAAATGGTACATTCAATAAAATGGTACATTCAATAAAATGGTACATTCAATAAAATGGTACATTCAATAAAATGGTACATTCAATAAAATGGTACATTCAATAAAATGGTACATTCAATAAAATGGTACATTCAATAAAATGGTACATTCAATAAAATGGTACATTCAATAAAATGGTACATTCAATAAAATAGTACATTCAATAAAATAGTACATTCAATAAAATAGTACATTCAATAAAATAGTATAATATTCAATTTTATTAAAGTTGGGAAGAATATATACAAAGACATGCATAAGCTGGACATACGTAATTATATAGTAGTTTCGTATGCATTCATAAAGCGATATGGCTGACGTTTCGTTCTGAATGTTCAATTTATATGTAAAATTATCCTTGCTTGTCTGTAATATGTCTGCAAATAATGGGATGTGGTGTTTTAGCACACTAGTGCTTTTCATTTTCTCACGACTAACTTTTTAATTTTCTTACATTGCTTCTTCTGACATGAGTGTGGAAATGGCCCGAAATATATACTTACCCCCTCTTTCCTTTTTTTATCCGCATTCTCTTTCTCTTCATTTGCTGGGCATCCCCATTATCTCTCTTTATCTCTTGGTTACACTTTTATTCTTTGATCTTCAGCCCCGCTGCTTAGATTCTCTTGTTTTTCGTTCTTTGTTTTGATTCGTAATTCTTTCGCCTTCTCAATGTGACATCTTTTCCAACATCATCTATCATAATTTTTGGTAGTATCTGAAAAACCCCTAAGGAAATACGAGTACATATCTGTGCAGCGAGAAATTTTATAACACTGAAATATATTATTATTATCTTACACTGTATTGTTGATAAGTATATGGTCCATAACTCCAGCCTTGGTACACTGAAAATTTCAAACAACTTTTGAGTGTCCCCTAATTTAATTAATCATTGTAATTGTTATATATTTTATTAAATCCTCAAATTTCATAACCAAAAATGCTGGAATTCCTATAAAAAACTTTTTTTAGATAAATCACGTTTTCGAGAGAGCAATACTCGATAATTCCAAGAAATGGTTATTAATTACATGCACATCTATATTTATGTAAAGGTAAATATTACCCGAGTTTTTCTGCAAATATGTTGTTTTCGTAGAATAACAGATTTTCTTAAGAACGTAATATTAAAACACCCCGCATTCCTGTGCTATTGAAGAAGAGCTAAAAACACTTGGAAATAATTTACGAAGCTGGTGGTATTCCATTATGAGAATAGTTTTAATTTTGGTAGCTATATCCGCAATTAATTAGATTGCAGAAGAACAACACACAGAATTGTACACCAAATATTATCGAGTCTCTTTCCACATTAAACCTAGCAACACCATACCATAGCGCCATTCCACTCAGAGTGCTAGTAGTCAATCGAGTGTAATGTTTCATCGGGGTGGAACGAACAAAGAAAATAATAATCTGTCCAAAACGTAATTATTAATGAGAACTCTAGAAATATACACGCATTGCTGATGTGCAGTGAATATATATGCCAATTCTGCTAAAAAAAAGGAGGACAGCTGTTGTACTCTATACACAGAGACAATGTGTCGCAGTCCATACGATTCACTGGAGCCGCTGCTACGTGGCACTGGGTGCCATTGCCGCTTATGAGGTTGGCCAACGCCCACGCTGCTAATACCGGCGTTTCAAATTTCATATCTGTGTCCAAAGTGGCGCCAGAGAGCTCGGACAGGCTGCGATACCTCAAAGGAAACAACTGTTCTATCTCTGACCGAGAGACCCGAGGGTACGTGTCCTCCGGAGATTGACGGGTCGAATTGAACAACGGTTTAAGATAATTCGAGCGACCAGATGCTCTGATCGGCAGGTTTCATTGGTTTCCCCTATCAATTTTAGGCGAATGCTGAAACAGTAGAAACCCAAAAACGGGATGCGCGCTATCTTTCCTTCCTCGTCCTTTATTTCGTCTCTCCTTTACCCTCACATATACACTTCCATGTACTACAGTGCCACACATGTTTGGAGACCAGTCAGGAGCATATCCTGGTGTCCCGTGAGGAGAGATGGAAGAGGAGAAAGCCTCGCCATCCGACTTGTATGTCGGCGCTGTATCTCGTGTTCCAACGCTGGAATAACTCTGCCATCTCTCAGGATATTAAAAACAACTACATTTTCAGAGCTTACCTTATTGTTGACGCGCACTAAATCGAAGCTCGCCCGTTCAGTAGACCGGGAAGCCGGGGGCCACTCGCTGCCTGTTATACTCGCTGTTCATACTGTTTGAACATTCTCTGATTCCTCAGAGGCGGCAACAATAGGGGTGAGGGTGGTGAGGGTGGTGATGGTGGTAACGGTGCGGTGGTGGCGGTGCTAGTGGTAATGGTATCTGCAGTGGCGGTGGTGGTAAAAATTTCGACTACTAAGTGGCACTGGCAGTATTATTGGGTTGTGGGATTATAGCTACGAGATATGAGACGAAAATGAAGATATAAAAGAAAGGGAAAGAGGATCTTATTACACGGATTTATGGCAGTGACATCAGGTAAACGATGACATTCATGTGGCCATTAAATAAGTTGAGATACTGTAGATTAACAAAATGAATATTAATTAAAAGCAATTGAAAAAGTAAAGAAACCGGTAATCGTAGAAATTCAAGAATAGAATCCATATGTCGTGTGTGTAAAAAATTTGAATTACAAATTAAACAGAAACGAGAAATTACCCATGAAAATTGTTTCGGAAGTTTTATACCCCCAGTATTAAGTCAGCCCTTTCTCCAACAATCCTATCCCCAGCTCTGTTCTGATAGATATTTCTTGAAAACTTTCGTCAGTGACATCGCTACCGAACACTGCGAATCCACCAGGTTCTATCATCGCTTCCTTCTTCACCCCCCCCTTCCCCCGCCACTGTCACCTCACCATCACACCCCCCACCCCCCCATCTGCCCCGCCTCCCCACCGCCACCACTAACACCACCTCCAGCACCCAACCACCACAACCGCCTCAAATGCCCTCGCAATTGCCCTCGCCACCCCGGCTGCCCCCCCCCCACCCCCCGACCGCACCGAGCGCCTCTGACGGCGGCGTCGTGACAGCCGAGGGGCGGCTGGTGGCTGCATCGACACGCGTAAGCACCGGCAGTGTCGACGGTGGCGGCGGCGGCGGCGGCGTGTAGGCGGCGGCAGCCGCCCCTCGGGGCGACCGTTCTGCGCGTCGCACGCGGACCCCGCCGCCGCCGCCGCCGCCGCCGCCCAGGGCGAGCGCCCCGCGTCGATGTTCCGCGAGGAAGGCGCTGGTCGTTAGGTGCGAAGGCCCCGCGCACACGTGGCCTGCTGGCGGCTGAGCGATGTAAAGTGCGCGCGGCACGAGATGGGCCCTGAAAGACCTCATGGGAAATTCACAAGTTGTTCGTTATTTGTTTTTCTAATGAGTAGGAAGAGTGAAACCCGGCTAGGCTTTTATTGCTTCATCGCGAAGTCTCAAAAGGGGCCCCTGAACTGAAATAAAATCTTAAATGATAAACCAGCTGTAAGACATTAGCTGCAGCACGTACATGCGGCGTCTTTGGGACGGAAAACCAAACCGAGAGCGGTGGCTCAGTGCATGAACTGGTGTCACTGCAGTGCCTCTGCCCGGAAGTCCAGATTCGAATCCCCAGCTTTTCAGCAGATCGAATTCAGTCGCTATCTGGAGGAGAATTTTGCGATCGGCTGCCTGATCGGTAGTTTCCCGTTGATTCTCCGATCAACACCACGCGAATGCCAGAGCAGTACCTGAACAAACGGACCACGGATCGCGCTCCATCTTTCCTTCTTCTTCCTTGCCTTATCCTCACCCTTACACACACACACACACACACACACACACACACACACTTTCCCCTGCACTACTTTTACACATGCCGGAAGACCGGTGGGGGTCTTAGAACTTGCCCCGGGCTGGGACGTTGCCCGCTGTGATTGGGAAAATCCGGCTAGCCAACGGTAGGTCAGTGCCGGATCTCACCATTCAGTGGCGAGGATCACCGCCACCTTTCGGTGCATAACATGCATTATATCTACGGGACTAATGATCTCAGTTGACGTGCCAGGAATCACTAAATCAATCAATCAATCAATCAGTCAATGGGAGAACCAAAGTTTCCTGTCCCGATGGTGGAGGATTTTCGACCCGAGCTACTACCTGGCTCGATGGATTTCAACTTCCGTGTATAGGAGAATTCTATCGGTCGAATTCTCTGATTGTTAGTTCAGTGGTTCCTCCGATCGAAATGCTGCGAATGCCAAAAAAGTACCTTAAGAAAATACGGATTCGGCCCAGTATTTTTCATTCTTATACCTTTTCGCTCTTCACACGCATTCACAGTTAAAGCTAATGCACTAATCACATTTCGGGAGACCAGTCGGGAACTTAGAGGTTGTTGAGACTCCCAGTCCCCAATGAGGTGCGAACACCAGTAAACCTACATTGTTGGCATCGGATCTCACGTTCCAGGTGGAAGAGGAACACCCTGGCTTTCAGAATATGCATTCCCCCATTTACGAGAATATTCACTAGGTTGGCGCTCCGGAATCAATTTTATCTCTCCTCATTGAATAATATGTAATTATGTAAATTGTATCAAGATTTTTTTGATTGGTAGATTTTAGTACTAGTGTGCAAGTCGACGTTATGCTTAAACAATCTATAGTGTGCCCTATGATTTGTCCCTGAACGGGTTTAAAAAAGTATGAACTGTAGGAGGAGTATGGCTAAGAATTTTTTTCTATGAAGAGTACCAATTGGGGAAACGGAGTATTTACGAAAGGAATGTTTAAAGTTTCTGTACTACATTAATTGACTAAAATCGGAAATATAATATTAACTATCGATTATAATTATTGGAAAGTAGTATAAAAATCATGAGCCTGAATGCATTTCAATCGTTAAATATTAGATATTGTAATATATACCCGTGTGTGTTTTCTTGTCGTAGATATAGAAAGAATATTTGTATTTGAAATATGGGGGATCTTCTCACTTAAATTGACGTTCAAATGTACATTAGTCTTGTACCAATACTAAAAGTAGAAATATTGTTGTTCAACTGTTCTCAACTTTCATTTTTAAATGCTATGACTAGTAAGGAAACCCATTTCCTATTGATTTGAAGGAATATTTAACATAACGAAAAACAATTGTTAAAAAAATGTCGTGAAATTGCGGGAAATATTGTAGGAACCCTTCCTGCTAGTTTTAGCGGGGAAGAAAATCGTTATTTCATGATAAGCTCAGGAAGTAATGGACCAGCTTGAGTGCTTCATCATGTTTGGTGATTACTTTTCTCAGAGGTATCACATTGAAGCATGATCCCATTCATAATCATCTTCAATCGCATCCTGCCATTATTCATCGTAAGGGTGGCAATGTCAACCATCAATGTAATTATTGCTCAGGGAAAAGTAGCAATCGAATCTAGAATGGATAAATATGTTATCCTCTTTCTCACAATCGGGATCAATTTTAGACTCGTTATCATTATATGCGCTTAGAAAATTTAAGGATTATTACTATATTATATAATGTAATTAGCATTCATACATTTCGATAATCGTAGTTATTGCCGAATATGTAAAAATATTTGAAAATAGTTAAAGATATTGTATTGACAATTTTATAAAAGTAAGCGGTGAAAAGTGAAAAAGTCAGTAAGTATATTGAAGATAAAAAAACCTTTGTGTTAATATAAAAACACGACAAAATATTTTATTTCAGAGAGTGTTTAATAATCCAAGATTTTTAAATTTTTGTAACAATCTTTGCGCATATTCTTCAAGTTATCGCAATTTATACATACCCCTTCATTTTTTCTAGTTTATTCAGGTTTACCTTATATATTTTACGCATGTTATAGAAACTAAATCTGATTCGATCCAGACATTCTATTCGGGGGCCTTCTCGATGTGCAAACAATAGAAACCCCAACCCACCCCACCTCCCGCCACCTGCCCTTCGAATTCCTCCCACGGTCGTTGCGCGCAACTTTCTTTTTTCGCGCCTTCGCGTTTCTGATTTGTTTTAGGGGATAATCGGGGCTCCGCAGTTTCCCTCAGCCCGGGGCAACGGTTTTAAGCCCGCTCTTTGGAATTTCCCTTTCCGAGATAATTTCAGCCAGTGCGCTCCCTTCTCCCGTTTGAGCTCCATTAAATTTTTTAGTTTTTCCCCAAAAATACGCCCCGCGGTCCCCCCACACGTGCAAGCCACGCCTTGGCGAAGCGCTGAAAATGATAGCCCGCGGCCCAGCAAGGTTTCGGACGCGGAGAATGCGGACCCGTATCAGGCGTTTAGATAATTTGATTGTATCGCGGCTGAGTTATGGAGCTCTGCGGTTTGCGGGCCCTGAAGACGTTGCGTACTCTGCAGTTAAGAATGCTGTGAATAAGATCTTTGGGGGTTTTGTTTTATTATGGAGATTTTCAGTTGTAATTGTTTAAAATTTTTGAGTTAATTTCCTAATATATTATTTGGGTTTTAAATGCAATAAGTTATTGAGAACTTGAAGAAAGTTAGCAATCTGTAGACAATTACTTTCAAGTCTCTCTCCCCCTTATTCCCCTCCTCCTACACACACACACACACAACACATATACATATACAATATGTATAATTAGTATATTATTGTTTTTCATTTGATTGTTGCAATCTTTTCTTTTTGGGGCAAGGAATTGCATACCTTAAACTATTTTCCTAGGATATTTTTTTTTGCCAGCCCGCCCTTTCAAAGTAAAAAAGAAATTCTGCTATTGTAGTACCTGCTTCAATAAGTGACACCCATACATTTTGCCAAGTGTCCAAGAGAATTTGAACGAGAAAAAGGAATGAGCGAAGAATTTATTTCGGAATGGACTCACGGGGGTTTTATTACAAGTAGGTAGAAAATTTCGATTATATCTGCGCTGAGTTATGGGGCTGGAGGTAACTCTGTCCCCCTGGGAAAACATTCAGTAAGTTTCGATTTTGCTAGGCGTGTTGATGTCTCTTCATGCGATAGCTAGGGGAGAGGATTACGATTGAGTGATCACTCTTTTTATTTGCACGTAAAAAGGATTGAAATAATTTTCAAATTTCTTGAAACAACGTAGAGTACAATAAAGTACACTTACGGCAGTGCATTGAGAAGGCAAGTACTTAGAAGAAAAAAGTTCTCTTAGAAAACTTTATGATACGCTATCGAGGATTTTACATCCAGAAAATAAAATGTAAGTAATGCATATTTTACAAATACGTATGGATAAACGTTATGTTTTGAGATTTAAAAACGTTGGATTTACTCAAATTTCAAATCTCTTTAATCTCTTTTCCCTTACCCAGTTGTTTTCGTGTGTGTGTGTGTGTGTGTGTGTGTGTGTGTATGTGTTGTGTTCCATGAAACAATTTGTTCTCATTATACAAATTCAACAAAAATTTAAACACCAGTGAAATTATATTTTAAATTGTTCACAGCAAAAGCACCCATTCGATAAGCAACCAACATTTAAAATATTTTCTGAGGTACAGTAAAATTCAGAGAAATAAGTCCGCGTGTTTGTATTTAACGCCGCCCCAATAAAAGCGATACGTACGTTCACTAAACCTCAGCAAAACTACCGAAATTACAAAAGACCTAGTAAAAACGACGAAATTCGTCCTCCTACTTCGGTTTTATCTCAAATCCAGCGGCACGAGCGCGCATCATAGCCCAATATAAAAACGCGTCTATCCCCCGAAGAAAATACAACCGTGCAGCTGGCACGCAACCTCCCCTTTGCATGCGGCGAATTCCGATATGAGGCACGTAAATATTTTTACTTGGTCCGGATTCGATAATTATCTTTTTTGGCCGCCGCTGTTGCTTCTGCAGCCTGGGGTGTCGTCGGGACGACCGAGTCCTTAGGAGCTGCAAGAACGGGTGGCCAGAATCGGCGCTGCGGGGATTGCATTGCCCAGGGAGATGGCGGTGACGGGAAAGGTGCCAGAGACTGTCCCGGGCGGAGTTGAAATGAGGAAGAAGGCGACGCCTGAAGGGCATGTTGACTATGCGGACGATGTTAGATAGTGATGTAAAACTCTTGGATGCAGGATATATTATTAGAAACCCCGGGGTTCATATACTCGACGAGTTGAAAAGTAATAAAACGAACAGAATACGAAGGAGAATATTTATACGATGAAAGAGCAGTGAATTTTTGTAACAATTGCATAAAATGTCAGCTTATGATATCAGAGCTAATGAGTATGAGAAGTAATGTTAATGGACATAAAACGGGAAAAAAAATTTATCTGAATATTAGAAAAAAAGTAATGACAGTCGTGGTCAGTCATCTTACAGGCAGGTGTGCAATAATGACGACGTCAAAAGTTTTGAGTGGAACCACTTTGAAGAGAACAAATGGGCCAATATAACTAATGTAACGAGAATAATAATTGTTGATAAAACAATGACGGTCATTGCAATGACGGCCTAGAGCAGGCGATGCAGGCGTGACTAGGGCATCTTGTGCCGAAACGCACAAATTAAAAGGAAAAATTATGCTATTAGTAAAATGACGAGAAAATTTATTGCGTTCCCGTATGTTATATAAGATCAATTGACAAACAAGAAAGTTTTTAAAGTTACAAACGGGAGAGTTCCAAGAATGGAATATGATCATGTCCAAAATTAAAAAAATATTTTGTAAATTATGAAGATAATAATTAATTGTGTCGCTTAAACTATTAAATTTATAAACTACATATATTTTTTTTTATATTATTTCGATATAAATTATTTTTCCACATGTGTATATCAGTGTTTGCATAATTAACTCTCCTTTGAAAAAATGCAAAAATAATTTACCTGACGTTGTTTACCTACAATAGTCTTCGTAGTTTACGTAAGTTGACTCACAATAATCCAAGTTACAGTAAAGGTGATTTAATAGATTTAATCATATTCTTCAAGATATTTAGAGTGTGTGACTGGTTGCTGCAAGATATAAATGCCTCCATGATAACAATGAATCCAACAAAAATCAGGAACGAAAACATTGGGAAATAAGTATAGGTTAAGGGAAGAGAAGAATATCACAAAATTATATTCATTTTGGACTGTATATTTGTCCAGAGTAATAGGGACAGGCGGGTGACGTGACAAACTGTTAGAACTAGATGGGATAAATTGAGAAAGTAAAAGCTGTGGAAAACAGTCAGGTTGGACGCGAGAATCAAATGTTCCGCCAACAGTAACCAACGAACGCAAAATCCAACCTCAATCACTCGCACTGCGCTATCCCAGGTGACGTGGAGGAATAGATGATCTCTAGGGCGTTGGCGCAATCAGTCCCCGTTGGATCGGGTGATTTTGGAGGGAGCGGGGATTGTTGCAGTGGTGGGGACGGCATCGCTGACGGTAGCAAACAGGGGGTGGAGGTGCGGCGCGGCTCGCAGATACAGTAAAAGCAGGCCCAGCCGCGCTCCGTTCTGTAACGCGGCGCGTTTCGACGACGTTTGGGCGAGGGGGTGCGAGCTGATGGCGGCGGGGCCGCGTATTGTCGGGCGCCGGCGGGGCGGGGGGGGGCGGGGACGGCGGCGGCGGTGGGGGCGGAGGCGCGCGAGTGATTGCCCGCTGCATATAAAGCCAGCGCCACCGCGCCACCGCCGCGCCGCCAGCGCGCTTCACAGTGGGCCGAGGCACATTTTCTTTTACTTTCGCTTCTTTTAATAAACTTTATTATTATTTTTATCACATAAACTGCAATTCATTAGCATATATACAATTATTTGATGCATCAAATAAATTTATATCCTGTAGAAATTTGAAAATATCATATGTGAGATGTTTCTGTCAGTAATTTGGGGAGACAATTTGAAAGTGAATGTATAATATTAGGAAATTTGTAATAAAAGTAAAATTTTTTGCCTACTTAGAAGAGATATCATTGTAATCATGCGACGGCAAACTGCGGTAAAGTTTTAGAAAAACATATTTCGAGCCTGGTGACAAAAATTGGGTAAATCTTTAAACAAAATTCTTAACTTACTTTCTAACACGTCGTAGAGTCAGAATCCATGATTTGAAGGTCCTTGAAACCGATAAAATGGTTGACGGCAAAATTATCTGTCTATCCGTATATATGTGGTCAACGCTAGCGACTAAACGTTCAAACGATTTTCTCCAAACTCGATATTGCTCACTTTGACATTTTATCTAAAGTAACTGAAGGTCCTCAAGATTGAAATGATAATTTGGGGAGTTCTTAACATGAAGCCGCAATTATAGTTTCTTATAAATTTAAGAAAATTACATTTTCTTAAAATTCGCTCCAAACTTTTCAATTAAACTTTGTCGCTGGTGCCATTTTCATTAAAATCCCTTTGGTATTCTAATTTGAATTTTAAAACATTTTCTTGACGCTAATAATGTTCTGTTTCAGGTCAGAAATGAATATTTGTAATATTTGTTTTCAAATTTCCTCCAATTTCCTTTCCTTCTTTTCGGAAGCAACCGTGTTCTAGGATTTTACTGGAATATATTTCGCCTTTCGAGTTTGAAATGCAAATGTAGGAACCGGATGAATTAAACACCAGCTATGAGGGGAACAACAAACAACATGGTGTAAATCGGACCCATAACCTCTAGAAGGGACGCGATATGATACATTCGACGCCTCAGATCCGACGAACATTTCTTAATGAATTTGCGAAATTTTTGGATTGAGATTTGACTTCCGTAAAACGGTAAGTTTTACTGTAGTCTTCGAGGGCCAGTCTCAAGACATTCTTGTGAAACGAGACTCCACGTATTTACCCAGACCTATTAGTAATTGCTCTCAGTCATTGCATTGCAAGTAATGTCCACCAGAAAAGTTTCTCAGCAGTGGTACCTTGCTGGCGAGAGTACCGCAACAGAAATTATATTGGAAGCACGAGCTGAAGATTGTAACAAAAGATAATGTAAATTGCAGACTCAGCACAATCATAACAGATGCTGGAAGTGTCCCCTTCACTTGTTTCCCAGTGATCCGGTAGCATTTACATCAATGCAGTATTACTTTCTCGCTGTGTGTCTGTCCCTGTCCGCGTGTCTGTCCGCGTGTCTGTCCGCGTGTCTGTCCGCGTGTCTGTCCGCGTGTCTGTCCGCGTGTCTGTCCGCGTGTCTGTCCGCGTGTCTGTCCGCGTGTCTGTCCGCGTGTCTGTCCGCGTGTCTGTCCGCGTGTCTGTCGCGTAATGCTGTCCGCGTGTCTGTCCGCGTGTCTGTCCGCGTGTCTGTCCGCGTGTCTGTCCGCGTGTCTGTCCGCGTGTCTGTCCGCGTGTCTGTCCGTCCGTAAGTTAACAACGCTAGCGTCCAAACCGTTTGGCCGATTTTCTTCAAAATTGATATTCCCAAAACGATCTGGCTGATGTCCCGGCCCCTTTGATTTGAAATCGACATTTTAATTTCTGTGGTACATTATATGAAGCCCCTGGGGATTTTTAAAAATTTTCAAAAAAATGGATCCATCCTATTTATTAAATATTGTTATTGGATTGTGTGAATGACAAGAGAATAATGCAGGTCTCATTTTCGTAGAAAAATTAGTTTTTGAAAATTGCAAAAATTCAAAATTTTTTCGGCGTGTTCGTACAACTAAAATTATGAAGATAGAGATTTTTCCATTAAATAAATATATTACTTAAAGATAGATTTTGAAGTAAGGCCATGTACACATTTTCGAACATTTTAGTACTTTTCTCCTAATTTTGTGTGAAATATGAGCGAGAGAGTACGTGTTGCTTTAGCACCACTAATTTAATAGGAGGCCCTATTTCAGCTCGGTGCGAAGAGACTTTCCGGGCGAAGTAACTGATTTTCCCACCGTCTCCAGTTTCTTTAATACATTTCAAGTGTAATATGTTTTCATCCAAACTATAGACACTCTTAAAGAATATCAATTTCCTTTATCTTAGAGATTTCATTTTTGGCCTTTTTGGAAATAGATTAGAAAGTTTTAGACACAGCAAAGTGGTTAAGCCAATGGAGAAATATAAAATATTTCATATTACTTTTACTCTCAGGAAGGGAACCTACCCACTTAATCAATAAAAAATAAATCCCAATTATAGAAACGTAAAACATCTGGAAAGATTATCACACGGATAAACGTCCCACTTTCAAGAAATATATTCTAACCATAAAAGAAGCTTCAGTGACAAACAGAAAACTGAATGGGTTTAAAAACCTCTCAACTTTAATTCATTTCAAAAAAAAAAAATTTATAAACGTATTAGAATCATTTCACCTTGGTTCATTACAAATTCTACACTACACCAAGATGTCAGTAACACAACCTACGAAGATATAAGCCCCAAAACCCTTGGAAATCCATTTACAAGCACCTAGCTCTAATCCTCTATAATAATCAAGAAATATCCTTCGAATAATTTACTCTTCTGCTTCTTTATCATTTTGATACTTTCCATATACCCAAATGGATTCCTTTACTTTTTATATATGTTTTAATTACTCTTGTTGTTCAATAAAATTGTAACGGAAAAACCAATGTGTCTTACTGCAAGCTAAACTTAATTTCTTATTGTCAAGAACTCATTGTAAAACAATATGTAGAATCAAATTAGTACCACATTGTATTTACTGATTATTGAAATGTATTGTTTATTTCCGTTGTTTGTAAGAACAAAAAAATTGTCACCACCTTACTAATTAGTTTTTATTTATTATTAATTTTAATTAATTTTTACTATTATTATATTTTATTTTTCCCCTTTGTTCATTCAAAAACTGAAAAATATTTTAATAATTTTTATTTCATTAATGATTAAGTTATCTCAGTTTGCAATAATTTGTCATTTGCATATCCGTAGCTCGTGTTTCGGCCCACTGTGCGTCGCCTCCGCCCTCCGGTGCTGGCGCTATCTGCCGAGCGCTCGTAACCCGTGGCGGCTCGCTTTATAGCTCGGGCAGCGCCAGGAGGGCGGGGAGGGTGTCGCTGGCGTCGCGGTGTGGCTGCGGTGCCGCGTGGTAGAGATGAATGCTTGAAAGCCGCCTGGGATTTCATGGGGTGGTTTGGCTGCTATCAAGATTGGAAACATTCCTTAAGTTTGCCCTATTACGAGAATTACATTATATCTCCTTGCAAATGAGTCTGTCTTTACGTTGAGAGTGATACATACAGCTGTGAAAATTATATTTTTGGTGCCAATTCATTATATTTAATTTGCATTTTTAGTTGAGAAGCATTCTTAATTAAGGGGGATTTAAAACAAAATAAATTTCGAAATCTTTCAAGTTTGGTAAGTCGTAAGCAATAATAGAGCATGAAATTGCCATCAATGATTGATTGATTGATTGATTGATTGATTGGTAATGATTTTGGGCGCGTCAACTATTGAGATAATTTGTCCCGTAAATGTAGTTCATGCTTTTCATCGGGAGGTGGCGGTGATCTTCCCCCTTTGGATGACGAGATCCGGCACCGACCTACCGTCGACTAGCGGGGGTTTCCTCAACCAGGTATCTCCCACCAGCGGGGCACCGCCTCACCAAAGCCAAGTTCTAAGTCCCCGACCGGTCTCCCGGCATGTGTGGTAGTGTAGTGCATGATAGTGTAAGTGTGTGTGTGTGTGTGTGTGTGTAAAGGGTGAGGATAGGACAAGGAACAGGAAGGAATGATCGCAGGCGGTCCGTGACCCGTTTGTTAGGGTACTGCTCCGGCATTAGCGTGGTGTTGTTTTCAGAAACCACGAAAAACTACCGATCAGAGCAGCCGGCCACTAGAATTCCCCTCCAGACAGCGACTGAATTCGACCTGGCTGAAAAGCAAGTTCGAAAATCCTGCTGCTGTCAGGACACGAGCCTAGGACCTACCGGTCAGAGGCAATGCAGTGACATTAGTGATGCACTGAACCACCGCTTTCGGTAAATTGGCATCAAATTTCTAGTTGTAATGTAATAACAAATGTTATATTATGTACTCACAGGTTTTATAATTCATTTCCCTGAAAGTTATTGTTTGGTTGTCACTGAAATATCACCATGCGGTTCAGCTCCTTCAGTTCTCATTAACCAGATTGTACGATATGTCTTTTTTGTGGGAGTACTTTGCATTTCTTGCTCTTCTTATCATTTGTCACTGACCTAGAGTATAATTTTTCCATATGAAGTAGCTAAATGATCGATTATCGTTCGTTAATGTTTATCATGAAGCAGTGGAGTGTTAAAAAATGATTAACCCTATTTTAAAATGTTACAAACCACTAAATAGTCTCCAAAAGGCATATTTCCGACGAGTACCTCGTAGTATCAGTGACATTTTTTCAAATGCAGCTTACCAAATTACCGTTGTCAGTTGTCTCCATATAGCAAGGGGTATTGTGTTGAAGAATGGAGCTATGAATTCATGGAAGTGCCGTTACCAACCTATTCCGTGTTCAGCAAGTGAAGCCACTGCGGCATTTTGGTGGGTCCAAAACACGTCTGTCAATCCAATACTTTCAAGTACTACAGGCCTATCAATACGTTATTGGCTGCTTGTGACCTAGAAGTATGTAGGCCGACCATGACTATGTGCGACAGACACACATAATAAAGAACACACGATATACATGATAAAGTTCTATAAAAATCGTGTTCTTGGAATGAGCCGAACATAACCTGCTGTAATAGCTAGTCTGCCAATTGTCTCTTCTTACAGCCCTAATCCGCAATGCTCTCCGCTTTGGATCTACAAGAAATATTTAAGAAAAACTTCACCAAAGTTAACGAATAACTTACAAAGTTACTAAATGTTCCAAATTACACGGAGTAACTACTTATTTGTGGAAAGTAATTTCCGGTTTTCCCGTACAGTTTGTACTGCCGTTAGCTACACAAGTAACGAACTGTCACAAATAGCTAGCTATTCTGAACAATGCTTTTAAATATTAAAAACAATGCCAAACATCTCAACTGAACACGAGCACAGCTACAAGCTACAGAGCACGCAGTTTGTCTCACGCAGTTTGTCTATGCTTCAAGATTTCTGGACTCACCAATATGGCGGACGTGGCTTCAAGTTTGTGACGTCATGACATCTCCCTATATTCATAGCTCCATGGTTAAAAGACAGAGGGTTATTGTTGACAGTTGTCTTCTTCTAGCAAACGAGGCATTATGATAGAAGGTCCTAAATAAACAAGCAGAATGCTTTGTGAGGTCGTGGAGACAAGTTCGAAATCCTCTCAGTTCTACGAGAATGTGGATTTATGAAAATAAATGCATGTTACGCTAGGGACATTCACTGTATTAACGCTAAGCTAAGTGTTTAAGAAGTTGTCGTAAGTTGTGAACTGGAGATAGAAGTCTTGAAGTTAATTTGTTATTTATTTTTGTTATTGAGAAAATTAATTATTTATGAAAGAAGAAGAGACCGACGAGAAGACTTAACGTAACGTAAGTGTGCCGTTCTGGAGATTAAAATTTTGAATTGCTGCTCCAGGCGCGACTCCATTTCTTATAATTTAACACCAACATGAGAAATGTTAAGAGTAGGGTATCGTATTGATGAGTCTCGTAACATGCTAAATGTATACATTGGATGTTACACTACGAAAATTGTGTATAAACTTGTTAACATGTCAGCAGGATTTATGTTGACCAGGACGATGGTTTCAGATGAGCTATATATTTGAATTGTGTGAAATTTGTAATGTTTTTATATTTTTTGTAATTGACGGCCATATTACAATCACATTGGTACTATGTTTAATTTAACTCCTTCCCAGAAACAGAAGAATATAATTACTACTTCCCGGTATGTGTCGCACTTTTTCCCCCGTACCTAAACACATAACACAAAATGTAGTGTGAAAGCTTGTTTCTTCCATTGACCATTTCTTTCTACGTAAATGCAGAATGCAATTTAGTAATTGGAAATACAACTTTTGCTATGTAAAACTTACGATATTACTTCAAGTTTAGCCAAATACATTGAAACCCGAATGATTGATTCAACATGATCGTTCATTTCCATCATTGGCAACGTGTTTAACAAATTACTACGTTCAACGTATTTCAACGTGTTCTACACATTTTAATTACAAGATATTAAATGTTAACAGGTTCAGTAGTGTGAACGCTATCAGTATACATTTAAATGTGTTAAATAGTAAATGCAGTCGCACCTTCAGGCATTAATCTGCTTACTGGCGAATCCTCCTATCCCGTGCTTAAAGGTTTATTTGCATAAAAGTGTTCAATATTTATCGCAACACTACACTTTTGTCATAACAGTTTACCGCGTGTTAAAAACAATCGGAACAAATGAGTCATGACTAAAGATAAGAGTGTATGTATTTATAGTACATTTATATTACTATGATTTTTCTTATACGAAGGTGGTATTACGAAAAGTATTGAATGATACACGGCCAGTATCACAAATAAGTCTTGGTTAGTAATTATCCTGCGCTATCGCATCGGTCTCTAGAAAATACTAGACCAATATTCAGAGAAGAATTGAAACAAAATTCAAATATTGGTTGTTTGGTGGAAAACATTAGTAACATGTTTTGCGTATGAAGCTAGGTCCATGAAGCAGGTCCTCGCCCGTTGTCGGGTTACTGCTCTGGCATTCGTCTAGTGCTGATCAGTGAAACCATGAAAACTACCGATCAGGCAGCCGATGCTAGAATTGTCCTTAATTCGTGCTACAGCAACTAGTAGTGTCCAAATCTAACCAACATTGGAACTCGAACCCTAGAACCTTCCGGCTGCTCGGACTGTAATGGCATCAGTTGATGCCCTGAGCCACTTCAGTCAACGATCTTTCAAGAGGCATTGATTTTATTAGTTATTAGTTTCCAGTAGTTTCATTAGATGAAAGAGACTAGCAACGACAATGTTTCTAGTATAGTAATTCTTCGATTTGAATTTAATTATTATATTTATTCAAAGTTTTCTAAAACATTGTCATACGTTATTTTAACATAATGCTCTGGATTCTAAAGCACCACATTTGATATAGTTACCAACGATACCAATAGCGAATGCCAAGATGATTCTGAGCTTCTAAGCTGTTGAATTCTTTGCTTCTCTTTCTTATTCTTTTCTCTAGAAAACATAAACCTAAATGTTAAAACAAAATAATAAGTAAAGTATAAAAGCTGTGCAAAATGCAAAATACATTTCATTTTTACAACCGCTTTAACTTTGTCGTTTCAAACTCTGTACATATCCTTGTTTTATAAACATAACAATAAAATGCTGTTCCGAGCGTGTATGTGCCCTCCCTTGTTTTAGAAAGTCCTGTGCTATCGTAGCCCAGGGCGACCTCTGCGGAAATCCGCTTCCTGCGCGGCGATGTTCTCCGTGTGTCTTTCGTTCGTAATTTTCCCGATTTCGCGCAGGGCTGCGATTCGGTTCGCAGAACACGGGGAAACCTGGCAATACCGAGGCGCGATGTTTATTTTAAAGCGCCGCGTTATATTTACAGGCCGCCTGCCGAGAAGGGCGGGCTCGACGAGGCAGTGGTCGAGGCGGGGAGGAAGCTGGGAGGGTGAGGGCGGCGAGGAGTGGACGGAGCGGTAGGAGGATGAGGGAGCGGGGAGAGTGCGGGAAGGGAGTGGGAGGGAGTGGAGAGGGAGCGGGGGATGGGGAAGGAGGCGACGAGGGGAGCGTGTGGGTGCTGGGAAGGAGCGGAAGGGGAAGAGACGAGGAGGGCGAGGAGATGGCGAAGAGGGAGCAAGGCGGGTTCAATGAAGGAACGGGAAGGGAGCAGGGGAGGGGAAGGAGGCGAGGAGAGTGAGCGTGGTGGGTGCTGGGAGTGAGAAGGGCGGGAAGAGGAAGGAGGCAAGGAGGGGGGGGGGGGAAAGAGGCGGGGGTTCAGGGAGGGGGGGGGGGCCCGGCCGAGCGAGGAGAAGCGAGGAGGGGGGGGGGGGAAGGGAGGGGCCTTCGGCCGCCGGATATTGCGCGTTAAACGCGGCGCTTGTTTCGGCACCTACTTCCGGCGTTCGCCGCCCTCTTGTTGCTTCGCCTACGCCGCGCTCGTTCCGTCGCTGTCGGTCTGTGTCGGCGTTGCTACCACTGCCGCCATCACAGACTACTGGCGAAGATCGGCAACGACACAGATTTGTTTTACACAACGTGTATGACCGTCACTGGTACCTCTCCATTGCTTTCATCGTGTGTTTTCGGCGACGCCAATGCCAGTATCACTTCTGACAACATTCACCGTATCTTCACACCTCTCACTCCAGATCCCTATCGTCAAGAATATCACCATTACATCCTCAGTACCACAAGTCCCGAGTCCACCACTATCACTACGATCAACGCCAACTGAACAACAATTGCCACTGGTTCCATCTCCGTTGCGGCCTCCGCCATTCTTACAAATTTTAGTTATGTTTCGAAACAGAGCCAAATTAAAGTTTTTTTTTTTTGTTTTAGTAACGTTTATATCAATCTACTCACATAGAAAATCGATGAAATTTATTCTGTGACACTCATTTTATATTATATGTACTGCTTTAAAGACATTAGAGTGTGCCATTTTAGACTTTTAAATATAAATTCAATATTCATTTTGTAAATGGTTGAAAACAATAGTTGTTACTTACCATTATGAATTACAGAACAACAGAACAAAACATTTTTCTTCCCACAATTCGTTTCTACCGGTTTTTCATATATTACCTTTCTGTTTTTCGTGTAATCATTGTGCTGACTTTCATGATATTTACAATCTCATTTGATAGCCATGTTAATCTAATTTACGAAGGCAAATTCAAGGCATCATTTTTTTATCATTAATTTCTTGTAAAAGAGTCGATAGTCGTCATAGTTAATTATTTTCTTCAGGATCGTGTAATAAAGGACCCTTCAGCCAGCGAAACATTTGCATCCATCTCCCCTTAAATCTACACTGAACCCACGACATTACATTTTGTCCATTAGCACCTTTGCTTTTCCCCTTGAACTCTCCCTTTCTACAACATCACAGCATCCAATTATTTGGGAAATACCCTTCCTACAGTATCAGATGGGGCTGTCTGAATTTAAATTTAAAACTTCAAGAACTCTAGCACCTTAACGTAGTTGGGCTCTCAGATATCACAGCAGGCAGTAACTACACAATGTCTACAATCACGTGTACAGTTGAGTTTCTATCATTTTTATTGATATTTGTCCTTCCTTTGTTTTTTCACATTTCATTAGTTGTGTAATTGTATGTTTCTATTGTTTTCTAAGAAATTCAAAGTGGACTGTACAGACTTGTTATAAATCTAGTTTCTCCTATTCATATTTTTGCTTTTCAACTTTGTTCTGAAACATCTGCATATTAATGTACATGTTAACGCAGATTCTTAGAACCAATGTCTTTGGTTTACTACAACTCCACAAAACTTCCAGACACAAATTTTATCACTATATACTTTCTTCTATCACCAATCAATGATTCGCTAGATCCAGTCTCTCTCAGACGTGAGATTTCAGAATCTATGATTTGTGACTCAACACTCCTGTATAGTAGGTACGACAGTCGTTCTGTGCATTATTAACCCGACAGTATATGCGCCTTTCTGTAACGTCAGTGCACGCACCTGGTTTCACAGACACTTTTACTTGCATTTCCTTTAATTCAATTTCCCTTTATTTTGATTAAAGGAGTATATCAGAAAAAAGATGGATATTATTTTCAATAATCAGATATATTTCTAAATATTGATTACTGCATTTAGTGGTTTTTATGCAAATTAACAAAACTGAAAAAATGAAATAGACTGAAATATTATTTTCATTGTATTTGGTATATTTTAAACATTTCACAACTTTCCTTCGTTGCATGATTCACAAACTGTTAGTGAATGCTCCACCACAAACGTTTTGTATATATGGCACTAATATTTTGTTACGTCCCGTAAAATACTGAACAAAGCCGTCGCACGAGTGGGTGCAGGTGGTCTCCGAGAACCGTGCAATGTTTTGGAATGTTTCACCGCTAGAAAGTATAACAGTACTCACTTTGTCAAAAGATGTGCGACTCATATCTGTGGAAGGAAAAGGTACCTGGAAGCAGTGGTCACGGGTGGCCAAACTGCAATCACAATATTAAAGGCTTCTCGGGTTTCTTAGACCACCTGCACGCACTACCGGGTTAATTCTGTCAGTAAATCTGCCTCCCTCTCAGATACACGTATTTCTTCTTCTCCCTCTACCAGACTTTCTTTCTCTCCTTAACCTTTTCCTTCGAATCTCTCCCACTTTCTTCCTCTCGCATAGTCTACTCTCTCCCTAACCTCTTTCTTCTTCTCCCTCCCTCGCTTCACTGTCTCCACTTCTAAATTCCCACTCACACCGGGTCTTATCTCTCCCCCTAACACCTTTTGAAATTCTTCTTCTCCATCTGCTCTGCCTTTTCTCTCTAAACTCTTTCTTCTCCTCCCCCGCTTCCTGCCTGTCTCCTAAATCTACACTCTTGCGGGTTTTCCTCTTCCTCTCTGCACCTTTTGCTCCTAGTCTCCTTTGTGTTCTCTCTCAGGACCGAATATTGACCCAGATCCACCAGCCGATACGGTCCTCGTTTCGGGCCCCTTCCGTCCCGTGCATGTGCAGCCGTTTATTTTTCACCCGCAAAGAGACGAAAAGGGGCCATTTAAATGCAAACAGAAAAGGAGTGCGCGCGGCCGGTTATGTTTATCATGTGCATTTAATTAAAAGCGCTGCGCCCGCCAGTGCGGGCGTGACGGTCTGCTCCCCACCCCCTGCGCCCTGCCTCCGCCCCGTGACGCCGAGCGTGTGGGTTCGTCTTGCTGACGTGGCACGCCCTCGCTTTTGAATGGACGTGTCAGGTGACGCGACTTCTTTTTCATTTCTTTGCTTTTTGTTGGTTTTCCTTCATTGTTATGAAGAAGTGCTTGCAATGCATATGAAGCATAAGATGCATATTATTTAGTTGTTATGAATAAAAGAATCTTTTTTGATGCTCCATGGGAAGATAATTTGGAATGAAAAAAGCAAAATCATAAAAAAGTTGGCAATTTATTTTTTCAAAATTTCGTAATTTAATGTTTGTACAACATAAAATATTATTTAGATCCAATGTATCGTCTTACATTTTCTTAAGGACTGTTTTATTCATAATATCTCTCATGAGACAATAGCCTTCACAATGTGAAACAAGACTTAGATATAAAACAATTTATAACTTTGTTTTTCGTTCACAATGTTATGAAACAAAATATTGGTGACCTTATAAATATTTAACCATAATAGAAGGGGAAGATCTTGAAATGGCCCAAAAATACGTTTAAAATTGTGTATTATACTCTTGTTAGAACCATTCATCTATCTAATTTAATATTTATTGTGACATTTGGGTCCTACCCTCAAGTTGCAAGTTACCCTTTGCAGTGTACCATTGCAAATTATAGTCCCTTAATTATTAACTTCCGAGTATACATCATTCATCAATGCAAACTAAATATGCAAAAATCATTCAGAATTATTTTCTGTAATTTAGTGAATTTAGCATTATCCTTACAAAAAGGTTTAAGAAAAAACTGCAGCCATTTTCGGGAAAATGTCATTTATGAATTTCTCAAAATTAGCAAATTCGAGATAATTTTCATATAGAAGTTTTGAGTTTTCCGGAAACTTCATAAGGAACTATTTGAAATATTTGTACTAACAGTTACAATAATGTTTAAAAACTCCTGTAATGAAAATATTTCCGACGTGAGTGATATATAGAGAAAATTACATTTGTGAATTTTTTTAAAAATCTAAATAACACAAAAATGACGTTTACGTCATGTTATTCAGCACATAAAGCCTCACAAAAAGGTTAAAGAAAAAAATATCAAAATAAGATAAAATAAGAAATAAAAAAAAATGAACAAGAACATACAATTTTGAAAAATATTCAATAAAAGCTGTTGTGAATATGAACTAAAAAAAAATGACCGAAAATACAATATAAAAAATAGTTTTAGAGTGTTTTACTGTGGTTAGGAAAAAAGAGGAAGACCGAAACATAGCAAGTTACGAGAAATTTATGGAGTTATGAAAGAGAATAAATTAACGGAAAAGGATTACGAAGAACGTGACACGTGAAAAAATAAAATAAAAATTACATAAAGTATAATAATAATAATAATAATAATAATAATATAAATAAATTAATTATATAAAATAAATTAATAATAATAATAATAATAATAATAATAATAATAATTATTATTATTATTTAATATTGACCATTGTGCAATGTGTCCTGTTGATCCTGTTGAACTTGTGACCTGTTAGCTGTAGCAACTTCATGCTGGAGTTGGTCCGGAGGCAGGCCCTGAGGAAGGAATTACATATTTCGAAACGTTGACAAACTAATGTATTTTATTAATTATCAATCCCGTGATTCACCTACAATAATAATAATAATAATAATAATAATAATAATAACAATTATTATTATTATTATTATTATTATTATTATTATTATTATTATTATGAGTTGAGTTGAGTTATCTCGTGCGCGCTCAGTATATGTGCATGAATGTTGAACTGCACTGAAATAAATAAATGAGAAACTGAGCCAACTTTGGCGATTAAGGCGTTTTTGCATTCAGTGACCAACGTATTTCAAAACGGGTTACCTTATTGCCTCGACATCCCAAATCCGAGACCGCCCCGCTTTTACAGCTGCAGCATGACAGGTGGAAAACCAGCTGCCGTATCGCGCAGCCAGCGTCCGCTAACCGACTCTGCCAAAGAGCGTCCATCGCTAGGAGCGAGATAAGAGCAAAAGCCACCGAGGAGTTTGTACGGACATACAATTCTAGCAGGATGAAAATAGGGGTATCAAAGAATATCAAGTGGAAAAACAGAACATCATTATTTTCCTCTTAATATTAACAGAACATAATTCCGTAACGCTTTCGGCCATACATTCCTTAGAAAGAATTTTCTGTAAATTTTGACTAAGGCGCAACATTTTCAGGCGTTGACACCTCAATGTGTGATAAAAGATGAGACCGTGTGATTGATTTTCGTGTTTCCGGTCGCGTCAACTGCTTCGGTCATTAGTCCCGTTAGTGTAGTGCATGTTTTTCTCGGGAGAAGACGGTGATCTTCCCTCGCTGGATAGCGAGATCCGGCGCCGATCTACCGTCGGCTAGTGGGGTTTCCCCCTAACCAGGACTCTCCCACCAACGGGGCACCGCCCCTGCCGGGACAAGCTCTAAGCTCCCGACTGGTCTCCCGGAATATGTGGTAGTGTAGTGCATGTTAGTTTAAGTGTGTGTGTGTGTAAGGGGAGAGGATAGGACAAGGAAAGGAAGGACAGATCGCGCGCGGTCCGTGGCCTGTTTGTAGGTACTGTCGGCATTTGCCTGTGTTGATGGGAGAAACCACGGAAAACTACCGATCAGAGCAGTTGGCCGCTAGAATTCTCCTCCAGACAGCTAGTGAATTCGACCTGAGTTGAACAGTGTGTGGAAGTTCGGTATGTTGCTTATTCTAAAATAATGTTTTAACTCAAATTATTGTAAAACTAGTAATTAAAAAGTAATTTAGAATAAATATATCTTTTTTAGAATTTAGGAAAAAATATATTATTACAATACGTACATCTTTCAGAACTTGGCAAGGTTTCCTTTAAATATTTCAATTAAATACAACATTAATAATTAATTTCAATACATATTTTCATTCGATGTGATCATATGCCGTTTGTTCACAACATTCCAGACTATGAATAAACTCCGTGCAATCTCATGCAATGTCGAAATGAGCCGTGAGTGATCAAAAAGTCTCTAATACGCGCTGTGGCTGAACATAAACAATTGCTGGGCAGAACGTCTGATCCGCCCTAGACGACTGAAACCTGAGGGGTTCGAATTGATGCTTCTCTGCCTTCTATTTTAGTTATATTCAGATGTACTAAACATATATATTCATATACTTAAGATATATTCACAAATACTAAACAGATACATATTTTTTATGCGAGAATGAGTGACTGTATGTAAGATATATTCGGATATACTAAACAGATATATTCTTATATTTAAAATGTATTCACATATACTAAACAGATAGATATTCTTTCTGCGAGAATGACTAAGTGAGCAAGAAAGGTGAGAGAGTATTGATTCCTCGCGCGTTAACTACAAAGGTCATTAGTTCCGTTAGTGTAGTCGCATATTATATCCCGTGACGTGGTGGTGTTCCTGTCATACAGGATCGTGACCCTAAACGTTTGTGCCCCCTCCTTTCAGGTCCCCCCCCCAAAGGGGCACCGCCCAGCCGGGAGATTCTCTGAGTTCCGACTCTTTTCCCGGTGGTAGGTAATGCATATAAGAGGGTACCGTGTGAAGGGGAAGAGGAGATGATGAAGGTCCGTGGTCGTTTTGTCTCCTGCTCCGTCATTTCCTGATTTTCATCGGAGAAATCACAGAAAACTACCTATCAAAGCAGCCGGCGCACAGTGGTCTATTTTCAATATTTAGGGGGACATTGCTCTTTTTGAACTGAAATCAACTGTATGATAGTTTTTTGTTAATTGTATATAATTTTGAAATCTTTATCACTCTTAACTGCTGTTCTATAATATGCAAAAGATATTCGAATCGTTTTTCTGCGAATTATTGCGTACAAACAAGGATATACATATATTCTATAATTAAACGAATTGTAATGAGTAGAACCTGTATTTTACGAAAGAAAATAAGTGATAAATACATACCCAAACGATTTATATATCAAAATCACTGCCTGAAGAATCTTCCAAGTCTTCTTCATTCTGGCTTTGGAATGAATCATCTGAACGCTGGTGAACTCGTGACAATTCTGGTGAATGTGTAAGGACTTTTAAGAGATTGATGACGGGCTGTGGCAATTGATTTATGTTTCTTTTAGGTAAATTTCTGATGCTAGATATCACTGGATCAGAAGATATCAAGAGAGCATGGAGAAGGTCTTCGATGTTTCGTGGCCTGTTATTTTTGCGAGTATTGTGCTCGCGAAAGTAGTGACATTCTTTATGTCTTGTTTCTAATGCTTCCTCGCTTAATTGTCCTATAGGAAGCAAAAGTGTGTCCATGACGTCAGCACGTGAATTAGAATTTGTGGACACTCGCTGGCATTTTGAACCATCCATACTGTTCCACAAATAGTTGAATGACAGGAACTTCCATCAAAACCCCATTTGTAAATAATTTCGAAAGAGGAAGTTTCATGCTTACTAACAACTCTGCTGAGAACTTCGTGTTGAGCTATAGATAAACGATGTGCTGTGTGGTCAAGTAGGCTTTGCAATTTAACCTCGCCTTTTGTCTCGGAAATAACTATGTCTTTGGGGTAGCACTGCTCTTTAACTTTCAGTACTTTGTTGTAGGCCGGATATATATCACAATTTCTCTCTTTTGCACCTTTTCTTATCAGAATATATTGTGCTTTACTCAATTTGGCGTCTATAATCAGAGCCAGGGCTTCTTCTGGAGTGTAAGGGTCAAAATTTTCTTTTGCATATTTATTTTTTCATTGTTCTCAACGAACGAGGGCTTGAAATTGTAGCCTTTTTTATGACATGAGTAACATTTCGTTTGGCTTGTTTTCCGAAGACTGTGTCGCAAAAGTTAGTTCTTCACGACTGTGGCCCTCAACTAATTTTCTTGTGCGCCTTGTCTTTGTTCTGGTGCTCAACGTATCAAATTCTCTTTGATGATGTGTCGTGGATATTCGTGGTCGTATATCAGGTCGAAGAAAGATAATTTCTTCTTCTAGCCAGTTTTTTTTCTTTCAAAAATGTTTCCTTCCGCTTTCCGCTTGCTTTCCAGCGATTTACAATTGAGATAGTAAAAAATCTAATTTTATTGATAATACCGTCTTCTGTAACATTCTGCACTCTCGACATTATCAAATCAATCACCTTCTTTCTCACATGAGTTTTATTTGCCTGAGACAGAAGACCTTCAGTGCGAAAGATTTCCAAACAGTTCCAGACGCGTCTCTCCCAGTCGCGCACCTACCGCCAAATAAAACTAAATAACCAATTTCCACAAATCTCCGACATTAAAATTAGTCTCGTTTTAAAGGTAGATAAATACTCTACATCATAAAAATTGGATCATGTTACAACGAGGTCCTTTTTTGTTCTACTCCAATGAATTTCGACTATGAGTTATACACCTTCATTTTTCCCCCGTTTTTTTAATAAAATACATTTTATACTTCTAAAACGATAAACATGTATTAAAATTAATATATAACGTATCTGAAGAACCAGATTCCATGATGGGATAAAAAGTTTCTCACAGGAATGTAACACGCACGTACTAGAACACCTCGAACACAGCCTACCGAGCGACCTCAAACAAGACTGAGGCGCTCTGTGTCTTTCGCTTCGTTTCATGAATCCTCATCGCTCTACGCTTCATAGAATATGGTCTATTCATACTTTTTCGAACAATTCAAGATTCTGTTCACACTCCTGAATCGATACATTGAGGCTTCAACAACTTTGGTTTCAAGGCAAATGTCCTGTAAATGAGCATAATAGACCACTGTGCGGCGGCTAGATTCATTCTGCAGGCAGTGGTTGATATAGCTGTATATATAGTATCGAAAATCTGTCACTTTGGGAGTTAACAATTTTTCTGCCGAGTTATCGTAGTTCTTTCAACGTTTTGGGGGCTTGCCCAAATAATTTACTCATCTTTTGTGTAAATAAAAAACATGATATTAGAATCTTACGATACTCGTACTTGATTGAGGCAAACTATTTTTTCTAATTTCATTCTTAATTTCTTGTACTAAAAATTGTGTTTTTGATCCTCTTTTACGCTAAATTATTCCTGCAAAAGTGAATAGATAGCGAATATATTTTGCTGGTAGATCGAAAAAATGAATTTTGATCAGCTAGAATTGTAATTATGTACATTGTGTTCTGACTTTAAAACTGACCCGGATACCACCAGTGATAAAATCTCTTCCCTGACGTGTGTACCTGCCGGTCTAATTTTTGTCATGTTGCTGCCGCTACTTTGGACAATGCTGCAAGAGCGCTACATTTTATGAATTTATCTACAGAAACTGGCTAAGTGGAAAGTAGCTTATAGTATCTAGTTGGTGAGGAGAGAAGAGAAGAAGGTGAAGGGAGTGCTTGGCAGGATGAAATGATGGAGCAAGAGAAGAAGAAAAAGATGTTCAAAGAAAGAAGATAAGAAAAGTAAAATAGTTTAATTAGATGCTGATTTACAGTATCTTAAATTTTACGACTATCAGTTAAATATTTTAAAAAAATCAGTAAATTACATTTTATAGAAATAACTTGTTTTGTATTTCTATAAAATACAATTTACTGATTATTTTTTTAAAATATTCAACTGGTTGTCTTAAAAATTATGATACTGAAAATCAACAGAATTTTTCTAGCACACAATCAACATACTTGTAAAGAATATAACAAAACTATCGAAGTAGAGTACGAGCATTCGTCATTTGACCCAAGAGCGAGTAAGTTAGCTGAGAAGTGAGGATGGAGGTGGAGAGGAAACTACAGGTCGGAGCTAGATGAGAAACTGCGGACCAGCTCGACGTCGCTCTAAATTAAACAGGTTTCAGCCAGCGGCCTCTGGTGGCCAGCAGAGGCAGGGGCGCCAACAAAACGCAGAACAAAAGTTGCTGCCGAGGCACCGCTGACTAATTTTCTCTAATTTACAATTTTATTTCTCGGTAGGTATGAAAATTTTCTTTAGTGTTCTCCGCACGGTGTGTTTTACTTCTATTTTCTCTGCAGCCTTCTACAAACTTTGTGGTTCGTTGTTTTCCTCTTTTGAGAATCAAGAAAGCGCATTCAGTATGATAGAGAAAGGGGAATAAAAAGCAAAAGCAAAAGCGGGGTGTAAATCTCTTCAGAATGCTTTTTGGTGCAGGAGATTGTTTTTTGCAGCATCACAGGGTATGAGAACAACTTCAGTGCAAGTCGACCGTGTGTGAGCTTTGGGAACCTCTTCTCATTTTTTGCATGAGAAAGACTCGGAATGTTGAAAAACCCTCAGAGTTGGTGTGAGAAGCCCTGCATATTCCTGAAATCTTTCATTCTAGCCTTGCGATGGGTGATGTGGCAAGTAGAATGGTATATAGTGCTTTGAGATGATCAAAGTACTATAGCAAATTAGTTTGGCATGATAGATTATTCACGGGAAGAAACGCAACGCAAAGAAGGAAAATGTGATCGTTTTATGATCTAGAAATCACAACTTATATCCGAATTGACAGCAATGCTCAATAATTGAAAATAATATTAGCTTCACTGCAGTTAAACGCAGTGAATATAGCGAGCAACGCAAATATAGCGAGCTTTTTGTAGTTCGAAGAGTGTTTTGAAATACATAAATATGTGGATACGTAAACGCAATGTCTAGCAATCGTCCGACATGACTTTTCACAAAAATAACGTTCAGTGATTAGAATTATGTGACAGATTACGTTTTTAGTGTAAGGTGGACAGCAGGATTTCTTTGTCATATTTTCGTACAGCATTTATGTACAGAGCTTGCTGAATAGTACATTCCGTTAACATTTTCAGAAAGGAGTTGAACCCTGAATTCACAGTGAATAGTTATTGCATTGTTCCAGAATGTGTAAACTTCCCTTAGTTCTTTATTCTTCGATACTTAATACTGAACGACATGAAATGTTTTTTTCATGTAGCGAGTGTGTAAAACTTTTAAAACGTTTATACAGACACTACTCACACATATCTAATTTTCGGAATGAGTTCTTGCTACTGGAAACTTTAAGATATGTAATTAAGTTCCAAGCCATTTTTCAACCTAATTGATTCTTGTGACTTGTATGTTTTCTGTACAGGTTTATTCCGTTGTAAATCGTTAAATTACGCACTTTTGAAACATCTGTGTAATTGTTCAGTTATCAGATTAAGAGGAGGAAATGTCTCGATATGAGGCACACTGCCACTATTTCTTAAACCTACGTAATGCTGTTCTTGTCATTCTTGTACATACATACGTTGTTTGCTCCTTCCATCGTTGGTCCCGGTCTTTTCTCACTAAGAAAAGGAAACGAATGGAAGGCATGCCTTTCGATTACAGTAAAGACATGGAACAAGAAAGTTGAAAATAGATTCCTGCAAGTAATGTCAACACTAGGGGGCTGATTGAAATGAAATGTCACTTTATCTTTTCACTTTAGAAAATGCCTTTTGGCATAGAAATTCATTTTATGTTATGACAAAAGAAAATGGCCCATTTTTATACGTCACTTTTCTTTGCATTTTTATCGATTTCGGCTAAGTCATTTTTTTCCTTTTCCGTCATTGTTAATGTAATTTTAATGGTACTTGCTTCAAATAATATTTACGACATGTAACAAATGTTCTCTACAGAATTTATGAGTACTTATATCTGGTAACCTATTAGATTTCATCGCTCAGAAGTTGTAATGTCAGCCATATGTAATCTGGTTGTTCCTGTGACAACTGTCAGCGTCATTGGCAGTTCAGCTGATTTCCAGATAACTAAAGACAGATTTTCTGGTAAAGAACAGTCCAAACCAAAAGTTTGAAAGCTGAATTCAGTTGAACAAATAGGAACAGCCTCGATTACATCAGTAACATCCAACTGCATGTTGTTCATCTGTACTGGTATTGATCACATTGTTACTTGTCATTTGTCTTTGGTTTTAGGGCATTTTAAAAACATTTTAAGAGCATTTTATTGATCGTTTTTGGCGATGTTTTGGGTGATCAAAATCCGCCCCCTAGTCATCACGTAAAATACGATGCGTTTTTTCGATCCCCGGGAGGCAGATAATTCGCGTAATGTTTTCGCCCGCAGTCCGCCGCGCACAAAAGTGTCGAGTGGGGCGTTCGCGGGATTACATTCGGCTCCCGCACTCCCTCCTCTCCCTTCACACCGCCCCCCTCTTCTCGCGGAGACGCGCGCCGCACAGTGGCCCCGATTACGGGGCAAAATGCGATCAATGCGGGTCAACTCAACTTAATGAACCAGTCTTCTGAAATGAAGTGTCAGTTCATTAGAGTTCAGACGTTCTAAATTTTCTTGCGGTTAGCGTATCGGACTGTTGTACTCGAGTTTGCGGGTTCAAACCCGATCGAAGCCGTGGATTTTTAAGGGCGAAAAAATCCTTCGTACGCCTTCCTTCGGAGGGGAAGTAAAGTCGGCTGTCCCATGAAGTAGATTTACTGCATGTAAAATATCCTGAAGCCTAAATGAAGCCTCTGAGCAAAATTGATTTCCGCCTGTTCCATCGCCCAAGATAATAATACCTCCTTTCTCCGCTAGGTGGTGAAAGGAGCGTAGCGAAATTTGCGTGGTTAGACGGAAGAGCGGGCCTCATGAACCAGAGTCTCGCCACATAAAATAAACCATTAACTAACGAACTAACTTGTCTTTGAATCCTAAAATTTTCCCGTATGTGCGGAATTATTCTTACAAAAATAATAATGAAAATAACGATTATAATAATGATGATGATAATAATGATACTAATAATTAATATAGACCATTACTGGCCATTATTATAGCCGATCGCTAAGGTAAGTAATGCCGTGGCGATCTCGGACGGAAGGATTGCGAGTTCGAGTCCCGCCTCGGGCATGGGTATGTTTGTGTATGTCTGTTTGTGTGTGCTGTCCATTCATCTTTCATTATCATCATCATTCCATCATCCATCCTCCCAGGTCTAACAACCTTGGGGTATAAAAATCAGATTCAGCCTAATGCTGATCCCTGATTAGTTACATGCAAGGCTTGCAACGTGATAAAATGATACTGAGACTGTGCAAGTGCATGTCCTGTATGGTCCAAGATGCATTTATTCGGGAGCAAAAATGATATTAAATATATGATATGAAAATTAATGATAATCGAGATATATCCACTTAAATGTTTTGTTTTGTTATATTTATACTATTATTTTCTATTGTAGAGAATCTTGGTTTAACATTTAGAAAATCGTGGTGCTCTTTGAGTGTCCTTCCCGCCCACTGTGTGCTGCGGGCACGAAGTGGTTCCCTAGGGGGATTCGGCGCTAACCATGCGGCAGATTCCGAGAACAGCGGTGTTCCCCAAGGTCCGGGGACTCCCGCGTCCTCTGGTGCGGCTTCGAGACGCCTACGAACATTTCCAAAAGCGCGTCCGACTCCTCGCTTCCGCCGTTTCGTGTTTCGTCGCTCCTTCGGTCCCGCACTCTTAACTGATAACTCATTCTTTTTATGCGGCTCTCAAAATTGCGATAGTAGACCAAAAATCTGCCCTCTTCAGACTTCCGCCACTTATAGTGATACCGATAATGACGGCAAAATCGTCGAAAGCCAGGTCTCTTAATAAATTTAAATTGACAAAGATGACTTACATTGTGTCATCCTTGAATAATGTCATCCACACCTCATCAGCATTCCTACAATTGATATTTTGTTGTTGGTGTGACGATTCTTGTGTTTTCTCAAAAGCCATAAAACAATTACTATATTCGAAATTATATTTAACAACGTACGAAGATTTTTACTTGTATAATATGTTAACGCTGCATGTATTCTGATGATTTTCGCACATACCATTAGCGTGAAATTTAACATGTTCCCTGTCTCAAAGTTTTGAGGTTACCAATAAACTTCTATTTGTTGCCTTCAATTTAAAAATGGCTTCTTGATTGCATCTCCCTGGGTGATCTAACCTTTGCTCTTCCTTTGGGAGGGGGGGAGTCATCATTCTTCGACGTATTCGTTGAATGTTCCTGAAGTGTAATTTCATTTTATGAAATGTGGCTCAAAGTTATGCCACTTGACGGTATACCACTATTCGACCCTTCGGATCTAGTCTCGATTCAAACTAGAGTGACGTTTAAAAAATCTAGTGTGTTGTTTAGAAAAGAAAGTGAAACGCATCTCGTAAGCTTATTGGAAATCATGATTATATACCAATATCGAAACTATCAATTCTTGGCTTTTGAGAAAAACAACCTTATTCCTTTCTTGGCATCGGTATCAAATATTGCATCATCGAACAAGAGTTGGGTTTTTTCTAGTGTCTGGCATCCCTTCTACTGCTCCGAAACTGTTCCAATTGCTTTCACTCTGACTTCTTCTACTCCGTTCACAGGATTATCCTGACTAAACGCCTGCTTTCAATTTTGATTTTGTCACACTGCATTGCTGGTCAGTCAGCCCGCAACGCTTGGCGCGTCCACGCCTTAACCCATCGCCATCCACCACCGCCCAGGCCGCCCCGCCCCGGTCCGTCACCGCCCCGCCTCGGTCCGTCACCGCCCCGACCCGGTCCGTCACCGCTCCGCTCCACTCGGTCATCGCCCCGTCTCGCCCCGCTTCGTCACCACCCCGCCACCCTCCATTGTCGTTTTCAGCTTTCCTCTCATCTTTGCATTCCTGCTTCCTTCACCTTTGCAGTCTTCCCCATGGCATCAAGCCCTCCAACTCGACCAAACCCTGGCCTCGCCCTCATCTTGGCCAGGTCTCCATCTCCACCCGTCCTCCCGGTAATGCTCCACCTCTTCGTTCCCCTCCCCACCTGGGCGTCGCGGCGGTGACAGCGAAGGCGCGCCCCAGCGGGACCAGCTCTGCGGCGCGGAGAGATTCACAGGCGGCCGCGATCCTGCCCCCGCCCACGCCATATTTTGCAGGCAGGGGCAGTGCGGCAGCGCCGTTGCCCGCGGATCGCTTCCCACCCCGCCCCCGCCGTCATGTCTGATCACCGCGCTGGTGATCCCGCGCCGCCGCCGTCGGGCCGCCACGACCGGCGCTCGTCCGGTCGCCGTTGTTTTGGTTTGGTTGGTTTGGCTGGTTTGGCTGGTCTGGTTGGTCTGGCGGGTCGGCTGGTCTGGCTGGTTTGGTTGGTCTGGTTGGTTTGCTGGTCTGGCTGGTTTGGCTGGTTTGGTTGGTTTGGCTGGTTTCGGCTGGTTTGGCTATTTGATTGGTTTGCTGGTTTGGTTGGTTTGGTTGGTTTGGTTGGTTTGGTTGGTTTGGTTGGTTTGGTTGGTTTGGTTGGTTTGGTTGGTTTGGTTGGTTTGGTTGGTTTGGTTGGTTTGGTTGGTTTGGTTGGTGATTCACGGCACGTCAACAGGTTAGTCATTATTCCCGTAAGTGTAGTGCATGCTTTTTTCCACAGGAGATGGTGATCTTTCCCCGCTGGATGGCCAGATCCGGCGCCGACCTACCATCGGCTAGTGGGGTTTCCCCCTAACCAGGACTCTCCCACCAGCGGAGCACCGCCCCAGCCGGGACAAGCTCTTAGCTCCCGACCGGTACGGTCGCCGTCGTCGTTGCCTCCCCACGCGGGGCGGATCCTATCAGGTAATTCTGCAATGCAACGATGGGCAACCATGTCGACGGTAGGCGGTGAGGTGTACAAGAAAAAGCACATTACATACATACAAGAAGCGATAATCGTCCTTGTGAAATTGTTCGAAGGATTGGTTTGTCTCAGTTGCTTAGTGGCAGGCCCGAATTCGAATCCCGGTCGGGGCAACCTATTATTTGAACAAATTTAATTATTAAAAGCATATTATTCAAGTGCAGAGTACAGGAGTCCTTTACATGCTGTCCAATAGACCACATTGTGACACTGTTGTTCGCCGGTTTATTGCGGTGTTGGCTGAGGTCGCTGTTGTGTAAAAATACCTTAAACAAAAACGTACTAATATATTTCTCATGATGATGAGTATCACACTACAATGGAAATAGAACCCTTACTTTCGCATTACTTCCTTTCCCTCTTACCTTTCCCAATCTGGATTCGTGGCCGGGGCGATGGCAATGCTGTGATGGAGAGGAGTTGGTAATGCTAGGGAACACATGTGCTATCATCTAAAGAATTCACCGCATTACAACCCACGTTGTGGTTGGCCAAGGCCACGATTCCAGAAAACCGGTCTTTAGATACAACTAGAGCATATTCTAGTGTCCACTTACGTTTCATAATTCTCTCTCTTTCAAAAGTTATTTGTCACTTTTAAAGATAATAATTGAGCTCAATATATCCATCCAACGTTATAATTTTTAACTCGTCGTCGTCAGTACTCGTCTATTTGTTCACGGAATTGTAGAGAACAAAAAGGGCCTTGACACAATCTAAAGCTTTGTGTTCTAGCTTCAATTGCCTGACTTCGCTAGGGAATTCCTACTCCCTCATCTCTCTCTCTCTCTCTCTCTCTCTCTCTGGAGGAAGGGGCCGCTGAATCAAGCGTTTGTTGTCGGGACCCAAGATTGAACCTATCGTATCATCGAATGCGAGTTGTCTTTTCCTGCGTAAGCGTTTTGGGCGCTGGTTGTGACCGTCCGCACGTCGATCGAACCCGGCCTCCATATCCATTTCGCCACACTCATTCTTCTTATATTCCTTTTTCCGTTCGCTCATCCATTTCCTCTTACGTCCCGCACCTTTACGTCGTTCTTTAAGCTAAGTCACAAAACCTCTCCCCGCCTTGCAAGCCACTGTTACTATTACTTCCATGTCATTATCCCTTGACCTTCCTGGTCGATACCTTACTTCCTTTTCTGCTCATTCCCTTCCCACCTGCCCACTTTTCAGCCCTCTTAATTCTTCGTTCACTCATTTCGTCAGCTTCCACTTCGCTTGCCCGCCTGCTCTATTCCCAACCCGTTGCCTCCTCCCTTCCTACTCCCTTCCCCGCTTCACCCATTTTCACCACTCTCTCTTCCGATCACTACCCTCCCGCCTGCTCTCTTCTTCTCCCCATCTTCTATGTCTCCTCTCCGTCTGGATCATTCCAATCGAAACGAGTATTGTCTGCTTCTCTGCTATTCTCTTCTGATCCCCACCGTATTGATATACCTCCGGGCCTCCTCCAAACATTCCACAGAACTCACTGCACCTCGGGCGTAGACTGCTTTCTCGCCCCGCCCCTCCCTGTCTCTCCTCCTAACCCTGCTCTCCGACCTCCCCGCCCCACTTCGCGCCACCCCGCGTCGCCCCTCCCCGCCCCGCGCCCTCCCAATCCCTGCTTTCCCCGGACCTCCCGCCCCACTCTGCGCCACCCCGCGTCGCCCTCCCTGCCCTAAGTGCCCCTCCTCCCAATCCCTGCTTCCCCGGCCCTCCCCGCCCCACTTCGCGCCACCCCGCGTCGCCCCTCCCCGCCCCGCGCCCCTCCCAATCCCTGCTTTCCCCGGACCTCCCCGCCCCACTTCGCGCCACCCCGCGTCGCCCCCCCCCGCCCGCGCCCCCTCCCAATCCCTGCTTTCCCCGGACCTCCCCGCCCCACTTCGCGCCACCCCGCGTCGCCCCTCCCCGCCCCGCGCCCCTCCCAATCCCTGCTTTCCCCGGACCTCCCCGCACCACTTCGTGCCGCCCCGCCCCGCCCCGCCCCGCGCCGCGCCACCCGCCCGAGAGGAACGATTTCTCGGCCCGGCGCCCTCTCCCCCCTCGCATCCTGCGCTGAAATGTAGGACGCGCGATCAGCGGCAGGCGAGGCAGGCGCCCAGGTCAGGGCCGCGCCCGGCGTGCTTCTCCGATGGCCACTGGGGCGCGCGGCGCGGGCGGGGGGGGGGAGGGACGGGGTGGGAAGAGAGGAAGAGAGACGTAGCGGTGCTGCGGGGTGCGAAGAGAGGCGGGCCAAACACGGACGGGGAAGAGGGTCCGAATGAGGAGGGATGGGGCTGAGAGGGTTGGAGTGTCGCACAGCAGAATAGGAAGGAAACGGAAGGGGAGAAGGGACGGGGGATGGGCAGATAGGGAAAGGAGGGGCGTGGCGTGACAGAGGAGCGCGGGGAATGGGCGGGATTAAGAGGGGCGGGTAGAGGGGGGAGGAGATGGGAAAGGGTATTGAATGAAAGCCTCAGAGTGCTGACCAACTGAGCAGGGAGGGGCCAGGTTTAGTTGATGGGGGCTGAAGGGAGGGTAGGAAAGAATTGACGGCACGCAACTGCAGCACGAAAAATTGGGCGACAGCAACAGAGGAGTCAGCGTGGGAACAAGGGCAGGCAACAGTTAGCAAAGTTATTTATGAACCTTTGAAAGGAAGAAGGAATTTTCACCTAATGGAAATGTTATCCACTGTGCTCTGCATATTAAATACAAATACAAGTTAGAAAGTACACCAAAATGTACACGAAAAAGGGTATCTATCTAACCACCTGTTCCAAATGTAATGCCAATATATATTTTGGAGTGACTGCCTATTTTTGATTCAGTAATCTGCATCATAGCCTCCATAATCCAATTGAATTTTATCGAAGATCTGTACTTAGTACGCACCAATAACTCAAACTATAAATGGAAGATTCCCTGTTGACACTCAAGAAAAAGTTGGTTTCGTCGGTGGATCTAATACTCTAGTAGAGAAATTATGCATCTCTATCCAGCAAACGCTGATTATATTTTTCAAAGATAAATAAAAAAGCTATAAAATAAATAAATAAACAATTTATCAAAACGCAACTATGACAATCACGAGTTTATGATCACATATTCACTACCATTAGTAAAGTGCAATACATGCTGATGATACGTCATATTACAAGTGGCGGCACATGTAAAAGTTTATTTCGTGTCGATAGCTACTACTCCTCACACGACCTTAGGAGGAAACAGTACGTCCAAGGGCACTCTGCTTCACGTTTTCCAGAGTTTAATGGACGCTTCAATTAATTAATAAATGAACGGAGAAATGACGCAATGCATTTAGAAGATTATTGTTATTATATCTATTGTTTTCTGACGTACTAAATAAATAATTCGATGGAATGAATTAATGAGTACATATGCACGAAATGCTCAACTAAGAAAACTATCGTATGTACGATTTTATAATCATATAATCAATAATTAGTAGTGAGTCATTTATTCTGGACGTGGCTTGTAATGGAGACCAAGCCTACTTTCTCTGCCATTAAATCAACACGCAAGCAATAAATAATGATGTCACGGAGTGCGAGGAAAAGGACGTCATCAATCAACCATACGATAATACTTGTTCTCAATGCACAAGTACATGCTATACACTATAATTCCACTATTGAACTTCGATCCCCATCTAGAGCTACTGCTTCTCTCCCTGGCGATGAATGAAGACCCCTCGGCGTCCAGGAGAACGTTGAACAAGCAATGATACCTTGACAGTAAGTCATGAAGTAAAAATTAAGTTAGTAAAATAAATACCCCCGGGGGGTAGTCCTGTACACAGAATAAAGTGAATTTGTTGTATGAATCAACGGTTTTCGATGGTCGCGTCGAAAAAGAGATTCGTAAAATGTCCATAAGATAAAGATTTCAAAGTGCTACATATGAGAGTCTGTGCCGCATCGGAGTGTTGGATTCTTCTTCTCGTTCGTTAAAAGGAGGATGGGAACCTAATGTCCAGGAGAACGTGCGCCGATGGATCTGCGCGTAAATCTTGCATAATAGGCGCTCCGACAGTTTTAAGGGGCGGCCATTGGGCGAGAATTTGCTAAGCGCCGAGGCAGCTCTTCTGTGATATGCGCCGCGCATAAGCGGCAAGTGATAACGCCCCTAATACCTGATGCGAGAGCCATGACGTGCTTGCTCGAAATTACTTGTTACATTGAATGGGCCGCTTTTCATGAGTAAGACGTTCAGTGTGCAAAGACGTTAAGAACGCATAGAAATGCTGTGAATGGGTTGTCATGATTTATGTCACATTCATGTAGTCATGAAGTTCAGTAATTTGTTTGTGCCGAGGAATTTGAATCCGGATGCGTTAAATGCATGGCAGAATAAAACAAAATACTTCCCATCAGACTAAAATAACATGTTCGTTCAATCAGGGAACGACGCAAGTAACTGAATAGACTAAGACCGTTGTTGTATTGATCCCTAGCTGCAAACATGGGAGTCGAAAATAAGTTAGCTGCTCATGTGATGCTAAATTTGAAAATGCTCATGTTGGGGATTGGCAATGAACAAATATTCAGGGCACAAGTATTTCAGGCAAAAGCAGCAACAACAATCTAGGAGGTGTATGTATTGTGCAGGTCCGTATGGCTTTGTGGATTTAGAGGATCTAACTTCCAGTTCCAACAGGTTTGGAGTTTAGACACTAGCTAAACTGCCGTGTCACCTCCTGAACGAGATAGCAGCCATCTTCTCCAATTGATATTTCAATTGGAACGAATAGTTAGCGTATCTATATGGAAATAATTTGGAATTTATTTTCTCTAATTTTGTATACTAATAAATCCCTCCAAAAGAGAGAAAAAATAACATTTTATTCGCAAATGTCGTGATATTTCTGTTTATAGTAGTCTTCATCACCATCACTCATGACATCAGTGCATACAGGCTCTTAAAAATCGGTGATATAGTTACTTTCGTAACATCTCTCCGAAATCTGCAGCCTGCACGTGGAACTGCTCCGGGTGCAGTTCTATCGGTTTCCCTTCATCACGAGCGACCTCGCCATGGGACCATTCCACATTCCAACAAATTGGTTCCCGCAAGATAATCAGTGACCTAGCCATCCATCAACCCTCCTGCGTCCTATCTCCGCGGTAGAGCCACCCCCGGGTCACCCCCTCTGTGCTCTCCGGTGCAATTTCGTCGCCGTCGCCGCCCACCCACCGTCGGGTCCCCACGCCAGCGTTGGGTTAGGGAGGCTTTTTAGGGGGATAACACAGCAAACACTGTTGGCGTTTCTAAATACGCAAGTACGCCGAACACCCAACAAAAGAAAGTGAACAGAAACTTCGTGATGTTTAAAGCAGCTTCAAAGATGGACTCGACTGAGGACGGAGGGGCAGTTTCTCTTCCCCACTTTGAACTTTGGTGTTTCTTTGAAGTGTTCTTTGGACAAATCATCGGATTTTAAAGATATCAAAATTCATCGACTTATTTTCTCCACCGTATCTGACCGTGAGGGATCGATTCCCGACGGTGACGAAAGTTTTGACAGTCGTTATGTAGAAGCTCGAATTCATCTGCGAGAATTATAGAGGTTGTCTATTCTGATCGGTAGTTTTACCTGGTGTCATCGATTAATAACTGGTGAATGCCGGAGCATTTTCCAAACAAATGGATTACGAATCACGCGCGAATTTTCCCTCTTGTTCTGGCCTCCCCTTTATGTACCCATAAACAAACACACACTCTTTACCATACCTGAAAGGCCAGACGGGAGTGCTTGTCCTGTCCTGCCATGCAGTGTGAAGATACAGGGAAGAGGTAATATGTCGTAAGACGGTGTGACATGTAGGTCGGCGCCGGATCTCGCTATCAAGAGAAATATAGCTACATTCTGACATAAAACGTTCGCAGCACTAACACGACTTACATTCATGGTTGTTGACAAGCCCGGACACATCATTCAATCATTACCTGGGTGGTAGTCATTTGCTGAAAAACTCCACTTTCCCAAAATGGTGGACATGAACAATGTAGAATACCAAAAGAATCCAATACATATAATTTAATACGTTTTCGTCAACTATTAAAGAGTTATTACTCCGTTTTCCCCACTCCGTTTTCCCCGCTCCGTTTTCCCCGCTCCGTTTTCCTGCCCGTTTTCCTGCTCCGTTTCTGCTCCGCTCTCCCCGCTCCGCTCTCCCCGCGCCGCTCTCTCCGCACCGCTCTCTCCGCACCGCTCTCTCCGCACCGCTCTCTCCGCACCGCTATCTCCGCACCGCTATCTCCGCACCGCTATCTCCGCACCGCACTCTGCTCTCTCGCGCTTTACCAGCACAACAGTCACCTACTCCAGTTTTGTTTCGCCCTCCTACAGTTTCTCTATCCCACCCTTGCTACTGCCGCAGCGACGTTTCTGCTCTGGCGCTTCTGTTTTCTTAAACCTCCACGCCTCTTGCATGCTCCTCACTACAGACATTGTCACCGCTGCCGTTTCTTCCGCTCGCTTGTGTTCGCTATTTTCCCGTTTCTGAAGCTTTTGTCTCTTTTGATATTTTGTTTCCATCGCGTCTTCCCTTATTTTATCGCTTCTGCAATCTCGCCACTTGCATCACCGCACACCCCCTCCTCCACCTTTTCCTCCCCCTCCGCAAGTGCTTCAACTAGGATATTTTCCATAATATTTTTGTCATTTTCTTTTCTTCATTTTTATTTCATTTCTCTTCTAATGTTATTTTATTTATCTTATGTATACTTTCCAATTGAGTATCACAATTCTGTAATGATTGGATGAAATTTTAAAATTGAAATATTTTAATAAGATTAGCATTGACTATTCTGCCAATGGTATCAATTACACATTTCTGTATAGTTTGTAATATATATATATATATATATATATATATATATATATATATATATATATTCAAAATGTTTGGTATGTTTTTATATATAAATGACTCCAAATAACGAAGTTATAACATCCAACATTTTATGGCGACTTTCATTTTCACGTTAGCGACTGTTCCTCCATTGCATCGCCATCGTTACATCGTCGTGCTACATTTCTTCGTGGTGCGACGACCAATCGGGAGAGTAGAGGGGCATTAGCGAACGCTGTCCCTCTAAGGCAATCCGGAAGATGTCACTCGGTGGGCGGTGAAGAGACAATCCTCGTGATCGAGGTTTCTAACGTGGTACCTGAGAGGGCATCCCTCCCTCCCTTATTCCCTCCCTCCCTCCCTCTCCCTCTCTCTCTCTCGCTATCAAATGGTGGAGTGGAATTGCATTTTCGTTTTTTGTAACAAATGGGACACAGACGATAAATGAAAGCTAAAAATTATTAGTAGGTTGAGAGATACGTTTGAAAGACGCCGGGGGCGGATTTTTCTTATCAACTAAATAGGTGGGTCGAAAACGATCCCTGCCTAGAAACTTTCAGAGACCGTCAGGTCTGATTGGTCGTTTCTTTGTTTCTCAGATCAATTTCTGTAAATCGCAGCTATATCGAGTACGTGTTGACAGTCGTTTATCTGATAAGTTTCCTAGGGAAATCTGCACTTCCGGAAATAGTTATACCTACGGATTATTGACAAGAATATTTGAACGAAAATGAATTGATTATTCAAATTAAGTGACAATCTTTGTATTAGGTTGTGAGAAAGTGGAGGAGGGTGGGGGATGCGGAGAGGAGCCGGAAGAAGTGAAGAAATGAAAAGGACAGTAGAAAGACATGGAGTTAGGGAGATGAGGAGGTGGGTATAGCTGAGAATTTGGAAAAGCGAAGAGGTAGGGGGTGGAGAGAAATAAAAGACAGAGAGAAAGGAGAGAAGTATTGAAAAAACGGAGAGGTGGAGAAACGGGGAGAGCGGGAGAAGAGAAGAATGGACGACGGGAAGTGAGGAGAGAAGATGGACGAGGAGAGGATAAGAAGTGGGTGAAGTGGAGAGGTGGGAAGGAACGAAGAGGGCTAGAGGAGAAGAATGAAGACGGGCGGAAAGTGTGAGAGGTGGAGGTTGGGCAAAGCGTAAGGCGGAAGCGAGTGATGGTGGGAGAGGAGAAGAATAAGTCGGTGTAGGGAGATGAGAAGGAGACTAGAAAAGCAGGAGAACTGTGGAAAAGCGCAGAGATGAAGAAGCGAAGTGAGAGAGACGGAGAATAGTAAAGGAGGAGGAGGATGGGAAAAGCGAAGAGATAAAGAAGTGAAGAGGGTGGGGAGATAAGTAGTAGAGGAGGAGTGTGGGGAAAGCAGAGAGATAAAGAAGTGAAGAGGGGCGCGGAAAGAAGGAGAATAATTCAGGAGGAGGACGATGATAAAAAACGCGCAGAGATGAAGTGAAGACGACGGGGAGAGAAGGAGAATAGTAAAGGAGGATGTTGGAAAAAGCGGAGAGATAAAGAAGTGAAGAGGACGGGAGAGGAGAAGAACGGAAGATAGAGAGGTGAAAGTGAAGGAGAGGAAGAGGTTGGACAAAGCGGAGATTGGAAGAGAGAGGCCTGTGGTGCTTCTGCGTGTTCTGTGGTCGATCACGTGTCGACCATGGACTGCGTGCTCGTTCCTCTTCACGCCACTTAGGCCGCGCGGAATAATTCATCTGGGGCCATCGCTAAAAGATTAAACCCTCTGCGAAGCGAAGCAGGGCTCTCCGCCCCCCTCATTATGTGCCCAGTCCATCCCTTCTCCCGTCGCCTCACTCCAAACGAGACGGGAGACGGTGGTCGCTACCCTCTGAAACCCTACCAGTCTCAGCCCGACATGAGTTAGGAGTTGCAAATTATCACAGTGGTCATAAAACATTTTTGGCTATTGGGACTCACTAATGTCATCATAGTTGTACAGCCTAAAGACAACCGCCGTAGAATGTAGTTTGGTTACCCAAGTAATTCTTTATTATAAGATTTCTTCTTTTTCTCCCTCCTTTGAATGTTGAGACGACGAAATACGACAGAACTCATAACTACCTTTATTGCTGGATATTATGAATTAATGTCGTTTTTTTCGACTCATTCCGTGTTCTAGGTGAAAATATCCAAATATTGCGTCGATTGAGATGTCGTGTGAAATTGCCATTCACAACAGTCTGTGCTATTTGGGTCAATGACGTATTATGTAATGAATTTCTGAAGCCACAAAGCGTCTCTTTTATAGAAACGTTCGTTTTAAACGTAGCCTTCCGTCTCGTACACAAAACAGTGTGTCCTTACGTGAACGCGCTCGCGGTATGGAACAAAACTACGCTGGTGCGTGAAAATGACTGCATCAAGGCTCTGAGAAATTCTACACCATGTGTACACAGAGAGATCCATTCCGAAACATTCTACTTCGAAACAGTGTGCTCCGAGCTCCAGAATTCTATAGAAAATTTTGGTTACCTCCATAAATGGTAGCTTGAGGATACATTACAACGTTAATGTTGTGTTATATCGTATAAAGAGAAAAAATATTTTTACATCGTTTTGCTTCGAATTTCTTCGTATTGAGTCATCATAATAATTTTGAGTTTTTTTCATTTATGATTTGGTCAGTTTCTTTCTTCCTGCCAACATCTTTTCATGACTTAATTTCTTGCCTTTCATATCTATTGCTAGTTCCCTCAATCAGCAACCAATTCTCTTTTGGACGTGTCCAATGCATTCCATTTTCTCCATCTTTACATCCTTTCCATACAATTCAGCTTCTACAACTTTCAACTGCCCCTAAGAATCACCATTCTCCAAATAGTTTATATATCAAACTCCACTATGAAATTCTGACTTCTGCACATATCTAACACTCCTTCACTCGCTATCCCACCACTATAACCTTAATAGCTTTGCACACATTCATGTTCACCACCAAATTTGCACTTCATAAAAAATAATTGTCTTACATTTAAAATTAATAACTTACCCACTGTCTAAAGAGTTTGCTGGCACCATATTATTCAAAGATGAATGACCGCGCTTTTGCTATGAAGCATTGAATATAGCAGTGGTGTCTGTATATCCCTCATTTTTATCTACTACATGAATAATTGGACATTTTATGCTATGTTTTTCATTATTTTGAAAAGGTTTCAGAAGTAATTTCTAATAAGTTTGGCACGTGACAGGAGATGGAAGCAGGGCCAGTATTCCCCTCAATAAGTAGCCTTTACTCCCTTGCCAATACAACGTATATCCATATTTCAACTTCATATTCACTTCATATTTCTTCTTCACTGTTCCAATTTTTTAAATTAGCGCATTCTAACTGTTTCTTAGCGGTTAAACCTCTCGTATTGAAAATATTTTCATTATATTTTATTGTACCAACAGAATCAACAATGCCTACATTTAGCAAACCTCTTTATCAAAGAAGACAATAAATCTACACCTACAACAATAAAACCTTCATTGTGAGCATTGTAATCAGCACAGAAAGTTGTGTTATCTTCTCTGTGTTGCAATTTCCACTTTTATGCACTGGATGGTTTCGAGTCACAGCGAGCATCCACGGAAATTTGAAGAAGTAGAAAGGGACACATCACCGGCTTTTTGGTCATGCTTTTTCCGTTTTCCAAACAAAATATTTCGGCATCTTGATCCGATACAAGAAAACACAATAATGCAAATATTCACCAGAAATACTAACCTGTCTAGAATTTAGAAAAAGCAAAGACTAGCTATCAATAATGATGGTCAGGAATTGTTAGAATTATGCGCAGAGATTTAATCTCGAAATCTTAAATGGCAAATCTATGGACAGGATACTGAAGGGGAAACTAACTTTATTAGTGGAAATGGAGGTAGTGTAACAGATTATGCTCTGTTGTCTCATATGAAAGAATAAACAATTTATTAGATTTTGGAATCGAATTACGGGCAGAATCCGACCATTTGCCTCGTGTGCGCGTTCATTTAGCAGTAATGATACTGAACTGCCAAGCAGGCAGGTATTTGGCGTGAGCAAATAAACACAATAGCAAGACGACGGTTTGTATGGAAAGAGGAAAAGCGACAGGAATTTGCAGAGTCTATTCTTAACTCGGTAGGGTGGGCACGAGAGGAGCGGTCACCGGAAAGGCAAGCAAAGAATTTAGAAAGGAGACTCTTTCTGCGCAGGAGGCATGCGAATGTGGGGGGAGAGGAGGAAGGGTACTGACCTGGATGGTTTAGCGAGGAGGCCGGGTGAGCAGGCGTGAAGCAATAGTAGCCTTAAGAATGTTCCAGAAACAGTGGAACTGCGGAAGCGAGAAATAGTTGTTTGTTACTACTGTAGGCACATGAGGCTACAATTAAGAAATCTGAAGAAATCTTGGCAGGAGAGTGAGACAGCAAGAATAGAGGTAATTTTAAGAAACAATCATATTAAATCAATTTGGGACGTTATAAGATCACTGCGCAATAAAAAAGAAATGTGGCAATGCAATTGCATCAGACGCGTGGGAGCAGCATTTTCACGGGCGCTCGAAATAGCGAATATTGAAACAGGGATAGATATTATCACGGGACCGATGTCTGAATTAGACGAACCGATAACCTGAATGAAGGGGAATAGGCTGGTGCTAGCCATGAATAATAAGAAGGCAGGCGGGCGCGGACGGCATTCCGACACAATTTATTTCGGAATCGTGGTACATAGACCCAGAGAGTATTCTAAATTTATTTAATGCAATAGTTGGATTCTGGATCGTATCCAGAAACGTGGAGACAGCGATCCTCCAACCAGTCTTTAAGAATAAAGGCATGCCAGAATTGCCCACAAATTATCGCGGAATTAGTCTTTACCAGCGCTGAGCAAACTATTTTGTAAAATACTCAACGGCGACTGGAGTGAATGGGCGGAAAAGCACAGTAAAATATCAGAATTGCAAGCAGGCTTTTAGGAGGCTTCATGACTATCGACAATATCTGTGTTAGATAATTCTAGTAAAGCAGGCGCTTGCGCGTAAACGGGGCCACTATATTGTAGTTTTCTAGATTTCGAAATGGCTTTTTGACTCTATCAATAGGAAAGCTTTATGGCAAAAACTTAATGGTTAGGGCGTCTCACGTAAAAGTTTTAAAAGGTTGCAGAGCATATACGAAGACGTAAATTTCGTGTCAGGTGCGGTGACAAAAGCAACGCGAAAAAATAAAATCGACAGTAGGAGTAAGACAGGGCTGTCCTCTCTCACGCTATTGTTTATCTTGTTTATAAACGATTTATTGACGTGGTTACAGGATGCGAATATTACATCTGCGCCGGAAATTGAGGGCCTGGCATTCCCGGACTACTATATGCTGATGATTTAGTTTTGTTGTTCGGAGACTATTGACGGCTTACAAAAAGTTTAAAGACCTAGAAACGTATAGTGAAACATGGGGATTAAAAGTGTCATTCAAAACCAAAGTAGTTGTCTTCAAGAATGGATTGATCTGGGTAAAGGAGAAATGGTTTTACGCTCAGGAGGAGATTGACCGGGTAAAAACATTTACATATCTTGGGGCAAAATTTTCCATGAATGGGGGATGGAGTAATCACATATTGGCGGCGTACAGTAAAGAAGAATTGCGCCTAAAGAAATCAGCCGCAGTGCGCAGGGTCTCCGAATTGCCTTAAAGGTGTGAGACGATGTTTAAATCGCTAGTTCTCCCAGTAGCAATGAATTATGGGGCAGAAATTTGGGAGTGATAGTGGATAGATCGACTAGAAAGCGTCGAAACAGATTATTTCCAAATTAATTCTCGGAGTCTCTAGATTCGCAGCAAATGCCGGAGTCCTAAGAGAGGTCGGTAGTGTAGGAATTTGGAAAGATATTAAATGAAACCCATTAAACTTCAAAGGCTGGATTAAATTAGCAGGTGAACAGGGCTGACTCACTTATAAATAGATGTTTTCGGGTGCAGTTACAGGAAGCAACCAACGCTACTGGTCGCATAAAATTAAACTGCTACTGGAACGTTCAGGGTCTGGGAGACGTTTCTCCGGGAAATGGTGGAGATAGGGGAACACGTGACATAGCACGGTTAATTTCGGATAGACTTGCGGGATATTAGTGTGCTGGCAAGAGATCCTGGCAGCAACGGCCGAAAACGCCCGCTAGTTGCGCAAATTCACGCGAGTCCGTTATGGGGTTGCGAACGTTACGTAAACACACCGCAAAAGGACGCAAGAGGGGATACGCCGCTTGGTTCAGGTCGGGGTGGATGCAACAGATTAAAGCGACTCGAATGGTAATGGCATCTGTGTGCTTTGCGGTGATAGGGGAAGACTAATCCATACTTTTTAATTTGCAGTGACCGAAACTTGGAGAAGAAAATGGATGGAATGGGAAATTACTACTTCCAACATAGGAACGTAACGCTCCGCCCAAAACATCTAGGGATAAAAGAAATTTCATGAAAGAATTAGGAACATTTCTCGCAAAAGGTCTGACCACTAGAGAAACTGAAATTAAGGAGTGGGAAAACAGCAGTGGTTAGTACGACAGAGCCTAGACTAGAGAGAAATATGTAATAAATCAATAAACTAACAATAATTAAGTTAGCTGCAAGTTGTGTTAGGTTAGTAAACAGTACAAAAATAAAATAAAAATAAAATAAAATAAAAGTTATAAATTGTAGTCAATTGTTACATAAGTAGATAATAATATATATATATATATATATATATATATATATATATTTATATATATATATATATATATAAATATTAACTATATATATAAATCGTCAAACACACTCGATCGAGAATAACTTTCGCAATTCCCTGATCAATACAACAACCACTCACATAATCAATATAATCAACTTAATTATCCTAACCATAATAAATAACATCCATTCATATATCTCAGTATACATTAATAACAATTACGCAACAAACACAAATTAATAAGATTACCATACTCAATTGGAATGCAAATGGTATATAAGTTAACGAACTAAAATAAACTAAAGTTAACGAACTAAAGTTAACGAACGAAATAAACTAAAGTTAACGAATTAATATTTCATGCAAGATTAGATGATTGACTTTGCATGTATAACTGAAACACACTTAAACAATAGTACAAAATTCAGCCACCAGATTATAAAGTAATCAGAGCAGACAGACCAAACTCTAATGGAGGAGTAGTAATGATACTAATAAAGACTTTACACTAGACGCCCCGAAATTAAAAAGGAACTAAATCTATTAACATATATTACCAAAAAACACTTTTCACACACAAACAGCAACAATACAACACCATATTCAAACATTAAGCTCAAACCAATACACTGTGGAAATTTAAAAATAAAATACTAAAGAAAAATATACCATTCCTCCACTTAATACCAACACAGGAAAAATTCTACCCTTTGAAAAAGCTGAAACTCTATCGGATCATTTGCAGATACATTCAAACCAAACGACTCACTCCCACACATTCAACACCAAACAATCACAGATAGCAACCGCTCCTAATTATAATGTACCCTCCAGAATTAGATTCATATCTCTATAAACATAATAAAAACACTCCCTAAAAAGAAGGCTTCAGGACATGACAGAATAAACAACAAAATCCTAAAAAACCTCCCACATCAAGCCATAGCATTTTTAAGAAATATTTATAACTCTTCATTAAGAACATGTTACTTCCCACTATTATGGTAACAATAGTAATACCCATTCCAAAACCTAACAAACATCCATCGAATGTAGAAAATTATCGACCAATCAGCCTGTTACCCTCCTTATCAAAAATTCTTGAGAAACTTATTCAGAAAAGAGTTATAATTACCTCAATAAAAATGACATAATTCCCAGACACCAATTTGGATTCACAGAAAAGTTATCAACCACACATCAATTATTAAGAATCACAGAACATATCCATAGAGCATTCCAAAGAAGACTACATACTATATCAGCCTTTCTAGATATTTCCCAAGCATACGACGGGGTATGGCATCAAGGTCTCATGTACAAACTAAGAATCAATGGCACATCCAAATACCTAACCAACATCATCAAAAGCTTCATAAGCAATAGAACCTTTTCAGTGTCAGTAGATAATTATCTCTCAAACTCCAAACCAATAGATGCTGGACTTCCTCAGGGCTCCCCATTGTCACCTGTATTACTTAATCTTTACACAGCAGATATCCCTACATCCAACACAGTCAAAACAGCACAATTTGCAGATGATACAGCATTCAAACATATTACTTGACACAATAAGAAACACATTACAGCATCATCTAAATCAAATAGATTTTTGGTCAAACAAATGGAAAATTAAACTACACAAACAAAACTGTAAAATCTCTACATCTGCATCTAGACACTAAACTCAACTGGAAACTACATATAAACATTAAAACACACAAACAAAAGTCAAACTATTTTAATTAAGCCATTAAAAACAACCACAGTAAAATAACAATAGAAAATCCAAATTGCCCTGTCTGGATCAATGCACAAAAACTAATATACATAAAATACAGGTCATTCAGAACAAATTCCTGCGAACAATATCCAAAGCACCTGGTTCATTTCAAACAGGTTCATAAAGAAATTCAAATAAAACCTGTCATACACCACATCACTAAGTTATCCCATAATTATTACAATAGTATGTCAACAATTACAAAATTATCGCATTACAATCTAGGCAAAGCACCCATGAACCCCACCAAAATAAAAAATAGATTTCCGAAACATGTATTTTACACCCAATTTGCAGATTTAGATGATTCTTTGTGAGGTGCCCAGTGGGTTTCCTCTCCCTATGTAATAGCTGTAAAGTAATAATAGTTTAGTTTTTTAAAATAGATCATAAGCATCAAAAACATGTGAAAAAGTTTGTATTGTAAAACTGAACCATGTATACCATTTAGAATAATAAAATAATTGAAAAAACATTCCGTCACTTTTAGAGATCCTTCATACTGGCCGTTATCAGCTATATTTTGTTTGCGGATTAGTGTGTTTCACGATGGGAAAGAGGAAAGAACTTAGCAGTAACGTAAATGAAATCATCGTAACTATTGGTTTATGATGCTATTCTCTTAGAGAAATTGAACTCAATGTGAACAAAACCCCCTTTTTACAGTTAACTGTGTGTTAAATAAGTTTAGATACAACGGTTCAACAAAGAACCTACCAAGAAAAGCCAAGAAAAAGAATCTCTATGACAGGGACGAACGTTTCATAATTCAATAGGTGAGCAAAAACCCAAAATTTAAGTGCTTCCAACATCCGCAAAATAATGGAACAAATCACGCAAAATAAACTGTCAAATCAGACACTTCGCAGAGTACTGTGGAAGTACGGCTATCATGACAGAAGAGCACGAAGGAGGATAGTAGTTGAAAAAATCGAATTGCCAGAATTAAATTTTGCAGACAGCAGGAAAATAAAGATACAATGTTCACGAATAATGTTATTAGGTCGGATGAAAGAAAATAGCTCTTCTGTTCTTCTTATATATGTCGAACAGTACGAAATTTTGAAAACGTCGATATGTCGGAAAAAGGCAAATACGGCCAACAAAACTTGCAACATTCCTACTACTGTGAAACATGGAGAACGTTTTGTGATGTTTTGGGAGTACATGGCGTCTAATGGGGTTGAAACTGCAGATTATCGATGACATGATGAACAAATGGGGATACTTACATGTCTTGAAGAAAAATATTAAGAATAGTGCAGAAAAAATGCAATTAAGGCCAAGGTACATATTGCAACAAGATAACTATCCCAAGCACATTGTTGATGTCTGTAGACAGCGACTTATGGCAAGTACCCAAGCAATTGCAAACTTCCCACCAATCTCCTGATTCGAATACGATGGAGCATGTGTGAGTTGATTTGAAGAGAAGGGTGCATTCAAGAAATTCTTAGTCACTGGAACAATTAAAGGTGTTGTGGCAGAAGAATGGGGAAACACTGATGATATGAGATTCTTGAAGCCTCTTAATTAATCTAGGGAATATTACCATTAATTTGTCTGTTGATTTACGAATCAGTGGTTTTTATCAAAAATGACTTGCTTAAGGGCGGGAATATATTTTCAGAATATGTCGAAGTCTGTTACTATAACACTCGACGTAGAAATCATATTCATCAGGTGATAGTATCAACAGCTCATTACAAACAATTCACATACAATACATGTACAGTATTTTACAACACTTTGCCAAATGACATTAAACGATAAAATTCGATAGAAAATTTTAAATCTCAAGCAAAATCGTTTCTGCTGCATAACTGTTTCTATACAATTAGAGACTATACTGAGCATCACAACGAAAGTAACATTAATTTTAACAGTGATACTTAATGTATTATTTACCATTTGGGCTGTATAATTCTAAACAATATGTAACAACTATTGTATCGCAGCTTCTGGGTCAATGACCCCCATCTCGATCAGGTTTTTTGTCCAGTTTCCTGATCCATTGAGCAAATGTTGAGATGGCCCCTTGTTTTGCTTCTGGACATAAATGTATCTTCATTATCTGTGCACGACTTTTCGAATTCAGTGGGAAATATAGTTATTCAAATTATCGTTTCCATGTTGTCGCGGCAGGAAGGATTCTTTGACGAAGGACATCATGGATAAGGACCCAAAATTTATTGCTTTTATCCTTGAAAATAGATTTTATTTGATTGGAGCGTGTTTTTTTAATTAAAATTAATTCAAAATTCAAGTAGTATATCACTTGGTGTAGAGATCACAGAATTTTGAACACCGTTTAACTGTTTTTTTGACGTAAAATAAATAAATAAGAATGTATTCAATCTCGAGACGATATAAAGCAGTTGTCAAAGATGAAGGCTATGCGTCACTGGATTAAATATTTTTTCTTCTAAATTCTTGAATATATACTTTAATTTTTTAATAGTGTACAAATAAGACTGTTCATCGTTAATAGCTCGATTTATGTTAAATTATTTATTTGTATTTTTATTTGAAATCAAATTACGTGTTCGGTGGTTGTTTTCTTTCCTCAGCCTTATATAAAGAAGACAAAAGACAGTTCCATCTCGGCAGCCGACCGAGACACATCGTGCTCCGATCGCGGCCAGTGAAACGTTGTTTTCATATTGTCATTCAGACAGTGAACTTAGTGGCATTTAATTAGTGTTAATACTCTAGTTCCACGAGTTGTGAGTGCCTGAAATCAACTATACAGTCAGCCGCTGCAGCGGCTACCCTGCTCGAGGATGAAGCCCACGGACATCGGGGCTCCCATAACCTCAACAGCACCACCTCAGGTATCTACTCAACCAAAGCTGAAAACCTACGCAAATGCCATGTCAACTGAGTGTTTCCCACGGACCAAGCCCTAATCATTGACTACTAGAAGGTCTCACCATTAAGATTACATAAACAGTCTCTCCAACATTATTGACCTAATGAAATACGATTTATTTAAAAAATTGCAAACAACAGAGTATGTATTTTCCTAAGCTCCCAAACAATGCTGACACCCTTACAACAACCATAAAGTGATTAAAATAAAGACCATGAATTGAAGCTGAGACCACTTCTAACAAAAACCAAAAGAATAATTATTTCAAACGTCTTTCCCATCATCCCTCACTCCCGTAATAGAGAATGTACTCATCAAAGAACATCAAATTGGCATCCAAATTTCATTTTGTTAAAGCTGGTATTCCTGGACAGGGTTCTCCATATTATGAGTTTTGGAGACAAGTATATGTCTCTCCCCGAAGATGTAAGTCACTAACTGAATCCACTACTGTATATTATGATGGCTCAACATAGGGATATTTTTTACAACTGATGAAATGGCATGCTTTAATTGCCACCAAACAGGACATTTAGCTGGACAATGCCCCTTTACCCAACACTTCTAATCACCATAAGACTACCCAAATTTTAAATAATGCTCCCATGGAATCTGAACACATTAGTGAAAAGCCTGTGACATGCCAGATCCACAACCAATGGAAAAGACACTGAAGTAGCAGACATACAATTTCACCATGAGCCCATGAAAAAATGCCCCAACTGAGCTTGAAACCATGGGAAAAGAATGGTAATATGGTTCTACTATACCAAAGAACTCTTTCATCAGACTCTTCATCCCGATTGAACAGAAAATAAAAAATTGGTCTATCCTAACATGGAATCAGGAAAACATCCTAAGAAGAAAAAGATAACTAAGAAAGCATCATTAAAGAAAAAATCTCAATAAACACTAGAAAACCCTTTTTTACCCATTGAAGGATATCAAGGGAAAAATAATTCAAATACAGATATAAATTTATTGTATTGTAGTTATTAAATTTTTATGTTTTTGAAGCATTTGTTTAAAGCGATACAGTGATTCTCAGTAGTAGGATTTTTGGGTTTGTGCATTACAGTACTGGAGAAACGATGAGATATTTCACTGATTCAAATAAGTGAAGCCTTACTTTCACTGATTGCAACATTGGCTAATTCCACTGGTTCAATTAGTTGTCACAGATTTCACTGATTCAAAATAGCAGTTTCACTGATTCAAATAGTGAAGGTTTCACTGATTCAAATAGTAGTTTCACTGATTCAAAAGGACCTGTTTTTCACTGATTCATTCAGTTCAATCCACTGATTCCTGGTGGCAGATTTATAACTACCACAATCAGTGAATAGTCACTGTCAATCAGTGGTTTTTCACTGATTCAGGCTGAGAGAGTGGATATCAAAGTGCTAGAGTCTCTAGGTTAAATCAGGTCTGATTACCTGATTGCCAGTGAACTCACTGACGTCGAGTTAGTTCAAATTTAGCCAGGCAAAACAAATTTGTCAGTAGTGATACTGGTATTAATTTATCATCACGATTCCTTAAATGTTTAGTATTTTTGAGGTCAAAATGACCTAGACAAATTCAAAAATATTTTAAATAAGTATATGTGGTCTCTCATAGCTTGTAAAAAGAAGTAAAATATTACAAAAGAAAAAATTACGAAATATAGAGGGTCAACCCATCAATTAGAATCATAATACAATCTCGAAGAATTCCAATAGTTATGAAATTGAAAACGAGACACTTCTTCCATTTTTCTTCGAAACCTAACCCTTTAGAATGCAGCAACACAAATCTCCTAGGCTAATATATAATTGATAAAACGTTGGAACAAAGACTGCTTATATTTCACATAGGATCTACATTTTATACATGATTCCAAAATAAAACCTTGAAACGCGACTGATCTCAGTAGAACTGATATCTCGTGTTAATTTATCCGTCATGCCATATGCACCATGTACCGCACGATTCCAATATTTCTATTTGATTTTTTGGGTATTGTGATATTTGTTTGATAACACTCGAGACATTATATATAAATTGATTCTTTTTGTATGCAATGTAAAATATATTTGGTTATATTTGAAAAAAGAAAACGACATTACGAATGAAATTGTTTGGGGTGCAAGCAAAATATTTGAAGTAATTAAATTTAGAAGATAAGAAAAGAGGACAAAATGAAAGAATACTATAAATTATATGATGATATTAATATGATGATAAATTATATGATGATTATAAGATAAGAAAAGATGACAACATGAATGAATACTATAAATTATATTACTTATAATTATAATGATTGTTGCAAGTGGTAATCGGAAATTAAATATTATTGTTATTATTACTATTAGAAATTACTAACAGTTATTCACTTCTTAAAGTATTATTGCACTAGAACAAATGACAAATGTTCTTAGGTGTTATGAATCCCAACTTATACGCGAGAGAAACGTGCAAATGATTACCTTTATGATACAATTAGAAATGTTTAATTACAAAATACTTAAATATTTTAAGAAATTATGAAATTTGTTCAATGAATTGATCTCCTAGGCCGGGATAGGAACCCGCGCTCTAGCATATGCCCTGACCACCAAGCTAAATGAGAAAATATATCCATATCCTTTGAACAGTTCACTAGCGCAATTATCACTCATGAACAAACTTGATAATTATATATTGTGACATACCATTAATACTATGAAATTCAGCACCTACGCAAAAATAACACTTAATTAGCAAGAAGACGCTCGTTGCCATGGTACCGGAGTGCAACATAAACAATGCCCATTCGTTCAAAAGCGAACGATAAGTAGCACCCGTGGTTTCGCCTACGAAGACACATAAACAAACTTAAGATATGACTAGTTACACGAATGAGAAAATTCTATTCTAATACATCGGAAGTGTCATGGGAATATGAGAAAGGGAGTTATTGGTCAAAAATAATGACGTAGATGACGCTGCGAGGTAGATCGCATAATTTTGTTTTAAACAAGAGAATAAAAGATGAAGAAAGTTGACATGTTGAAGTAGGATACAAAAATATTCATTCGAGCTCTCGACACGATAGCGATAGGATCAGGGTGCTATATATATATAGAAGTTTATTTAAACATAGAAAATTTGTTGAATTCGACATAGTGATTTGTCGTTGTTAGTATTCAAAAGATAGAACTCAGAAATTGTTTTATACGAAGTGAACAGTGAACGCCAAAAACGGGACTTATAAATTTTATTAAGCGGACAATGATAATCGAACTTAGTCTCCGATAATAGGAACCCGATGATAACTTGGTGAACTTATATGCTAATATTTTAACAGCGCTTAAGGTTTTGCTTAGGTAATGAACAATAAGAAGTATTAGAACGTGTAGCAATTCAAGCAGGTGAATGGAGATGGAAAGCCAATGGATAGTGTTCATAGTGGTTTATGAGAAGAAACGGCAATATAAGGATTTGGTCGGTAGCAAGAAAGAAGATTGGACGAGGCCTATTGCTGAAGTCTACGGGGACACACCCTTTACCAGGACAGCGCCCACGATTCTCATGGTTCTATAGCGCTATAGTAAAGATCATAAATTAAAGTAATCTTATACTGTGTTTATTTTAAAAGGAGTTACTAAAATTTATAAAGAAATTCATTATTTTCTATTGATGAGAGCTGATTATCGTTTGTTGTCACGTAATCTAGTAGGATATTTAAATTGTATTTCAGATCCACGCTTCTTGGTATGGAGGGAGAAATTAAGTAATCGTAAGTATTCACGATTATTTGGTAAAAACCCGACTTAGTCAGCAACAGAGTTATAATTAAATATAATTTGGGAGCTCTTTCTCGTAACCATTTCCTGGTGCCCATATGGTGACATACCAATTTGTGGGACATTGTATTGCGTGACATTTATTGTAAACATGGTGAATTGTAAGGATAGACATATGTAAATATGGCGGCCTAGCAACGGTAGACGAGTTGTCGTCAAGGTCAACAAACTTCATTGCTTTGAACCACGGGCGCGGCTAGTTGATTAAGTAAACTGTTTGGGGATAGGTCGAGATAGCCATGGCAGTCTGGGGCGCGAATAGTTGAATTTGTAAGTAATTTAGGAATTGGCGAGGCATGGAATGGCAATATATTTCGACGGAAATAGGTCGAATTTTTTTCTGAAAAGAAACAGTAGAAAATATAGACCGAGTTTTGAAGGGCTGAAAGAAAGAATATGGATTCATTCCGACTTCTGCCGTGTTGCTGTGCGGATCGTATGTAGATAATTGATGTTGGGAGTTTGGGAATTGTGTACGTCTACTTTGGAGCGTATGGTTGTTGGACTTTGAATATTGATGTAATGTGCGGAAATTGGAACTTGGAAATATTTCGAGTGCAACAGCTAGAATTGTGAACTTAGGTGAATTTGCCGGCTACAGGACTGGGAGTATTTGAAGCAGATAATAGTTTACTGAACTTTAATATTTTAAGCATACGCGTAAAAAAACTAGGAACTTTTAAAAGGCAAATGAATTAAGACTTCAAATTATGAGGCGGTGAGGATCAGTGACTTGAGTACACTTGTGCCAGTAGAACGAAGAAAAGGAGATGGCATTTGGACCTGAGCCACTGACACCGGGGAAAATGAAACGGTTCTAGGCGCGACATCGGCCGTTGAGCGCGCGAAGACGGGTACTGCAAGATAAGGTTTGAAACTGATCATGACCGAACGTACGTTTCATTGCTACCAAGTTAAAATTTCATGGATACGGAATAAACTTATGTTTCAGAAAGATGGTTTTCATTTAGCTAATTCCAGCAAAATGAGTAGCTAGAAATGTATATTTGTTTCTTCAATTCTCGGCCACCACAGATGGCAGATCGAATAATTGACTATTAGGCTAGTAGGCACAGCGATTATTTCTTATAAGACCCATCGACCCAGTTTGCCGGACATTAATTTATTGGAAATAGCAGTTGGAGAATAATTATAATAAAAGAATTAACGTAATCTTTTCCTGGCGCCCATATTCTTATATAAATTTAGAACGGGTGACGTTGAATTAACATTTAATATTAGAAGGGCAGAGGAGATATTAAATTTAAAAATTAAATTACACAGTTTGTTTCAGTATGTTTATCAGAAGTTCGGTAACAGGTTACAAGGGAATTTGGAGGGCAGCAAGACGGTATATGGATATATATATATATATAATTCAAATTATGTGTCAAATTATTAATGCAACCGACTTCCGAAATTATATCATTTCTTTGGGCGCCAGGTAGGTTAAGGATTTTAAATTTCCTAAACATGTAAAGGGAAATAATGATCACTAGGGCTCTGCTGGTTGGTTCTTACGAAATAATCATCGCCGGTACTTACTTTCTCTTCCTAGCAAACGATCATTCGATCCTCCATACGAAGAAGTTGAGAATCTGAAATTTGTATCTGGAAAGAAATTATTAGACTGTGGATTGCACAAGATGGTAAAGAAATGATAATCAGCTTTTCTTTTTCAGAATGAGAACGTTATAAGTTTATTTCTCGACTAATTGTTTTAAACATGAAATGTCACCTTGGTCATGACCGATCGTAAAAATTGTCTTTAGCGCTATTATTCTTACTATTTTAGATATCCATGCGCTCTGGACGATGAGGCCAGAAGAATCCACCGCCCTAACCAATCTTCTTTCTTGTATCTTGTTCTCCTCAACTCTCCGCTGCAGGGTCGATGTCCTCCTCATAATATTAATTGTTTCACTTACTTTCCTATTCTTTGCCACGGATGGGCACTGACTCCAAGACAGTCACGTTTTACTTAATCCACGATACGCGAAAGTCTATTTCTTCTAATTAATTCCTCCAACTTTTAACGCGATAAAATATAAAGTTATCCCCTAAACAACAAGATATGTCTTCCCTGCTCTCACGTCCGTATTTTCTTCAAGTATGATTTGTGCACTTCCGGTGCCAGAATTATTCAAAAGTCCCAAATAGGATTACGCCCACAAAATATTCATAACTCCTCACTGCTCAATTATTTCACAAATTCCACTAAGTTCCGCATCTATCATTTTACAATAACCCTGCAGTATGATGTGTACGGCACGGTCCAATCCGCTCCTCCCTCCAATATTACAAAGTTCAACCTCGATAACTTTCATACACTTTGCCCTTGATTTACAAAACAATCTCGAGTTTCCTTCGACGTCATACCTCATTACCAGTTTACCACCAATCCTACATACCCTTATATCACAATCTTCTGTCCGTTACTTGCCGCGCTATGTTTATTTACTTCCGCTTCCATGGTTGCTAAGGAACGCTCTGCCTGCATGCCTATGCCCTCAATATTTACACTTTTTACGAAAAGTGTAATAAATTTTTGTCCCCAATTCCCATCAATATATTGTGTGACAGTTTGGTAACAATGTATTTTAATAATTAAATTTCTCAAAGAATTGATTGCCCAATGGGCGACAAAAGGTGACAATTGTTTACAAAATAATCCAAATGAATGTTTGAAAGTTCTTAGGGTATGACCAATTGATCTACGAAAAGTAAGACATCAACACGATTCGTATCAAATGAAACTAAGAAGCATAATGGTTCTAAGATAGCCCTCATATTTACACGTCGGAGCACATTGCAAGTTATTTCTCCTTACGGGAGCGCAGAAGATGGCGTGCAACTTAAAAGAGTTGCGGCAGTAGCATTCGTAGAGATACTGAAGTAATACCTGTAAGTGGTTCTAAAAATCCACCACCAACTCCCTACCTCGCCCGTGAGAATGATCACCAATCCCGCAAACTCTTATTGATCTAGGGGAAGAAATGTTCTAGCTTCAACGAAAAACTGACTGCCATCGAAAAGCAATATTGATGAAAGGTAAATGAAAAAGATGAAATGTAGAATGAGAAGTAAATACAATAAGAAATGACATACCAGAATAGCTGTTATTGTGAAACCATGCAGAAACGAGGAAGAAAATGAACAGAAACGAGAGATAATGAATAGGTGGCAGATTAATTTTATTTGGAAATGAGGTACCTTTAAATTCTTTAGTTATATTATTAATATTTCTCATAATATTTTATATCGTGGAAAGATTCCAATATCAAATAAATAGTTATTCGTTCGCTTCATCCACCAATTCTAATTTCAAATCTGATAATTATTGATTGATATTTACATTAAAAAAAACTCGATAAAAGATATTAAAATGATGTTTGCCACATGTAAGTCCCAGATTCTTTTACTTTCTCTTATACTACTTACGTAGATAATACTTATTTATGATACGAGCAAAAAAAAGTCATATTTTATTGTGCGAGAAAGGGCATTGGTAAATACGAGGACGATGTATTTATATATCACTTACTGATATGTAATACTTTGCATTGGAGATCAGTAGAAGCTAATGTGGTCAGACAAAAATGTTTTTTTTCATTGTTGCATTCATAGATTTATCTGAACAATTGAGCATAGTTTCACGTTTAACACTAGTGCTAAAATATAAACTTTTAGCTCACTATGAATGCCCCAAAACTACTTTTACTTGTTGCTGTCTAAATAGAATTGTAATTCTGCGTCAAAAATGACAATTTTTCTTCAGAATAATTCGTATTGTCGGTCTCTAATACCGAAAAAGGGGTTAAATCTTGTTGCAATTGGTAGTAAATTACTTTCTCTATCACGTCGTATAGGCAGACTTTACATTTTGGAGGTATTTGTCACAGAAAAACGTCCGTCCGCCTCTCCTGTCCGTCCGTCCGTCCGTCCGTTTGTCCGCCCGTTCGTCCATCAGTCCGTCAGCAGGCCTTCAGTCAGTCAGTTACCACTCACCCGCCAGTCCGTTCGTTCATCCGTTGTCCGTCCGCTCGTAAACATCACCCGTAAACTTCAGACAGATGTTTTACCAAAACTGATATTCCCCAATCGATCTGGCTGACTTCGAAATTAAGCCGCAGTTTTATTCTTTAAACTGTCCTCGATAGAACAAAAATGGCTTATAAAATGACGTATGAATGGCATATTCTTTTGAATTTTTCTAAAGTTTTCGAAACTTGCAAAGTTTGCACAATGCGAAGAAGCATATTTTAAACACCTTTAGTTAAATCTAATACGACATACTGTATGTTTGAGGTAACAACAGGTGTGTTATTAGTGCGTTTTAAAGATATTAAAAATGTTTCCTGTTATTGCAATGAAGCCCAATAATACGTCGCAATAATAACCAGAGCATAAAATCAATCCATACATCATATTCACTGCTTCTCAATAAATTCAATTAACCTAACGATTAAAAGTTCAAGGAAGAGGCGTCCACGGCCCGCGAGTTGCAGCAAAGGCGTGGCTGCTCACACCCACCCGGCTGTGCAGCGCCAGCTCCGCCCCTCGCCCTCCAAAGCCCCTTTGTCCCAAAACAGCCCCGCCTAACTTCGTCCCACTGCCTCGGGTTTATTGTCCCCGCGCGCCTCTGTCCCGTCTCTCTCCCGTTCACTTCCGTTCGCCCATCTTCGTCACACCCACTCCGTGCCGAACCATGAGTACGAGCGGTAGCGCAGTGCATCAACTGATGCCGCTGCAGCGCCACTGACCGGGAGGTCCTAGGTTCGAGTCCTCACGGCGGCAGGATTTCGACACTAGCTTTTCAGCTAGGTCGAATTCAGTCGCTGTCCGGAGGAGAATTCTAGCGGCCAGCTGCTCTGATCGGCAGTTTTCCGCGGTTTCTCCGATCAACAACAGGCGAATGCCGGAGCAGTACCCTCCCCAACGGGCCACGGACCGCGCGCGATCAGTCCTTCCTCTTCCTTGTCGTATCCTCTCCCCTTACGCACACACACTTACACTAACATGCACTACACTACCACATACTCCGGGAGGCCGGTCGGGTGCTTAGAGCTTGTCCCGGCTGGGGCGGTGCCCCGTTGGGAAAGTCCTGGCCGCCGGTAGGTCGGCGCCGGATCTCGCCATCCAGTGGAGAAAGATCACCGCGCATATCCCGAGAAAAAAACATGCACTACACTAACGGTACTAATGACCAAAGCAGTTGACGTGCCCGGAAACACGAAAAAAATCAAATCAAATCAACCGAACCATGTCGCCCAGCCTGCCCCAGCCCCGCCCCACCCCGTGCCACACCGCTGCGCGTCGACTGCGCAAATTTCGCGCGCTTCGTGGCCAGAGCCGCTTTTGCGCGCTCCACCAACTCCACTCGCCCGCACTGACGTCAGCGGCCCTTTAGGGCGAAAGGGCGCCCACTGCCAGGCCACCGGGGGATGTAGACAGGAAACGAAAGAGAACGACTACCGCACGAGTTGTGATCAAGGAAAGAATCAAGAGCCGGCCGCAAACATGCCAAAGCTAATTTTTTAATAAGCTATTTCACCTCTAACAACCAACTATCAACGAAGTAAATATATTGACTTACATAATTTACAGGATTATGTAAGTCAATATTATTGATTGGAGAAGATATACATTAGTAATTCTCTGTTAGTACAGTTGGTACACATAAGATTCATAGAATTTCCGAATGTATAAGGTAAAACTGGAGATTTTAATTTTTTACGCGCCTGTTTCTAAACAGCACTTTGAAACCTATCTGATTCCGAACATTATTTCAATATATCAGGTGACATCAGACTTAAGACTAACATCTTGAAAGGATATGAATATTGGATTTTCTCCACGTGTCCCAGAGCTGTACACTGTACAAGATTTAAGAATGAGATACAAATAAGTTAATTATCTAAATCTAACACTCGATCTACTGAAAATAAAGTTAGCGACACTAAAAAAGCACAAACTTTTGCGCGTATTTGTACCCACTACGTACTATTACAAAATTAAAACTTAAATCCTCCTAATCTCTCAATTTCCCTTGAAAAACGTTCCTCAGGAAAAAGTGCGGGAGATTCAAATTTATGGATTTTGAAAGCTAGGAGGTTTTAATGCAAATTGTACTTATCCCACAATTATAAACACAGTTGGTTGGATCCTCTCCATCAATAAACAAAAAAATATAAAACCTATTTGAGAAATGTTTAAATCAGACTTATCGGTTTCATACGCAATAATATCGGTTTCATACGGGAAAAAATATATGCAGTGGTAGCGCTACTAATTAAGTAAAACATATTAATGCATTAATAGGCGCAATGATTAAAATTATAAATGTGGCACGTTTAAATGACTCTTGGAACTGATATGGGATAATGAATGATCTGCGAGACGCCGGTTGCTCCCACACTTCTCTGGTTATCACTTTCTGTGATCATTATTTTAAGTGATCTCTTAGCAACGAAGTTTAGAGTACCTGAAGACCTTGAAGTAATCATATTTTATTTATGCTATGAAAAACAACTTTATTTTTAATAAACAGTCATCATAGAGGAAATTCACCTGGAATCATTTATTTTTCATTACTCCTATTTTTGGGTCCAATTAATCTCTATTCTTTAAAATATCATTCGTGACATTTGCAGTTTCAGTTAAACGCAGGAAAGAAAGAAGCTGGGTCGGTCGACCCTACAGTAAATGACACCTACCAATTACGTCAGATCTATGATTCAGACAAAATGTAAATGTGTTCTACAACTTCTTATTTACTTCACGAAGCGACTGTTGAATATTTAAACTGTCCTCTCGGTTCACGGTTCCTGCAAGCTGTTTGTAAAACACCCACGTCGTATGTAGTGATGTGCATACCTCCGCCAACCTGCACCACGTGGTCCGTATTCGTAGAGAAACACCTCCATGTGTCGCCTTGGCGACAGTATGGCGCGGCAAGCTCAAATATTAAAAGTGCGGTGGAGATCCAGAGGTCGTTTGCATGCCGCGCGGTAGCGTCCGTTCACTCCACCACGTGACTGGGCACAGCGCATGCGCATTACGGACCCGAGCGAAGGGGGAAAGTCTGCGGCCTTTGTGAGGAATTTATGCGGTTCATTTTGAGGTAACAACACCAACGCATATGAGAGTAGTGACGAAAATTATTAAATATTCTGGAGTCGTCACCTAGAAAGGGTACACAGAGTAGAGGATATATGATTCATGTGAGCTGAGAACCCAGTTTGACAGTGATGATGCCATGGTCGAAATGGACTTGCCCTGGGCAATATCTAAGGTCAAAAGGATAGACGTGTTCCACAGCATCTTCTGGGTATACGGGCTCTGATAGAGATAAGAGAAAAACCTAATAAAACTTTCACACAATTAGAGAAAACGGACATAAATACAGTAATATTTGCATATGCAGGCATCGTTTTAAGCTAGCAAGCATTACGTCGATTTTTGCCAAAAACACGGATAACTTTCGGATACAATTATTTTAAACTCAATATTACTCACGAAATAAAAGGTATAGTGTGAAAGTGAAATATTCTTTTATTAGGATATTAAATATATACTGGCCTTAACTTTCACAAAATATTAATATATCCATTTTACATTGCATTTAAGATTGATTTACCTGAACAATTGGTTAATGCAAGCATTAAGATTGGTTTGGTTTTGTTTTCTCGTGTTTCCGGGCGCGTCAACTGCTTTGGTCATTATTCCCGTCAGTGTAGTGCATGTTTTTCTCGGAGATGGCGGTGATCTTCCCTGCTGGAGGCGAGATCCGGCGCCGACCTACCGTCGGCTAGCGGGGTTTCTCTCCTAACCAGGAATCTCCCACCAGCGGGGCACCGCCCCAGCCGGGACAAGCTCCTGACCGGTATCCCGGAATATGTGGTAGTGTAGTGCATGTTAGTGTAAGTGTGTGTGAGTAAGGAGAGGATACGACAAGAAAGAGGAAGGACAGATCGCGCGCGGTCCGTGGCCCGTTTGGTAGGGTACTGCTCCGGCATTCGCCTGACGCTGATCGGAGAAACCACGGAAAACTACCGATCAGAGCAGCCGGCCACTAGAATTTTCCTCCAGATAGCGGCTGAATTCGACCTAGCTAAATACAGCTAGTGTTGAAAATCTCCCGGTCAGAGTCGCTGCAGTGACATCAGTTGATGCACTGAGCCACCAAATTCTGTTATTCATTACAGAAATCACGTAAATATGCCACAAAAATCTGAAGAACGTAATGTACTAAAATTTACTTCTTGACATGAGTTTCATCTCTCTTTCTCATTCGTGATCTACGTACCTACCTCAAAATTGAAAATATACTATAGCGAAAGGATCGATCCTGAAATAAAGGAATTGATTTTAGTGTTGAACCGTGATTTTTTCAGAGAATGGATCAAAGATTTATCTTCTTTCCTGCGCACTGGTAGTTATATCGACCATAAACTTAAAATGTACAAATTAAAAGTACCACATATAACCGCATATTTATATAATAGCTTGTTTGTTAGTTTAGTAGATCAAATACCGAGCAATGATTTACATATTTGAAACATTTTACTACCAGCAGTCAGAAATCGTAAGTTCAAAACTGCAGCAAAAGAAAAAATAATCCTCGGTCGATATCGGCAACTGCACACATCAATTGAAACGCTCAGCCAAATTCTCTTGTTTAGCACTAATTGATCCATGTTTCTTAACTACTTCTGAAATTATGCATCTTAATCTTCAATGATTACCTATGTCGAAAATATATTCGTTTTATGGTTTCTTCCGCTTCACACACTCCTACTCCACCATTAGCGAATATGTTCAACACGTTGTGCCTATTTTGACATTAGTCTCGTAAGCCGCAGTTCACAGTAGAACGATTCACAATATTGGTGCCATTATGTGAATCCAGATTACATATTGAATATTTTCTGAGTTTATACATTATTATGAAGGCTCAAATTATTTTATTTTTCATTTTATATCGTTACTATTATATTTAGTACGTATATTTTCGTGCCAAATTTACTAGATGTGCGTTTACATTAGTTTGTTACAACAGTCTTTCTAAAATGTAGTTGCTGGCGACCACCATATTTTCGCTGTACTAAACAAACCTTTCTTCCACACGTCGTACCGGTAGTCAGCAACGAGTGATTATAGTGGTACCAAATCACAGAGCAGCGCTGCAGCCAAACAGCGATTGTAACCGGTCGAAAAAACGCGATTTGCGCATTTTTTACGCCGATTAAATAAATATCACCGGCTGTGCGGCGTTCGTAAATAATATAACATCGTGAACGTATTTTATATTTTAGTCAGGAATTCATGTATGGATAAAACTAGTGTACAACATTTGCGTAGTGGTATACCATTAGCAATCGTTGTTAAGTACGATCGGCGACGTTTGATGCTCGTAAATGTATAACATATTTAAATACACTAATGAATTTTTGTTTCGTTTTCATTTTTTCAGCGTTTTGGAAAAAATAAGTACAGGCATGTATGCACATATTTTGCATTTTGTCACAATATTTTCCCGTTCTCTTTTCGCAGATAACACTGGAGGAAGGTTCGCTTATTTAGAAGTTACGAGAGACTGCGAAAGGGAAGAGAATATCGCACCAGCGATTTAGCAGCGCGGAATACAGCAATTTTTTTTCGTCAGGCGTATTTTACACGAAAATCTTCGGTGATCTGAAAGAGACACTTCGTTCCTATAAGTACACACTCGGTAGTCAAACATTGCTGCGGGTTTCGCGAAAGTACTGATTCCGAAAATTATTTATAAAATGTCGTCCGTCAGTCGCTGGCGGCCAAACATAAAAGGAATTTACCGTGATATTTTCTTCTGCACGAGTTCACTGGTGTCGCGAGCCTCGAATTTGAAAACCGATACCATTTCGGGGGCATTTTTACATGACACTGTCATTAAACTTCGGACTTTATTGCTTCCTTCCTTGACGCGTAAAGCGACGACAGAAACAGCGCAGGTCTCGTTTTAAATATCTGCATTTTAAAAATTGTTAAAGATCTAAATTTTTCGGCGTCTTCACACCGCATTGTGACTTGGGTCTATTTCTCCGACGATATTCATTCTTCGTAAATTATGTCTCAATGTTCGCGTAAATTATAGAGAACATAGCAATATTGAAAAATTTGAAAAACGTGATTAAAATCGTTTCACTTTTTCTAAACTTTTGAGAAATGAGATCTGCCGAATAACAGCGAACGTCATTTGATGTTTTTAGATTTTAAAATATGTGTCGCTATTTTTCTTTTATATTCACGTTAAAAAACAAGATATGGGCGCCTGTTACATTACAGTATTTGTATACAAGTGACTAAATGACTTTCATGAAGCTTTCGAAAACTCGTGCTTATCAGTGAAAATAGCTCGTACTCGTAGATGCATCAATTGCAAATTGGGAATGGTGATTCGACATTTTGTCAAACACGGTTTCAAACTTTTTCTTGTAAGATTTAGCGATAAATACTTCGAATCATTACGATATATACGCATATTTCAATAGCATCCTTGATTTTCCAAAATCATGCCATTACTTTAAAATATTCATGCTTCCGATCTACACATTATTGCAGTTGTAAATACTAGTACGTACATGAAATTGATAAAGTTTGTTGGTATCCCAATGTGTATGTAGTAAGCTTCAAATAGCATTTCTGAGAAATGACTAGTCAGATTTTCTCAAGAACGGCAGGTTTGATTTTCTGTACATTTATTTGTCGACATTTCTCACTTACTGAGCAGAGACGGGAAAATTGATAAAATGTTTAAAAATGCAGTTTCATGCCGATAGTGTGTAAGCGAAGAAGCTGGGTAATGAAAAGTTAAATTAGACAAAAGATTGTGAAAATTGTTCAGAAGGAGAAAGAGAAAATAGACATTATTGGATTAGTTCACCCTATTATGTGAAGGGACCATTGTTTGAAGACGTGGTTGAAGCCACCCAAGGGAATATATTATCAGCTTTAAGATTATTTGTTCTTGTTCTTGGCAGCTATGAGATTCAAACAACAAAAAGATTGAACCCGCAGTTTGTCGCCATTCATCAACGAATATATGATGCCTATCATTATTTGAATGTGCCTTCTTTCATTTCGTAAACAGAATCAATTAGCCCAGAAACACCATACATTGGCCAGTGCTGCGTGTAATATAACACTGCTACCAAATTTCATTATATTTACCTATTTAATGAGAAAATAGATCTTTCGCATTCGTAAAACCAATTGCGTACGACCTGCACCATCGTTTAAAAATAAATTTCTTTGTTCTCGAAATCACCACATTCATTTATCTCTCGACTTCATATGAGCAAATTCCGTTCAATTGTGTAATCGCAAACTTGACAGAGATACAATGTGTCGGGATTTAATATTTTTCCCGGCTACAGCAATGAATAAATATTGTAGAATAAACATATTTTATGATAGTAGTTGAAGTACAAACATTTGTTTGTTAATTGTGTAATCAAATGAGAATAATGAATTGCGCCGATTCGCAGTAAAAGTTGGCATTAACATGTTTTCTGCGATACCATTTACTTCCGAGAAGAAACGACCGTCTTTCACGGCACGCCGAATTCCGGAGAACATTTTCGAAAATGGGTTCGTACGACGAAAAGCCGGCAGGGCAAAGAACCAGAATTCTCAGCCGCCGACGCGTCTTCGCATTACCTCCGGCTTCTGAGTGCTGGCCGTAACATAGCCTCCAACAATCACGTAATGGCAATTATTGTCTTCGTTTCAGCACGAGTCATTCAATGCTGACCGAAAAGACTAGACAGCTTTCTAACAGATCGATTGATGTTTTTCGCCAAGAAATGTTAATATAAATAGTTTATGCAGTTTATTCGTTGCTACGCAGGTGACACTTTCGTACAGCTTGCAGCGCCAGAATGTTTTGAAGTGTCTTATATTTTCAACGGAACGAACAGTTGCAGAGCAAAGTTGGTTTATTACGCGACATGATTTATATTATCACCTGCCTACATTAGAATGTGTTTGAGCGTAAGGAAACCTTTGTCCGGATTATTTTTAAGCCAACAGCAGATTCAGGCGATGATTCACTACTATCACGTGGTGGTAATACTGTTCATTGCGATATGCGCACACGACAGTATTTACGTTTCAGCAACGTGAGCAAGACGTTGACGACGGAAATAACGCCGCCAAATATAGCAAAAAAATTGTTGAGCTTCATGACCGACAAATATATGCTTACCTGTTATCGCGATACCCGCATTAAAAACGAGACGAATCTCACACGTATACTTCACGTCAATAGCGAGAATGAAGATCATTTTTCATAGGCAAATCGAAATAGGAAGCCGTTGTTACTTGTATCACATTTAATAAGCTTTTCCTGGTATCATTCTACTTGACGACCAACCATTATACATAAAGCTTCTAATGCACACGAAAATAATGAAATGGGAAAAATACCGCAAATAAGCCTGGTTAAAACATATCACGACGTCACTGAACAAAGAATTGATTTTGCAGCTTCGATTTGCAGTTTAGCCCGACGTCCATATTTGTAGTAATAGTAGTGTGAATTTGAGCACATTGCTCATGCAGAAATTGGAGGTCGGGTCCTCATAGCCCAGATCGAGTTAGTCGGCAGGTGAGAGGATGGATAAGCAAGAATTGTGTTACAGATCACTTCACGAAAACGAGAACAATACGACAAAGTAAAAGCAGATATCGATTAATTATAAAAGCAGCACTTCAGAAGTTACTTTGTCAAACAATATTTAAAATGGCGATGATATTCATGGAAACTCATATAAATTCAAAGAATACTTTAAAGATTGATTTTAATTGTCACACAAACAAAGTAATCAAGTTTGTTCTCAACTATAGTAATGATAAAGATCGTGCAGCAGTAACATTGCACAATTAAAATGAGACTTAGGGAACAGCACTGAAATATTGTCAGAGCATAAAATATATTGAAGTAACAGAGGCATGAAAGTAATGTGTTAGAACTGTGTTTATACGACGATAAAAGTTCAGCCTAAAATGAATGATCTGAATTTTCTCTCATCAGACTGTGAATGCCATACATCTTCGTTCTTCTTCATTTTCGAGTAACTCACTAGTTAGATATCGCCTGGCTTTATAGCCGGGCATGGGTATCCAGCAAAGCCGTAGCTGTTGCCGAACAGAAATAACATCTTGCGTGCATTCACTGGCGCAGCGTATTCACGCTGCCACAGCGTGCACAGGTGAAGCACCACGGTCGCGTTAATTTCGCTCGTTACAGACACACAAAGAGCCGTAGTGTATTTTCAGCGTTCGTATACCAGTATCACCATTACAAATGTTTTCAGAGCATCGGCGACTCGATATTACACAGAAACATGATTTCATGATCACACACGTTCATCATTTCACAACAGAAATCTATAGCAATAAGAGAAACGACGATAACGATGGGCATAGCATTGTCGCATGACACGACGGGCAGGTCAAACTTCACACGAGTGCACACAATCATCACATGGAAAGTTTCATACAGCACTTTTCTATGACTTATGTAGTACAACATTTAAAAGCCAGTCCTTCGCTATTCGTTTTCGCAGTTGACATGCAGACTCGCTATGGTGTCACCTAGCGAATAGTTGCTCAGTTGCGGCTTTGGTCATCATTTCGCTCGCGAGCAGCCGCGGCAATAATTCCATTTTCGTTCTTTCATTTCAGCCAACTCGTCCTTTTCGATTCACTTCGACATCAAACTAAAAGAATCGGGTCGCATTAAACACACGGTGTGCAACACATGGACCACGTGTCAATCGCGTTCGATTCAACGTCAGTCGATGCTTCCTCTAACACTACGCCGCGCTAGTCAAATAGGGATCAAAGTAGCCATAATTCACGTAAAAGCTACGATAGCAGTAATAAAATCGACAAACATAACAGCAATGAGAAATGCACTTACCGTAGCCATACCCGAACAACAGCTTATTCTCACGATTAATGAAGTGTTCGTATTTTTTAAACTTCTCTGTAATTGGTCAAAACTCATAGATAATGAAATTCGGTAATATGCATTCATGAGTATCATATGCGTCGAAGTAAAATTTATACAATGAGAGTAAAGTAACATTGCCAACAACAGCAATACTGGCGATACGCCATAGAGAATGGTAGCAAAATCAGTACGACAACAAGTTATTACAACGTTTATTGTTTTAAATTGCATGATTGTCGTAGGTCTTTCATATCGAATTCACACATTCGCCTTTTTTATACTTTATTAGTACTTTATATTTTCGTTACAAACGACACATATATGATATCAAGAAATATAATATTTATATGTTGTACCAAAGCTTATTTAAAAATGTTAGATAATTTGGAATTTTCAAATAGCAAACTACAATTTCTGTTCTTGTTTGAATTCTACCTCTACTAGTAGTTGCGAATAGAGGGGCCAATAAATACCGGTGTGTGCTGATTGTTATACACTATGGGTCAATATTTTGTCATAATATGAAATGGTTATTACGAACGATTATAATAATGCAGAAAATCAAGAAGATTGTGTCATGAAACAAAATGAAATACGCAAACATACTCTTTCAAAGATAAATCGAGTCATTATAGAAATATAATTAATGAAACTATCGAATATATTCAAATTAATAACAGTAAAAATGAAAGATCATGGCAGCAAGGCATATAAGAGAGACAGGCAAGATGTGAAATTGAGCCCAGCGGTGTGAAATTGATATCACGGGCTTCGGATATCTCATGGAACTTCAGGAGACACATCTACCAAAAAAAGTGGATTACAAGAGAACACACCACAGTCGCGGAGAAACAGCAAATGCCGAGTACGTGACGCACGGCCAGGCAGCAGTCTGCCGTAGCGTGAGCTAGTGGTTCGCGAGTAAGAATATCAACGTACAACCTCATCACGCACTTTTCAAACACAAACGTTATAAATCACGTTAATTGTTACCACCTTCCGTCATACTTATTACTTGGATTATTTCTCGTACTTGTGTTTATTGCGTCATCACCTGAGCAGAACGTTTGGGTTATAACAAACAGACGGAACACAAGCATGAAAAGAGATTGCGTCTTTATAATTACATTGTAGGAGTTGTGTAACTCGTGAAAGAATAATTGAGGGAAGTAACAGCGGACGACGATTTGAACGGGATTGCTGAAAGAGCAGAACGACCAGTTCACACACACCATTTGAACAACCGAAATAGACTTCGGGAAGCCAGAGAAAACCCCAGCATTCCGAAGGAGTCTTCTTAGTGGGAAATGGAGAAGGTATTTCGACGATGTACACTAGGAACACAGATTTGTGTTTTATAGTTTGTAGTGGAAGCGATATTACTGTTATTCATATCGATAGAGGCCACGATACAACGTTTGGTGAAGTGGTACGCCTATTGTTAGCCGCATATTATTGGCTTACAGTAGTCGCGGGACTTCGGCGCATATTGTTGCGGGAACAGCGCTCAGACGCTGGGTAACAAGCTTTCTTCCCTCGGTGACGCGAAAAGAACGAAAGCCACAGAGGATGCGGAATCGTGCAGCTCGTGAACGGCTCATTACGAATACGTAACGACACCAATAGCTTACAATGAGCACTGCTTTTTAAGTCACATGGTCATTTACACGAATGTTGCAGGCCTGAAATCGTTGAAAATAATGACAGCGAGGTCGGCAGCGTGTAGCAACTTCAAAGAGTACTGAAATAAGATAAAGAAAAATCATCAACGGTATTATGTATTATAAAAACATTCATCGGAACGTAGATCGCCAGAGTACCAGCTCGATCGCTCGAAACACATCGTTCGCGGTCGCACGTGGAGAGTGCTGCCGGCAGTGGTGCGGGAGGTGAGCGCGACGTGGCAGGTCAAACGGTTTACATGAACGCGAGCGCCGAGTTAATTAAAGCCAACGCGGTCCGGCAATCGATACCGGGCTGGGGCGAGCGCGGACGCGGCGCGGCGAGGGCGTGGGCGGTATGAGGTGCAGGCGGGCGCGGTTGGGCGGTGTCGAGGTCGCCGTCACGGGAGCACGCGGTGATGCACGCCGTTCGCTCTTCCTTTCGCCTTTCGCGAAAGGCCGGAGCGCGCCGAGTCCGGCAGCGGGGATGGCGCCGTGCCGTGCCAGCTGAAGATGAGAAATTTCGTTGCCGCCGACACTTGTTTTGGGGTTGACGCTGGTTGTTGCGACTGGCGCGTCACGGCACATTTCGTAGCAGTATACTGGTGGCTGGATGGCCTTCAGGACAAGCGATCAGCCTTGACCAGTGTCGAAATTCTGCTGCCAGTCAGCCACACCCCAGACTTCTCGGTCATCGCAGACATCAGTTGGCTGATTGCTCGGTTTGGGTTTCGACATTATTCGTCGACCGATTGATTATTCGTGTTTGTTACGAAATACCGTTAATGTCATTAGTCCTGTGGTACCGCATGCCTTTTCCTAGATGCCATTTACTGCCGGATCCCGTGCACCTATACATCGACCAGCAGATACTCACTCAGATTACTCACCAGCAGCACCGCCCAGTCGGCATCGCTCTGCTTCCCGATCGGCGTCCGGCATGCGGCAAGCGCGTAGTAGCTCGCGCTGGTAGACAGGAAGGAAGATAGCACCGGCGGCTCGTTTGTTAGCAGCCGTTCAGCGTCGTCTTCGTGCCGATCGGCATCCACGAAAATACTGATGAGAAGTGGCCGGTCAGCAATTTCTCCAAACACTCATTGCCTACATAGGTACCAGCAGTGTCAAAGACCTGCCAACAGGCCAGACTTCCAACTGACCACGCCGATGGAGGGTAGTGCAGCACAGCCGACAAACCCGGGCGACTAAGCCGCTTTGTTATGTAGCATCGCGACAACATTCAGGTCACACCAGTTTCAGCGTGTTGCAGTCATTTAGGTAAGCGTGTTCCTTCATAGATCGAGATGTTCACCGACTAATACTGGCCAGTAGTTTTTCATCGGCCAGCAGTTACCACCAAGTCAAACTGAACTGACCGCCTCAGACAGTGCAATTTCGGTTAATTTAAGCGTAAGTTTGGGACGATGAAAGACAAAGATGAGAAACAAAAGATTGAGGGCAATTCGAGGCCCGTTTGTTAAGTAACCAGAGCCTGGGTATTTTCCGCTCATCAGCGTCCAAAGAAACGACAGTCATCGTTCAGAACATTCGGTTTCTGTAATTTCCTTTTCAGACAAAAGCGCTTCTGAATCAACCTCGACATGGCTGGTGTCGAAACTTCCGATTGCTTGCGAATGAATTTTATTTTCTTGCGTGCCAGTATTCGTTGCTGCAGCCGACCACTGCCGTGCGGCGCCTGCGGGGCGGTGCCGGTCGAGTCTGAAACCCGTGGCCGTGCCGTTCAGCGGTCGATGGATACCGACCGACCGTTAGCCGCCGACCTGCCGCGGCGCCATTGCCAGGCGGCGATTGGGAGGGAGCCTTCACGCACAGTTGGGGCGGAATGCACCAGCCTGCGCGTTCAGCAGATCCGGAGCGCCCCGAGTTTCGCACGATTGAGAATTTCGGCAAAGTCACTGGCTTCCTTCGATGAGGTTTTATATACTTTCAATAAGTGGAATCCTTTGGCGAATAATATGTTAACGCAAGACTACCTTCCTTCTTAAATAATAGCTACTGAGTACGAAATGCTTCGCTACTTCACAAAGAATAAACCATGTATTCTTACCAGTAATAAGGCATTAAGCCTTCTCTCAGTGACTATTGCATAAATCCTTCGTTAATCTCGATAATTCTTCCATTCAGTCGTACGCAATGCTTACGCGCGGATTGCATCGTTTTAGTACTAAACAGAATTGCGGTAAGTAGGCTGTAACAATCCTTTCTTTTCTTCTAGTCTGCTTGTACGGTTATTGAGCTAACAATGTTTCGTTAAAACCAATAAACATACACATAGCATTCATTTTTACATACGGAATACTAATTTTTGCATTTTATACCCGACACCAATTTTTCGTTCGATAGCTCGAATGTTGTAATCATCTTCAGAAGTTTGATAGCAACATTTAGAAACATGTTTCAGACTCGCCCGCTAATGTAAAGAAGATACATCGTTTGAGCTCAATGCAACTACAATTACTTGAGTTCCTTCATTAAATTCAAAATACAATTTTTCATTCGTAAAAACACAGAGAGTCATACTAACAAAACAGCAGCAGCAAACAAAGAAAAAACAGCGGTCAATCGTTGTTATCGAACTTGTTATGCTTATGGTTTCAATTCAACTGACCGGTTTTGGTGTTTCAACGCTGAGAATGATGCACGGTACAACACGAGAAATGACGCCTCGGGTCAGCAGCCAACCAAACATTTATACCCAAGAAGTTTAGATGAGAAAATAAGCATTTGAATAGAACGCACTACACGTAGAAATCGCAGTAATTCAAACTGTGGCGACATTGAACACAGTATATTTCGTTAAACAACAAAAGAATATATTTTGCACGCAATGAGAGCAGAGGTCGAGAAGGAAGAACTCAAAATGAACCAAGATAATAATGCAGGTTCGAAAGGGAACTCATCATAATGACACTGCAAAAAATATAACACACCATGATCTTCACATTATTTCAAGTTACTGTAATTACTTCCTCATATAGCAAAATAAAAATACGCTTGTTTTCAAAATGTTATTTGTGATTTATAATGCAAAATACAATAAAATATCTCATGGTAATAGGACCGTGTCACGACAAACATATGTTCATTAAATTTCATGTAGCTGATCTCCAAAATAGCGATTGCTAATTGCTATTTTCAACAAAAATACTTGAAACTCCCAGCTTAGAAGTGGCTCACGAAAATATGTTGGTAGTTGTCGTCATTTTCCGTCAGTGCTGAAATACCACACAGGTTTTCCTAGTCAGAGCCTTATAGTTGGCGTCGCGATCGGCTTCCATGTCAAGAATTGAACAGGCACCCGATGCCGAAAATACCAGTGATTACAGTACAATATTAAAGATGTCACATCATTTTTTCGAATACTACGGCACAGAGTACGTAAAAGGTAATATGCAAACATGTTATCAGTATTGCCATCACTGTGCTGGGCAAGTTGGTTAACCTATCTCTTTGTTAAATAAAAATCAGCTTCTTTAAAATATATCTCTTGTATATCACATCGCAGTAGCATTGTTTACTATAAAGTCGAACATGAATAATTGTCTTCGAATAAAATCAAAATTAGTTTATTGCGAAGTAAGAGCTTTTCATGAATCAGAATTAAATATGTTACACAGTTAAAGCATGACTGGAATAGAAGAGAATATAAATAGCTTCATCTAGTTACAGAAGTTGCGAAGTAAAATAGGGACGTATAGGTAATAGACGCCAGAGCTTCAAATGAAAGTGGTATCTCGGATGGATATTGATGATAAACAGCCGCGAGTGCCGTAAGATTCCTTCACACCACAGTATATCACGTGATATTTGGCAGCAGAATATCATATCAGAGCCGTCAGCTCATTTCGATTCTAGCACAGTTCTAGTAGCTAGCACACAGAATAAGACACCTATCGCCTCTCTTTCGTTTCTGCAAACAAAGTTACTTATATTTTCTTTCATACTTCGAATATTTTTTGTTATTTTTGATAAATGTACGTGTATCAAGAAATTTCACAGAAATTGTAACAGATAGACAACATTCAGAACTGATTTGTGGCTGAGACGTGAGAAATACTGGTCATGTTTTCTGCCGATATCGTGTTGTACAATAAATGTAATGTCATGGGAAATATTTTAGTCAGAGCATACAAATGAAGTTAGCGATTTATAGTGTACCGAAAAATAAAAACAAAAATATGTTATTTTCCTACATCGAGAGTTGTTGAGATTGATTGAAGTGTAACGTTACGTGTTGGAATATGTTGCTGATCGGAATTGATCGAAGTTGTAAGAACATTCGTTAAAACTGTTGTATTATGAAGAAAAAATAAGAAATAATTCACGTTACTCAAGATATAAACATTTATCATGAATATCATATGTCTAAGTTTATTTTTATGAGTTATTTAGATGCCAGTAACACAATTTAAATATATAAACAAAATAGTCGTGTCATTTAATGAACATGAAAGAAAATTAACATCTTTGTGGCTGAAGCTGAAGATCAGTAAGAATTTTTATTGTTTTTTTTATTTTGTTCTTTTGAAAACAATCAGCCTAAGATTACCTGTTGTGAAAACGAAAGTCAAGGAACGAAAGACTTTCGTCCAAAAGTAAAAGACTTTTAATCAAAACGGCTTTAGGTTCGTGAACTTCGAAATCTCAGAAGTACGTGAAGACCAGAAATGTGCCAAGTCGAGTTGAAATGCCACTATCATTCTTTTGGACGTTGCCTTAAACAATAGAATCATACTTACTGTAGCTTCCGAGGCGTTTAGCATATTTTCATTTCTTTGCCTACTAATGACGCCCGCATATCTTTCGTGCCTGATTGCGCCTTCGTCACACTCTTTTCCCCTTCCGCATTCCTCATGGTAGTAATAAGCTCCGAAAAAGCAAGGACGGTCTTGGTGTCAAATTTATGACGCGGAAGTCTTCACGACAGGATGTGTTAAATGAAAGACATCAGCGAAGATGCCAGTATTGATGCGCGACAGATATCATTTAGTTCATTTCTGTGCTCGAATTTTGATAGCAGAAGCCACAGTATCAGACAACCAATATTTCTTCTTATTATCTTCCCGACGATTACAGAAGCGGGAAGAACGGCACTGTTGCTGCGCCGACATTTCGTTATTTTTGTGTAGTTCATCATACTATGTGTGAAGAGGAACCTGCAATAAATTCGCATTATTGTATGCGCAACAAACATAAAGAAAGGTAGTTTATTCACGTATATCCCAACAAATTTGAGATTTAGAAAAAGAACATTTTGGTCATTTTTTGTCAATAATACTTTTAAATTGTATTTTTTATGTTTCCTTGCTTTACACTATTTTCGCCAGAATAAATGCCTTTTTAAGTTCGCGTATATGTATTTCGTGACCGAGGCTTAAGTCATGAGTATTTGAGAAGTTGACATCTCTGTTGTGGCCACTAACAAATTAAACACAGTCTGAGCAGCACAGACGGTGTTATGATTTCACTCATGAAATCTCAGCTTACAGGCGTTATTTCGAAATCCTTTCTTTTAGAATAAAGACGATCTCGATCACAATGACATCCTTCAACAATGCTGAACAAACCTAACAGCGGATCACGATCATTTTCCTTCATCTTTTCTTCATCACACACACATTTCCTCCCTCATGCCATCAGCAAAGTCGGGAGTACAGTTGTAATCTCCGATGTCCTCTGAGATTTGGGTGCCCCAACAGGAGAAATAGATGCAAATAGTTGTACTCACTAACCGAGTATCGGCGCGAGATTTCAGCGAGGGGGAGATTCCTTCCGCATACGATTCAAGTACAGATTTGCCTGGAATCAAAAGGAAACGACGTTCATTTAGTAGAAATTCGAATTGATAAGACAAATTGTAATAGCATTTGTATTATGATTTCATGATAAAGAGCATGAAATTTTGAAATTTGATCTCATTATTTCAAAAAATTATCGGCTTAAAGTTACAGTCCGTGATGACTTGTGCATTCCATTAAAAATGAGTACTTTGTTTTTAATTTGTTTACTTTACTGGATTTTTTATAAAAATAAAGTATATCAAATAATACATACAAATATTGAGTATGGGACAGATATTAGTATTTTCAGCAATTTCCATTGGTTAGTGTTTTAGCAAATAAACGTTTGACCTTAAATGTTTATGATACATTGCATATATTCTTAATGTTTTAAAATTTTCATATATATACATAAAGCTCTTGTAAAAATATATAAAATACATACAAAATATAGAGATCAAGAGGAATGCCTGAATGTCGAGGTCGCTTCGGGAAAAGACAGGAGAGTTAAATATCTCATGACTTGTTAAAGATGCAAATTGTTGAAAAATTTTTTGATGATCACTCGAATAATAAGATGAACATCAAATAATACTGAAATACTTCGGAGTTTCCATTGTCACTTGCCCTAATGAAATAACAGTATTTTACATAAGGAATACATAAACATTACATGCGGCTTGCAAACTCACTGCCAGAAATTAACGACATAAATTGAGCAGCGACAAAATTCATTGTAAAATGAAAGACACAAAAACACACTCCATCCTTCTTTTCTTTCCTCAGTTGAGTTGGTCTGCCTGCTCATGCGGGTTGTTGAATAAAAGAGCAGTCTCTGAGGGTCTGTGAGACAGGTTGTTGCGTGGTGATCATGAGAAGCAGTTAAAAGTATTATGTTGCGAGTGGCGCAGCGCTTGTGCCTGCGCGAAGATGGTTTTCGGCACGCCGATAGCCGTAGCAGAAAACAGATACGCCGACAGTGCTCAGAATTCGGTTTGCAGGACAGGCCTCGTTGCTCAGCACAGCCAGGAAAGTCGGTCATCCATCATCACAGCGACACTGTAATCAATGGGTTCAAATGCTTCAGTTGCAACTATAAAAGATAGTAAGTACCGCAAGATAGTGAAATAAATAAAATGGGATGCTTCAATTATTATTTTAATATCATGAATAACGAGATATTGTAGTTTTCGTAGGTACAGCTTAATTATTCAACGTCGTAGTTACATACAAATATTACCGTAATCAATATGGAAGTACATGTACATATATTATCAGTAAGGTAGTTAATAAATCGTGCCAGAAACATAAATTATTTCACACCACATGAAGGAAGAGTATACAGTGATTACAAAGCTGGCCCCGATTTCAGGCTACCGGTAGAGGGTGGTGTCACGCAGAGGTCTGCGGCGCTTCTAGGCTGACGGCGGCAAAATGACACCAGCTGGCCAGATACAGCTGGTGTCGAATTAGTCGTTGTTTGAGGACACCAATCATGGGCCAGATTTTTCGTGTTTTCGATAAAGAATCGCAGCAGCCCATCTTCCTCGCATCTTTCTCTCTGTCCTTTCGCCCCATACCATTGTTATCACAATACTAGTTATTCGCATGCAGGAGTATCTTGCAGTTTATTCCGGCTGCACCCTGCTGGTGGGAGACATTTCGTTGGGTTAGCCATGCCGCGTCTCTCCATTTAGCGGGGAAATATCACCACCCATTTACGCGGGAAAAACATGCACAACACCAGACCATTTTAAGCCGACGCGCGCAGAAGTTCATCAATCGTTCATGCAAGCATCCGTGGTGCCGGTCTTCGTGCCAGCGCCACGGCCCGGGGAGCGTTCGTTGGCACGGCGCGCCTGGGACATCGGCGGTGGCAGGCGTTCGCCGCGACATACACTGACGATACGGTCAACAGCCGCAGCCGCCGCCCTTTCCTCTCCTTCGCACCTGTTAAGGTCGCAGCACAGCCTGCTCACCTTCACTCTTCTCCAGTACTGCCACTTCTTTCATCTCTCTCTTCCCTTCACTTCCTTCGCCTTGCTCAGCAGGGTGACAGCGCACGCCCGCCCAATCTCTTCTCACGTCATCATCTTTCTTTGTCGTCGCGATTTAAAGCATCACCCGGTGGTACTTCAAATGCCTTCTCTAAGACGAGGCTGGCGCGGCGATGGGAAAGGGAGAAACAGAAGATGGCGCCGAAAATGCTCATTCACTCGGAATGTGTCGGGCGAATTGTGCTCGCGAGCGAAAGGGTGTACGGCCTGTCGTTTCAGGCTTTTAGCGGGAGAAACGCATGTCGTTATTGCAGGATGTTTGTAACGCGAGAAAGCATCACTCGAAGCCATCTCCTAGTTCTCGTGCCTTCGTCGAGAACAAACACCAATAAATTGTAGTTCAGAAGCGAAGCACCGAAAAGATCGTAAATTACTCGTAAAACGTTGCAAGACAGCTAAAAATGGGCTTAAACATCGCCATGATTGTCATTCTCGCAATTTGCCAGCTTCTTATGGCGAGACACAAGTGACAAATTATTTAAGGCTTCAGCCAATTATACGATGACTTCTGAATAAAAGAGCTTCATGCATTCAAAAGCCAGAATTCGCGTAATTCGCAGTGAATGAGTAAGTTTGCAGCAGTTGCTTGATGCTATCAACATAGTTGCTGGCATATTGAATGTTGCCAGCAAAACTGTTCTTGTTCGCTGCATACGCGTGATCATAGTGCCATGAATGGCGAAGATAACGACACAGAGAGAGGCCTTGTCTTCTCGATACATCTCATGGTCAATGTCCTTATTCAAAGGACAGAAGAACAATATATTATTAAAGCTTACTTATTTCACCGTTACGATGCCAGCTTATGAGATGCCCAGGAACCTTCGCTCGTTTTTCGAAGTTCTAGCTTTGTCACATTTTTCTACGGCAGCATATAAATTGTTGCTGAATATATCTAAAATAGTACAAATAACGCTTGATATATTAAAAAATATTTATTAAAATATAGTCAAAACGAGATTGAGTATCGAAGGCACTCAGACTAGATATAGATACAAATTCATTACTGCTAGGAATAAAGTGCATGTTGCAAAATGTCGAAAGATGAAACAAAAATTGTACTTAGTATCAACAGATTGCGCCACCACCCCATATATTTAAGTTGTGTTACAAAATATTGTCAGTAATAGTTTGAGTAAGTTGTCATTGGTGTGATATACTAAAATTTCAGATTACTAAAATACATACACAACGAAAGAGAGAATAGCAGTAGCAGACACAGATAAAGCAAAGAGAAAGAGATAGTTAAAGATATAATGTTTGTAAAATAGTAAAAGATGAATTGAATAAGAACATGTGCCACTTGGTCTTCGGCATGTAAGCGCAAAGTTGTAATCACCGGAGCAATGGTCTATTAATTAATAAACATTTACATGTTTCGACAAAGATACGATCGTGCACGCGAAATTACAGCAAGTTGCTAATACGTAAGCAGAATGTTTACGACATGTTGTATTCGTCATACTAAGCTTGTTGCGTTAACGTTTGTGGATTTATGTTTTTTGTAATTTTTCCATTTTTCCGTAATTCCATGTGCACACGTGTTTGACAGGTACTACATTATTGAGCTTGAGCTTGCGCTTGAGCTTATCATACACTAATATAATTCTATAACATACTAGTATCTGCACTATATAAAAAAAGTTTTTGAATTCAGCGTTTTCCGAAAGTTGCGTCTCGTAATATTAACTTTGCTCTTTCTAGAATTTCAATTTTGTCGTATGCGTCGTACATTGCAAACAATGTCTTCTCATAAGGATGCCATTATCGCAAAATTCATATGTAAGACCCAATGCAATGGCTATATGCTATGCGTAAGACTATATCGCAAGTATATGCTATACATATGAAACTCATTTTATTTTATCAAAGGTGGTCGACAAGCTAAACCACATTCTTCTAAATTATGATTGATGTTGGGTGCGTTTTCTTTTTCGCAGTATAATGGGCGGCTAAGATTTTAAGTGAACAAGTGGAAAATGATGATTCAGATGGTAATGTATCTCACAAAAACAGATCTTTTGTGGCAAATTGTTATCCTACATTTGGCGTGTCTGTTGCATTATAAGGGTTCTCAAGGAGAGTGCGATGAAACCTATTTTTCTTGTAAAATAATGTGAAAAAAGATTAATCTACCTCTTTCTTCTGAAAGGAATTTTATAACAAGTTGTATTAAATTCAAATCCACGATGCAAGCAATGAAGAATATGTATTGCGCATGTCGACATAGAGTAGGTAATTGAAGATCTAAAGGTAACATAACTTTCAACTAAGTGGAGGAAGTTTTGGACTATTGTTGCAGAAGCTATGGTTTTCGTCAGTAAGTCCCAGAGCCGATGATGCAGCCCTTTGGCAATATTTTAGCGTCTTAAAAACGTTTCTCAATGTATTATTAAATATTACGGAAATAAAATGAATGACATAAAATGAATGTGACTACTAAAGATCACGTAAAACAAGTAAAGGGTTAATATCCAAATCTCATCACTAGGGATAGGATTTTAGGTGCTATTATGATAGGAAAAGTAGGGAAAGGTTCTGAAAATATTTGGGAAAAAGGTGCAAAAAATGTACGACTGTCTGTTGAACTTTTTCAAAACGTTCTCATAAATTGGCTGTAATTTGTTCTCAGAGAGCTCTCATCCGGTATTGGCTTTTGTATATACTTCTCAAGGAATGCTTTTTTTTTTTTCAGAATTGTTTACCTTGTGTTTTGGAATTTCCCTGACTGAATTAATGCCCTAGTAAAATCCGCACTGAACTCACTTAATGATCGCTGCTTTTCAGATTATGAAGCAAAGGCATGTATCAAGTAGTTGGTAGGTTCTTAAATTTCAACTTCCGAATTCATCCTAGTTTGTTATACTCGATGCACTGGTTTATGATTTTTATGCTTGTCATTGATTGCAATATTTACTTCGCAGTCGGAACATGAAAGCGTGATGCAAACGGTTTCGATAAATTGCGTTTTGAATTTTGTGCAAATGCTAACAACTTATCTTTCTTAATCCTTGCCATATTATTCTAGTAAAAACCCAGTTGTAATATGCGGTTCCAGGCTATAAAAACACTAACACAGTCAACAACAGAGTCTATAGATAGAAACCTAAATTATTTCCAATTCTAACTGAACTTATTTTAAACTGTTGCAGAAACACTGTTTGAAATTTAAATGTGACTTCATATTGACCATTGTAGATGGAAAATAAATTACTGATGTTTTACGTAAGTTATATTTTAATATTTACTTAATATTGTTGATTTTCGATTAAATAAGATTTTAAAAGATATTTAAAAAGGAAAAACTACATTTTTCTCTCTAATCTTGTAAACACGCAGAGAAGAGTGGAAAAAATGGTGTTGAAGCATAAAAAGATGGAAAAGGAGGGAAATATAATCTCAATAAAGAGTGCAAAAGGTTCAACAAAGTACTAGTTTCACTTCATTGCATTCCCCTAAATACATATATTGAACTATCTATATGAAAACCAGTTATATTTTTGGAAAGGTGTAGCACCTTAAAATCCTTTCCCTATCATCTTATTGCCGATGGTTATCTCATTCTAAAGACCAAAATTAATGGCTGATAAATAAAAAAAGGCAGAAAATCTACACTCGTAGATGTTACAAAATCGTTAGCATACAACATGGAAAGGCCTATAGTATTTTTTTATTAACCAGATGTGTCTAAAGAAATACAAACTTGTGAAAACATACAAATGTGAAAATACTTCAAATGGTTCTTTCGAAAATCGCTTTACAATGAACATCATTCATCATACATCTGAATCAGATCGACATTAGTGTTTACACAAACTGAAAGAGGAGTCAAATCGGACACTTGCCTTATCACCTCAAAAATTTCAAGGGCTTGTAATTTGACAACGATTTGGACTCTTTGGAAATTTCCTCCTCATCAATAGATGGATTCATGAAAAGCGAGGACCAGAGAATTTTTCCCTAAGTAATTAGCTCAGGAATATAATAATAAATTAAAATTAATAATGTAATAATATTGTATTGATAATCCATTTGGACCCAAGATCAGAAAAAATGTTGAGAAGAAATAAGAGGTCATCTTCATCAACATATTATATGTTATATTATATTATATTAACATATAATTATAGTTGGCGAAGATGACTTCTTTATTTCTTCTCATAAAACGTCAACACCACCAAATCAAATTCACACAAAATTGTTGACCTAAGTACATAAATATTTTTAGTGAGCAAAAGCTAGTACAATGAAAGATGATTTCAAAATATAAGGATGATTAATTTAATAAAACATTATTTTAATGTGCCATAAAATAAATTTAAAAATAAAAGTTTTGTTAATTAACTTAATGTCCATGACTTGTATTTATTAGGAATAATTACAACTGTAACCAAAGAAACACACAGCATCAAAAATATCTTGTAAGATATCAGATAGGTTTAATGTGACGTTTTGTGTCACATATTTTAAAATCAGTTATTTAAAAATTTGTTCCATGTCAACAAACATTTTGGAACCTTAAGACCGAGTTTCCATTTATTTGAAGTTAGCTATTGTAAAATAACTCTACACACTTTTCCTCCTGCGAAATAAAATAAATCATTTTATTTAATGTTTTCAAAAGCAGTTTCATTTAGTTTATAAGATGTTTTAGTTAGTGGATACCCCGGCATAAAACATTTAACCAACTAGCTGCATACTTAATTTCCACCGGTCAACCTAATGATGGCTAAGCCATCGAAAGCCACATATTCAATGAATAAAAATATCCGGAAAGATAACGTCAACCGTGAGTAATCGTAGCCAACCAACTATCTTGTCCATCGCGAATTTGTTGATCTTTAACCGCCGCATAACCTCGCTCTCCGACCGCTCCGCCACCTCCCAGCGTTCCGCACGCCCTCACGTCGCACGCGAGGACTAATTGGCCTGGAAACATCAACGCGACTACGTCTCCTTGTATGGCGAAGGCACCCCGGCGATGTCGGTGCTGACGCCGTACCACGCCGGTCGCCACCAGCGCGGAGCTACTAGGTGCTGCTTCCGTGAAGACGACAGAGGCGCTCACGGGAGAAAGAACAAAGACGGGAGAATTGATTGACTGATTAGTGATTGAGGGTGTATCAACTGTCAAGGTCCCGTAAGTGTAGAGCATGTTTTTTCTCGTTAAATGATGGTGATCTTACCACGTTGGATGGTGAAGTCCTGCTGACCTATCGTCGCCCACTGGAAATTTCCCAACTAGTATCTCCCCCGCGGGCACCGTCGAGCTGAGACAAGGTCTAAACTCCGACCGGTCTCCGGCAGTTGTGGTAGTGTAGTGCATGTATGTGTTTGTAAGTAGAGGGTAGAATACGACAACTATTGTACACTGGTGATAGGCCGTTACACAAACTCTGAGACGAACTACCCACTGCCAATGATGAATCGATATTTTGTCTTTATTATTCAGCTTTGACTGAGTCTGAACTTGCATTGGCCGTTACCACGTGCATGTGGTAAACTCCATGGTCAAATCCATTTTTGATTGATTGATTGGTGATTCCAGGCGCTTCAATTGCTAAGATTATTAGTTTCAAGTGTGGTTCATATGTTTTCCTTGGAAAGTGGCTTCAGGCTAGTGACATCCCGCGCCAACCTACTTTCGGCTAGTGGGTTTCCCAACGAAGTATATCCAATCAGCGGGGCACTACCCACCTAGGACATGTTCTCAGCTCCCGGCATATGTGTTAGTGTAGTGGGAAAGGGAAGGAAAGATAGCCGCGATCCGTGGCCTGTTTGTTAGGGCACTAGGAGTGAACTCGACCCAGCTATAGTTAGTTAATAGTTAATGCCTTATTTTACGTGGCGAGACTCGGGCCATCAGGCCGCTCTTCCGTCGAACCACGCAAATTTGTTACGCTCCTTTCACCACCTAGCGGAGAAAGGAGGTATTATCTTGGGCGACAGAAACAGGCGGATCTCAATTTTGCTCTGAGGCTTCATTTAGGCTTGAGGATCTTTTACATGCAGTAAATCTACTGACATGGGACAGCCGGCTTTACTTCCCCTCCGAAGGAAGGCGTACGAAGGATTTTTTCGCCCTTAAAAATCCACGGCTTCGATCGGTTTGAACCCGCGAACTCGGGTACAACAGTCCGGTACGCTAACCGTTATACCACCGAATCCTCTAAAGCTATCTAGCTAGTGTCGAAATTCTGCCACCGTCGGGACTCAAACCTAGAACCTCCGGTCAGAGGCACTGCAGTGTCATCAGTTGATGCCAGAGCTACCTCTAACGAAGACGGGAGGAAACGGTAATGAAAGTTTCGCTGATCGCCGCCAGTAGCGAACAGTAAAGCAGCTAGAGGAGGAGGTGGGTGTGTCAGGTATCACAGTGGAGGGGGAGTGCTCTACGTCAGGCCAACAAAGGATGCGAGCAGTCGAGCAATAACGTGGATATCGTCAATGATTTAGCGTGCAAGGAAATGTGCGCTAATATAGAAATGATGGTAATATTGAATTTGAGCAAGTCATGATGATCAATAATTTGCTAATAGAGGACAGGAAAAGAAGAAGAGAGACGAATGAGGCGAAGTAATCGGAGAAAGATGTGTGCTAGTAGTATCCAAGGATGGATACTACGACAGAATGAAGTTATTCTTCAAACAAGAATGTAATGATGAAGTGAAGGTTATGGTTACGGACACAGTAAGAGTCATCGTGTTTGCAGAAAATGACTGCATGCCAGATGCTGAAAGTAATCATGTCACAGCATTATGTGAGTAAGACGAAAATCTATTTTCGCCCCATAGAATCACTGGAATTGGCACTCGCTGTGATACAAACCAAACTTCCTCTTTTGGTGGCGAGCCAATACTAATGATAACGATATCTGAGAAATATTAAACACTACTCTAATGTTTTACAGAACTCATGTTAAGAATTAACATACAAAAGTCAATAGATAGTTCAGCAAAAGTGTTACTTGCAGTGAATGTGGGGTGGAAACGATCACTTGCTTCCAATGAATATTGGTAAATATTGTATAAGAAAATTATACATGACCCAATTTCGATAGAGTGCCTTTGACTGGTAGACTACTCATACCTAGAAGTTGTTTGACAGATATACAGAAAGATTACAGACATTTTTGTATATGACCATGAATTGAAATGATTGAAGGTGTTGTCATTGTCAACAATATTATCACTATTGCAGACAATGACAACGCCTTCAATCATTTCAATTATGTAAATGTCAACTATAACTCACCACTAAACCAATATGACCATGGAGTTTAACGCATGTTTGGTAACGGCTATGCAAGTCCGGATGAGTCAAAGCTCAATAATGAAGACACAATCTCGATCTCATCATTGGTAAAGGGTAGTTTGAAAATTTTTGTACCGGCCAAACACCAATGCATGATAGCTGCCTCCCAATCAGGATCACGATGTCAATATTTAATTATTGTAATCGCATAATTTAGAGGAAATTGTGACACTTAACAACATTTCTAAATATCATTTTCTCAAAACTCCTCAACATATTTTTCGTTAAACTTTACTCATTTTTATCTGTCGGGAGCCTTGTTCATATGTACACACTCGAGTGGGCTAGAGTTTAAGATGGTTATTCCCTGAGTCTAATGGACTAAGTTCTAATCCCGGTCTTGGCAAATTAATATTACAATAATACCTGTCTGATACAAATAACGGGACACAGTATATTGAAGCATCCCTTGTTTTACCATTAAATAGCAAACTGGAAGGGAATAGGGCAAACCAAAAACGTAGCCGACTAAGAAGGGGAAGAAATTAGAACGATAATTATGAACCATTTTGAAGCATCACATGCTTTACCTTAGAACACTATCTGAGCGGAGGAAGTCCATTGTTTGATGTTTCTAGCAACACAAGTGTTATTGGTCATTAGTCACGTATGTGTAGTCAATAATTTACCCGGAAGATGGCAGTGTTCTTCCTTTGATTGTGGAATCCGCTGCTGACTGGGCCCAACCCAGGACGAGCTCTATGTTAACGACCTGTGTGGTAGTTAGTGCATTTAAGTGTATGTTTAACTAAGAGGTGATTATATAAGAAGGAAGAATAAGCAAATATCAGGCCCGGTTTGTGGCCCGTTTGTTAGGAAACTGCTTCTATATCCACCTAGCATTAATCGGAGGAATTGCGGAAGGTACATGTAAGTGTAAGTGTAATTAGGTGTGAGTATAAGACAAGGAAGAAGAAAATTACACGGGATAAGTGGCCCGTTTTTAGGGAACTGTTCTGACATTCATCTGGTATGATCAGAGCGCTGAGAAAACCACTGACCAGAGCAGCCGGCGCTAGAATTGTCCTCCAGACAGCGCTAGATTCGACATAGCAAGTAACTAGGATCGAACATGCGCCACCGGCGAGACTCGAACCTTAGGACCTCCAGAATGGTTAGAGAGACAGCTGGGACACTGGCCCAGTGGAAACTGGGCGGCGCCGGCGCCAACGGCCGCTGGGAAAGCAAGGGCAGCAGAAGCGCGCCGGAGCGGGCGGCGCGTGGCGATGCGTCGATGCCCAAGTTTGGCGGAGGCGCGGCTGGCGCAACGCGGCGGTAGGGGGCGGAGACGCCCTCGCCACCCCGATGGCCTCGCGCGCCTTCCACGCCTATTCACGCCCCCACGCCGCGCCACGCCGCGCCGCCTGATCTAGAAACGAGTGGCTCTCCGAAGGCGCCAGAGCCTTCCCACCAGCGCCCGGGCCCGCACCCGCTCTCGTTCGCGCATGCCAATCCAATATCCATCCGGATATTGGATTGGGCTCCTTTTCTTAGTCTGAACTCCTTGTCTTCTTTCAAAGGATTTCATTTTATATAAGAAGACGGTGACTTTTTTAAGGCCAACCGTATGATATGAGTGGTTTGATTTTATTGATTTTTAACTAAATTAAATTCATTTTAGATTTGAAAAACGAAAGGAAATTCTTGTGTTGAGGAGCGGAAGGTTTTGAATTTATCTTTAGGAGATCTTGATTTTATAAGTGAATAGACTGCATTATTTCCCATGTTAAATAAGATGGTATTGTATGTTGATGTATGGTGGTGATGTATGTTGGTCGCTGTAATAATTATTTGCTAATTTGGCTATAGTTTCTTCTAGTTTTGGAATTTTAATTCCCTATTAATTTGTGCATTCGTAATTAACCATGGAGCATTTAAAGTAGTTTTTTCTTAATACTTTAATTTGGTTTATAGTGCTTGGAGCAGCGCTCCCCCCCCCCGGTAAATTTGACATTCACAAGTTATGGTGGGAAAAATAATTAACTGAATAGTAACTGTCGAATTCAATTTTCATTGAAGATGATTTAATATCGAAGTTTCTAGTCCAAGTCTGGTTTCGAGGCTGTCGATATCGTAGCATTCACTATCCGAAAGTTGCACTCTCTACCGTTGTTTAACGTATCTAGTTACAGTCCACTGAAAATCATTTACTTATCGATCCTTTCCCTTGTACTATTTCCTTTATTCTTTGTTCTGTTTTTATATTTCTCGTGGTACTTCCATCTTCAATGCTTCTATAAAGTAGGAAATACTTTTGGAATTTTTTTTTAATACATTGTTGAAATGGTATTGAGAAGTCGTTTGTCTCGTCATTGCATTGGAAATGAATGCATAATCTCGTCTTGGAAGTTAGCAGGACCAATTCACTCAATAACAAAACTATATAGCTCATAGTTTGCCGCTATTTTTGCCGTTCTTAAGATGTGAAAACAAAAAATGTGCCGTGGGTCATTTTCTCAAAAAAATCGATGTTGATGCTAACTTCCATTGGAAGTTAGCAGGACCGCACATCTAAATCCGCTAATAATGTAAGCATATACACAAAACAGTACTCCAAATTTGCCTGGCTATTGGTTCAGGAGGTAACGTGTTTTTTCCTTGCACTGGAGCTTCAAGACTTTATTTCTGGGTTTGAACCTGGGTATTTTAGTAACTCGGTCCCTCGGCAAATTTTTATTGCACATTACATTTTGCAACAGTTGATGTCAAGTTTTGGCGTAGAGTATAAATTGTTACGGCTATTGGTTCAGGAGGAAACGTGTCTTTTCCTTGCAAAGGGAGCTTCCAAGACTTCAATTTCTGAGCTTGAACCTGGGTATTTTAAACTAACCGGTTGCGGCAAATTGTTTTATTACAGATTACAGTTTGCACAGATAAGGGCAACTTTTGGCATGGAGTATGAATTATTACGGCTATTGGTTCCGGAAGTAACGTGTCTTTTCCTTGCGCAGGAACCCAAGACTTCAATTCTGGGGTTCGAACCTGGGTTTTAAACTAAACGTTACATGGCAAATTTTTTTTATTGCAGATTACAGTTTGCAACCATTAAGGGCAAATGTTAGCACAGAGTATGAATTGTTACGGCTATTGGTCTTGGGCGAAACGTGTCTCCTCCTTCTTGACTGTGTAGCGTCAGTCGCTAAAACCAGCGTGAGCACGCGGCGTGGTGTGCACTGGATGCGTAGACAAAGCAAGTGATGACGCACGGGGGTTTTCTGACAGGGTGTGCTCATCGCTAGGGCGGAGGCAATGGAGGCGGCGGGCAGCGTCGCGAGGGCTATTTAAGGGCCGTGAGAACAATAGCTTTTCCTTCTTTGAGATCCGGGCAGCGGCAGCGTAGGTCGTCCGTGAGAGGTGCCAGCGTGCACACGGCGAAGAAGCTGGCAGTTATTGTCGTGACTAGTGAGACATGTTGTCGGTCTCAGGGCAGGCGGACTACGCGCGGCGAAACATTAGGTAGTATGTTGCGTGTGTTGCCGTGTAAATATCTCTCTCTAGCAGTGGGTCTATTTAGTTAGTTAATTGTATACAGTGCACTGGTTATTTGTGACTACGGTCTAAATTGTGAATAAACCTGCTGTTATTACAACCCACTCTTCTCTGTGTACTGATTACACCCGTATGACGCCACAACTGCACTCGTCATAGGAACATAGGTGTTATTTTTCGTTTTTTGTAAATATCTTTTGAAAAAATGGAGATATCATTATGATTTCTTCTCTAATCATTTATAAATAAAAATCGGCAAATTTGGAGTACTGTTTTGTGTATGTGCTTACATTATTAGCGGATTTAGATGTGTGGTCCTTCTAACTTGCAATGGAAGTTAGTATGAACATCGATTTAATTGAGAAAATGGCCCGCGGCACATTTTTTGTTTTCACATCTTAAGAACGGCAAAAAAGCGACAAATTATGAGTTATACAGTTTTGTGATTGTGAATTGGTCCTGCTAACTTCCAAGACGTAATGAAATATCCCAGGTTCGGTGAATAATTTGCCATCTTCTCTTTATCTTAGTTCTTTTCTCCTTTTATTTTTTACTTAGTATATCAATTTCTCTTAATGTATTTTCTATTACTTTGATTCACAACTCGAGGAAAAAATCTCCTTCAAGATAAAAGAATTTACTTCTAGACATTTGAAATTTGGCAATACTAATACTATTAAGATGGGTCACACTGTTCAGGGGCTGGTCGTTCGAAGGTTGATTTGAAGTAATTTTCACTTTTAAAACAATTATTCATAAAGCACGGATTTTCTGTACTTTTCTAACTAGTTGACCAATAATTTCCATAAAAAAAAACCTTCCAAGCATCCAGCGTCCAGAGCAGCTAGCGTCCAGAGCAGTCAAAATGCAGTGGCGGCTGTGATAAGAAAAACAGCATATCATATTTTTGATGCGCAAAAAAAAGAAACACATAAGAAATTGTCGTTTTTTAGTTGAATGGAGAAACATGTGTAGAAAGAAGTCTATTTTTGCAACTGAAACTCATTTTGATAGTTCATAAGACAGTATGCAACCAGAGTACAAAGTCTATTGACCGCTAAATAGATGGAGCTCAAATGAAAATATGCAATGATAATAAAATATGCAAATCTGCAAAATGAAAATTTTGAGATATGTTAATTTTCTTGTTCATTTTTTACCGTCGAAATTGCATGTCTAATAGCATTTATAGCTTTCACTCGGATTTTAACAATCTTCCTTGCGTGATGTGAATGGCTTTCCCGAGTACCGCACCACCTGAGCTCTGCAGAAGAGAAGAGTAAACAAAAAAGAATGAAAGACTGGCCACGCCATGAACAGACTTCGTTGACTCCAGCGATGAAGGTAGAGCCGAGGAAAAACCCATTGGCTTGGGTCGAAATTCGCCCGGCTGCAAGAGCAGGCTGGCCAACGTTTCCAACCCGTCACGGCGCTGCGTTTCTGTGCCGGTAATTGCTCGGCAATTCTGGCAACACCGCGCACAATAGACGAAAAGGGCCTACTTCTTTCCCTACTTTTCGGGCCATCTTTAGGACCAGATCTGACGAAATGTGTTCCACGAACACTTCGCAAGGACAGACTGAGGCGGTAAAATTATTCTGAGAAGTAGATCAAGACGATCTTCCAAGCGTGTACACGTATGTACTCACATAGTGTAACATGTATAATCTACAATCTTGCACGATTAAATCAAATTACATAATTTTCTGTGATTAAACAATTAATACACAGTCATAAATTAAATGTTCGGGAGCATCGAGGCAGAGATAAATAACAGCTGTCTACTGTGCTTAACCTAGGAGTAATTCCAAGATCACGAATTGGGATTTTTTGCTCCTGTTGACTCGAAATTTTATTGCCTCGATTTACACGCAACCGGCCGCCAGTGTTGGGATACAGGTTCGCCTCCAATCAACAAGCTGATAAAATTAAGAACCAGTTGCCCATCCCCTGGCCGCGTTGGAAGGGGAGGTGCAAGGAGAATCCATCGGCGCTTGCCCTGGTGAGTCTGGGAATAGGCGTGCGAATTTTCTTTCTTAAGAGGAAAGACCAAAAGGAAACAAAAAGCAAAACAGGACAGCTTATACCAGTTGAATAAGAACATGAAATAGAAAATGAATAAACAATATATTTGTTGATCAAACAGTGTAAGAAACAAAGAGCATAAGAATAAAACTTACGAATGAATAACCATTATAATGCAACGAAGAAATTTAAAACCTGAGAATATAAGATGAACTTGTGGTGTTACAACAATTGATACTTTCTCGAATTATTTCAGACGGTCAGGTTTTTCAAAAACAATTATTCTACATTATTTAAAGATCTAATTTTTAAGGATTTATTCAAACAGAGAAAAGTTATGTCCTCAATTTTATAAAAGTAGAAAGACATAAAATTTTGAACTTTTGTAATTTGTGAAAATGTGAACATGAGATTGTTGAACGCAAATCAGACCTGCGCCATTTTTATAAAAGTACTTTGCTCTACCCGAGAAAAATTACAGATATTACTGAAGCCATTTTAAAAACTTCAAAATATTGTTCTGGTTTCAAGTAAAGTTACCACCAAAATCAAAATTCCTATTCAAATTCGCTGAGCTCGAGTTCAACCAGATCGAACGGGAATATTAAAGAGAGAGAAAATCCTTATTAACGGTTAAGGGCTATAGTTGTCTGCAGTTGAACAGACTTTTTACTGTAAAAGTATTTTTAATATCAAGACCCAGATACATGTGTTCGGACTACACCTGTTAGAGGAAGAAATTTACTAGATTTAGGACCAAGGATTATCCATTTTTTCGTATCAGGAACTCCACAATACGACTTTGTCGCTACAGCATTACGTAATATATAAATGACAAAAAGTAATCACAAAGTAAACAGAATATTTAACAATTATACGTTCAACATTTCAGTGATTATACAGCATATATTTGGATACGAATATCTAATGAAATCTGAATGATCAATATTCATAAATAAGTACACGAGACCAACAGTATGTCAAATAATGTCAATAATATCAAAGCTACGGAAAATGCATTAATGTTTTGAATCGTTCTCATAATCCAACACGCATAATTATATTATTCTATTATTAGTCGAATCTCTAATTGGTACTCACCTTATGCAATATTTTTCAGAGTATTTTATTATTGGTACTTGAACGAAACCGACAATAAAAATTTCAGCACCTCGTCGATCTCCCAATCGGTGAACAGATAACGAAACGGCGCAACTGTTCCGCCTCGACATCGCAGCCTTCCAGCGCCGCCGAAGCAGACAAAAAATGCCGGGCAATCGAGCGGCGTTGATGGCCGGTGCGAAGTAAGGTGGGTGGGGGAGGGAGGGATGGGAGCCGAGGCCGGCCGCTCTTCCTGCGTGGAGGTCACGGTCAGAGCGCAACCGCCGCCGCCTCCGTCGCCGCCGCGCCGCACTGCCGCTCCTTTCACTCGCCCCTCTGGCGGAGAACGGGACTGCGAGTGCGTCTGCCCCCGGCGGCAGCGGCGGAACCAGCACCCGCCTCCATTCACGCGGCGGCGGCGGCGCTGGCTGGTGGGCGTGGAGGTGGACGGCGGTGGCGGCGGCGAAAACAACAAAAGGAAAACAGAATAAAAGATCGGTGAGCAGATGGAGGTAAGAACGAGCAAGACAAGGAGATTAATGACAGCGAACGAGCGAGACACGGAGATGATCTGAAGGGGAGAGAGGATGATGGCACTGATGAAAACGAAAAATTATAGGAAAACAGGAAAATAGAAGTCTCGGGCTGATTTGTTTATATTAGTTGTAAAGACACTATTATATACATCTGAGCAAATCAAGCTGTGCATCAGCAGGGTAATGGCTAAAGTCAGTGCAGTTCGTGATGAGTATGAAACGCATGATATAATTATTAAATTACATAATTAATAAAACAGGCCAACGACCAAAACACTTTTTATGTTTATTCACCTATTTCTTATCGTTTTAAGTGTATTGATTCCAAAAATAACATTATATATGACGTGTCACCCACCTTTTGTTCACATTTTAACATGTTCTCTGTATAACCAGGCAAATGCAGCTCTGAGTCTCTAGAAACGTATGAGATGCAGGAAGTTAGAATGAGAAAGTATTTGGACGGCAAAGAGGATAGTATACGCTGTAGTAAAATATTTCTACATTGTGATCCCTTCCACTACCGCGCAACGACAGGCACGGCGGTTTCACAGTCATAGTTGTATTTGACAAGCAGTAACGTGTTTGATTTATTTGAGGCGCACGTGATTGCATTGTTGCTAACAATATAAGAACACAAAAATACTTAGAGTATCAAGCAATTGTTGTCAATAAGCTGTTATAAAAATTAGTCATTAATTAATAATCATAATAATCATCATCATAATCATTAGTTATAATTAACGATCGGTATTTAATGTAAAATTGTTAGTTTGACACATGTAAATGGTGATAGGGTTTACGAAAACTGACCGTGGTTCTATAAAAGTTTTGACAGGTTCTACTAATACTTAATGAAATATTTATTATATATCCCGACATTTCCCCTTTTTTCATCCTCACAATTTGGAAAAATTGTTCAACGATTAGAATTTGGGGATATTGTTCGACATTCGGAAAGATGCTCTCCAAGACATTTGGCAACTCTAAATGGATCAACTTCTTTTTTAAATTAATTGTATCATTTAAGCAATAATTTTATTCTACCTGTTTGCTTTATTTGTTCACTAGTAATGTAAGTATTATATTAAAAATTTTAAGGGTATAAGGGATCCAGTAATCGTGTTGTCCCTATTGTTTTAGTCTGCACAGCTCTGGGATGGGTACTGGTGAAGATAACAGTGGAAATATAATATTTAATATTTTTTATGATAGCTAAAATTAAATTTTAAAAAATACTTCTTATTTCTATACAAATACTCCCTTCTTTCCATTCTCTAGGATGTACCACTTTTTAAAAATGGGCATCTGTAATCTGCAATTACTTCAACATGATGCTAGAGTACTCCGCTCTAATTAGTTGAAGTAGTTTGATGATATTATTTCCAGTTAACGAAATTGTTGCAAAATGATTCATATTAGCTTTCCTAGTTTGAAGTCATTTCATTACACAAGCTGACAAGTACTTGTTATTATCCCATTAAATATACCTCTGAAGAAAAATCATGAGAGTAATAGAGAGATGCACTCGACCAACCGCTAGCATGAAATACGCGTACTTCACTACAGGATTTGAAGAATCTACACCACCCAGTGTGATATAAAAACATCAAGCATTAAGTACATTATACAAACACTTCATTAATCTTCAGCTGTTTATTTTGTAAATTGCAACATTTAAAATAAATTATTCTAAAGCAACTCTGTTTAAGTTCTTAAAATTATTATTTACTACTAATATTATTAATATGTATCTCTACTCTTCACTTCCAACACTGTTTCAACACTCTCCACTAAATCACAAAGTTTTTTATCTCATTAGACAAGGAGAAAGCACAATCATTTGCGTCTTACTAGTAACTAACTGGTAAGTATATTACTTTTTTTATACAAAAGAATCGAAATGCATTGTCTTTATATTGGATTACAAAGAAAGTTCGTCGATCAGAAGAAGAAAAAAATGTTCTGGTATAATTGCGTAGTTCTTCCCCCATCACGCATATGCGCAGAAAATAACTTGGTACTTAGAACTCGTTTTCACAACACTGTGAGTGTTGAAATTGATTGTTCCAGTCTTAACAAGCATGTGATTTAATTTTGTCCACAACCTGTGGTTGTAAAGTGAATCGAAATCACAAAATCTAAAAGGTTAATGTACTACAATACACATGGTGAATTTCAACGTACGTACGTACCGTATTTTATTAATTTTAAATTTCAACTTGTTATTTAGGACATATTTACTGTTTTCTCTTTTTCGGGGACTCGTTACGCAACTTACAACTTTTCCCTTTTATATCCGTCAAAGATCCGGTACTATGCGAAACATCATGCAAATGTGAAATACGAACGATCCACCTAACGCGTCCCGGATATAAAACTATATCAACGAATTTAATCTGCAGGTATTGAAACATATGTCGATAATTCCATTCATTAGCGGTCATGTCAAAGCTCAAGAAATGATCACGTGCGTCAGAACATTACAAAGGTTGACAATAGAATGAAGTTCGCCACTACGTGAATGAATGAAATTCTTTTCTTCCTGAAGTAGAATTAAGAATTATTTGAAATTAAAAAAATACGAGTCTCTGTCATTCTCATGTTTTCATTATATGGACAATCTTGATTGCTTTTTAGAAAGTTCTTGTTTTTGCTCTGCTTAGCCAACTTCTTTCTCTTGATGTTTGTAATGAAAAGCGCTTTCGTCATTTATGACGGTTGGTCGGTGCTCATTGCTCGGCAGCAAGCAGCAGGGCACTGCGGAGCGTGGTCTGGGGGCGGGAGGGAAGCGGGTGCCGTGCGGGGGCCGTCACGCCCCAGCGCCGCCCACCGCTCGCTCATCGCCGCGTCGCTGCCCCTCCGCCCCCTCGTGATGCATGGCCTCCGATTGCACAGCGCTGCCGCCTCCGTTCCGCAGCCTCCGCCCCGGGCGCAAAGCCTCCACCGCCCGACCTCGTCCTTCCCTCCGCGCCCCATACCGCCCTGTCCTGCCCCGTCCGCCCCGTCCCGCCCCGTTCCGCCCCGCCCCGCCCCGTCCGACCGTCCCGACCGTCCGACCGTCCGACCGTCCCGACCCGTCCCGACCCATCCCGACTCGCCCCGCTCCAAACAGCTCCACCCTGCCCCGCCCCTCCCCACCTTCACCGCCCTCCCACTGCGCCCCGTCCCGCCCACCCTGTCTTTGTCAATCCTTTGTCAATCAACACCGTTCGTAACACAGCATTCGTACACCGACCGCCCCGTCTCACCGCAACACAATCAAACCACCACCCTCGCGCAGATCCCACCCGGCTACCGCCACCGCCGCTACGGCCTTCCGCCTCCAGTCGCTCCTCAACATCTGTTTTTCTCCCTACTGTCCCAACCCATTTCATCCCGTCCATCCTCCCCTCACCTCTTTCCACCTTGCACGACCCAACTGCCCAGCCCGCCCGCCCTGCCCTCCCGCCCCGCCCGCCCGCCCTGACCCAACCCGAACCCACCCGACCCACCGAACCCACCCGACCCACCAACCCACCCCGACCCACCCTGACCCACCCGACCCACCCGACCCACCCTGACCCACCCCTGACCCACCCCGACCCACTCCGACCCAACCCGATCCACCCGACACGCCACATCCCGCCTCACTTCGTCCCGACCCCACGTAGCCCATTTGAACCTTGAACTTTGCGCCTTTCCTTGACATCTACATCTACACTTTAAAAAAGTATCTTTATACAAATTATTCACTATTCCTTACGATCTTACAATGGAATTATTAGCATAGTATCCAGACCTCGGAGTAGACATTTTACATGTGAGACTTGTTCAGTGTTTTTTGCCCACACTCGATACTTGCTCTACAACTGACCAGTGAACTAAATTGCCTGGTTTTGAATACGCATTTTAGTATGTGCATGTACTGCTCACATTATCGCTGTCCCGAATTACAAATGCAAAGGATATAAAAGTATCATAACGTATTTTAAGTTCGCACTTTCAGACCTCTTGAATATGTATGCTGAGATAAACGCTTCATTAAATGCATTGACGCGGAACAATTGCGCAAAGTGTAACGTGTTGGAGTGTGAGATCATATTATTCTATTCATGCTGTAGTATTCTGATTTTTGTTCATTTTAACTAGGTGGTTATTCTGAACAACTCTTCTCTGCATATCACTGACTTGACGTACATAAATGCTTACAAACAGATGGACAAAGATATAGGGATAGAAGGTGTTGAGCCAATGACTTTCTTTTAGATAAGATGTACAACAAGACAATGTCAGTAAAATCTAGTAATCCGTAAGTGAAAGTTTTCGTAATGAACAAAAGAAATAATTGAAGTGTAAAATTATAAATATGACAATAGACAAACTAAGGTACTACTTCTATTCAGAGTAAGATGGACGTCTAGGACATACTTGTATTATCATCACACCAATCGATCTGATAGGTATAGAGCTGTAATAAATATTTAATCATTGTGTTGAGTAGCAAACCAATTCAAGGTAAAATATTGGAACGAATTCAATAATAGTTACTCTTAAAAACATTTTCACTCATCTGAATCACAAATATTTCAATCACATTTATTTAAATACATGGATAAGGGACATGATTATTTTTATTTCCATGTTTTTTATTTATGATTCAAGAAAATAGAGGCAAATAATTTTTCTCATGTTGAAAAGTAACTTTCGTTATTTCAATAGATAATTTGGTATTAGGAAGCAAAATTGAACTGATTACCTTCCTTGGTATTTCTATGCTCGGAAATGTCTTATTGGTTTGTTATCCGAAATGTCGGGAACAAGTTCAACATTTCAAATCGTATCGTGTAATATCCCATAGCAAAGGCAATTTATGGAGTGCAATAGCGTTTGGTTGGGAATTGCCACCGAAATTTTTTTCCGGAGATTCTGGCTTGAGTCCGGACGGGAGAGATATTCGACCTAGCTAAGTGACAGACTCGAACCTTTCATCTCTGGATGGGACTTCTACAGACGTCTTCTGCCCGTTCCCCTGTGTGGTTTCTTCCTATTAGTTGCAGATGGATGCCGAGTAGTATTTTAAAAGGGAGGAATCACAGAGCGCATACGAACCTTCCTGTCGAACCTGTTCTACTTCCAATCTTAGGTCCCGATGTCGAGCTCATCCCACGTTGCCATGTGGTCAATCTCTCACCACCCTAAAGGCTGTCTTCAGGGGGCCAAGTGTATAGGGATGCCAGTCCAAGGTTTCAACCATGGCTTGAGCGGCCGGTAAAAATAAAAAAATGTTTTATTAGTATGACTAATCAATAAATGAGCAGTTATTGCTGTTACCCCCTAGTGTTTCTAGGGGTAAAAGAATCCCAATTCAGAATAAATTGACTTGCAGTTCTTATTTCTAAATCGTGCTCAGTTCCAGATGTGTCTTTCCAAATATCATACTCATATACTGTAAGGGACGACAAGAATTGACCACATTCATCCGTAAAAGGGAAAGTATTCAGAGATGCTTTTAAAGGTTATCAAATTCAGCAACCGCTACAGATTTAATTAAACCAGAATTCCGTTAATTGTGCCAATAGATTCGCCCCATCATGAACGAGCAAAATTAATTACAAAATACTGAAATGCATATAATTTTCAATAATTTGACAACTGTCAAAAATTAAGTACTGGTGTTTTGAATTTTTTTCCAAACTTGATGACTTTTCAAGAAAACTGAATGATATTGATATCAAGAAACAACAATAATTAAATTTAAAAATTTTAATTTCAAATAATTTTGATAAAATTAAGGGAAACACGAAAGGAACAGAGAGACAAAGACATTACTCAACGTCAAACATTGATACCATCAAAAGTATACACAGACATGCACACCAAGTAACAATCAAACGAACGAGTAAACATTAAATACAACTCTGCTCAATATTTCTCTGAACACGTCTATTTTCATTTAATTTTCAGGCGATCTATCCCTCATCCCAGCACGCTGCAAATAAAGTGAATACACACGTTACCATGTGATTATGAAATATGTCCTTACGAAACACGTGAAGTTTTGTATTATCAAAATAAAATTTAAAACATAATCATTATGTTGTCATCAACGGATACACCTAACACCACGGATACATCAACACCTAACACACACACACACACACACACACACACACACACACACACACAACTTAACTCCATCATCGCACATACGCTGCACAAAGTAAAAATACAGGCATCATGTGATTCATGAAATACGTCATTATGAAACACGCGAAAGTTTGTATTATCTAACTAAAAATAAATAAATAAGATACACTCATGATATTTTCAATTTCGGAAACACAAATTAACAGCCGTGTTCCTACTAATAGGCTTTTTTTAATTACCCCTCCCACATTTTAAATTTAAAGATCAACTTTACCCCTCCCTCACGTACGAAAGTGACCTCAGAAGTGAGAAAGCGAACGGCAGGGTATTCGGCGCACCGCTCCTGGCCCCGGAAAGCGGCTGGGCGGGGGCGGGGCGGCGGTGCGAGCTGTGCGCTGCGGTGGGCGCCAGCACGAACGAGGCCGCACCAGGGCTTCTTGATGGCGGCCGCCGCCATCGCCACCGCCGGAGCTTTGATGTGCGCGGCCTTGCTGTCGGCCGGGTTGGGCAAGGCGATGATCCAAATCGACGCGCACCGCAAGTCTCCTTTGTGAAGCAACCCGCCAACGCCCACACTACCGTCCCCTCCTGCGCTATTGCTGTTATCACCCGTCAATGCCATTGCTAAGACGGGAATCGGCTCGTAGCCAGTTTTGTCGCAGTCTCCGCAACGACTCTGACTGGGAGTTCTAGGTTCGGGGATCCGACAGTGGTGGATTTTCAATAGATTTGGAACATTGTCAAGACGGTAGGTCGTAGGTAGTACGGTCGACTCCGGGTGTAGTGAACTTTTGGGGACTAACATGTTTGCTTCACCATATCCGATGATGTCAAAATTAAATGGAATTTCTCCACTATAACTTATTTCATTAATATGCAGCAAAATTCAATAACAGAGAACTGAAATTTTCAATATCATTATTTGTACGTAAATAAATTAAATATTTTCAATTGTTTGCTTCGTATATTTTCATTATATCCTCTCCAGACTTCCTGCTCACTCTGCACTTCATTGTCCTCTGTCTCTAAGTATCGTAATGAATCGTGTGCTGTTGGAATACTATCACTCTCCGAAGGCCCTTTCAATCGCCTAATAACAAACGATATCCAATTAATTCCCAGTACCTATTTCCTACGTTCACTATAGCCGAGGTTCAGGTTCACTATAATGCTTATTTGTAATGTAAGTGAAATGAAACCAGTGACTTAAGTTCACTATAACTGAGGGTCCACTATAGCTGAGTGCATTATAACGGGTCGACTGTATAGGTACTCGAATTCAGTTACCTCTGGGGAGAATTTTGGAGGTCGGCTGCTCTGATCGATAGTTTTACGTGTTTTTGAATCCTTATTAAGAGAATGCTGGAGCAGTAACGAAACGAACGGGCCATGGACCGCGGGAGATTTTTCCTTCTTTTTCCGCGTGCTCTCTTCTCCCCTTAAAGTGATACTTACATTATCATACATGTCAGGGAACAGTCGGGAACTTACAGCTTGTCCCGACTGGGGTGTTGACCGGGGAAGATTTATGGAGAGGGAATTTCTCTGAAAGGCGATGCGATGAAAGCGATGTGTGGTCGGTGCCCGATCTCACCATCCAGCGGGAAAAAACACCACCACTTCCAGACATAAAAAGTATTTACTATAGTAACGAGACTAATTACATAGCAGTTGAAGTACCGAATCAATCAATCAATAAATCAAGCCTCCGACCATACTTCAAGGGAGTTTTCGTTAACATCCTCACTGCAACTGTCGCCACCGTTACGCTGTCACAATCGCCTTCATCAACATCATCTTTTTTACCCGGTTCATTAGTATCGTCAACGACGTCAACACTACCATCATCACCATCATCTAGCCACTGCCACCACACCCATGACCGGCATCGCCACCTCCATCACCGTCCCCGTCTTCGGCATCACTTCTTGGGACACTATCATCATTAAATCCACAACTATCTACATTATGGACATTGGCCCCTTTTTCCAACTCTGACTCCACCAACGACCCGCTTCGTTTCGCAATCTTCGTCACCACCACTGTCTCTGGGTGACACAGGTCGACCAAGGATATCGACACTGCCCGACCACCGACATCGCCAAGACCATTCCTATCGACATCATTAACGCTGCAACCATTCGCCAAAAGGGGGCGTGGGGAGGCGAGGAGCGGCGACCGACAGATCCAACGGGGCTTTCTCCGTCTGTAACATGTGGCCTCCTTCCCTCTCCTCCCGCTCCTCAATCCTCTTCACCGCGATTACTTCAACTCGAGCATTTGAGAAAAGCACCTCGGGGTGTATCTCGCGCTCTTTGCCAACTGGTCGCTTTTCCAACGCTTACTCACATCTAGAGGCATTCACCTCGTGTCCACTTCTCGAACGATTCGCGTTAACCGTGTTCCATTTCTCAATTGAAACACTTGTGAACGAGGTGTGATCCAAATCTTCGAGGCGATCGTTCATATGAAGAAAGTGATTCGTATTACCACACTCATTGTCCCAAAGCAGTTCCATATTGTTTGATCTCAGCTTGTTTCTAATGCTAACGGTAATTTACGTGGAAGTAAAAGAGTTGAATTCAATGGTTTTCAAACTACTTGTACTCTTTCTAAAAAAACATGAATGTTTTAACATTTGTTTTTGTATACAAACGGAGTCATGCAAACGAAACAATTACCATCTCAATTTATTTTTCGTATGATCATCGCTGATACTGAATGATATGAATTATAATTAAATGTTAATATTAATATTAAAATATTATTTTTATTATTTAAATGTATTAATTTACTTTCCAGCTGTAGCCAAATTCCTTTTCCTTATACTTGTAACTAGAGACAATTGCAGACCATAGATTCATATTCTGTTGTATTTCTTTTTATTTATTAGAGTTTGTTCCAGTCCCATTTACTCTCATTCACGACACATGACGAATGTGCAAATCTCGAATTGAAAGTTATATGTAGTACTTATGAAATCAATATTTCCTCATGCGCTCGTAGGAAATTGTTATTATTAGGACGATAATGTTTTGCGTTCGTATTTTATTTATTTAAAGATTTTCTATGATTATTGTTTTTGGATCTCAATAATTTCTAGGCGGAGATAATTTTTTCAGGTATCTGTTTACAAGTTTCCGAAACTGTTTGACGCCAGATTAAAAGAGGGAGTTTTCAGTGGACGCGACAAAAGAAAACTTCTAAATGATCTCCTCTTTAACGCACGTTGCTGCCTGAATTCAAAATTCAACTTAATACTATGTATATGAGTTAGGGCAGAGATCTCAGAGCTCAAGAAACCGTGCACAGATTGCACCTCTCCCTAAAGTACGTCAAACAGTTTTTAACTGATGTTGACATTAAATAAATAAATTGTACGAGTATGTTTTGCGTTTAATCTTCCAAAACAAAACTATTATTTAAAGACGTTTTATGGAAATTCCGACTCTTTATCAACCAATTCAATGAAAAAACCTGATTTGGACCTGATTTCCTGAATCAATTGCATCTATTTTCCCGATAATTTCAGAGGTCAGTACACCAAGTTCGCGGTTATCATTTCTGGCTTCCGGCCAATTCTGCAACTAAGAAAAAGTGACCGCATTCGATCACACCCTGGTACTAGATTTACTGTAGCAAAATGTTGAATTGCTTCAGAGACAAAAATAATAGTGGTTTAAGCTTTCCTAGATTAAAAGATAAGCATAGGTCACTAATATTGCGGACTTGTTATCATTCGAAATCATAAAGACAAAATGGTTTAACAGAATATTTATACCAGTGTGCGATTTCATATCTTCTCTGAATTAGTTTCCTCTCTGGTGGCTCATCGATAACTGAGAATCAAACAACTGATTTTATTTTTTCAATAGTTTTCATCACGTATGGAAGAGGTATGGAAGAGTGTATTTCAAAGATCTACTAGCTAGCCAAGAACAACTAACTCGAGGTACTTTTAGAGTTAATCGCCTTTCGAATTCCAATCTCCATGGTGTCGTCTTCTTTGTCACTTCAGTCCTATTGCCCATGGATTAATAATGTCTTTGCAATGTAGAAAAAACACAGAATATGAGGACGAAAATCAACCTTCCACTCGTCCATCGAATGGAAGTGAGGACTTGATAGGAAAAGAACGATCGGACGCGTTTGTGGCCCGTTGTTTAAGGAACTGCTCCGTCCTTAGCCATCACATGATCGAAGGAAATCACGGAAACGACCTTTCAGAGCAACCGATCTCAAGAATTCTCCCCCTCGTAGCGGTCCAGGTACTTAACTGGTCTCGAAAATCTTGCCACCTTCGGGTCACGAACCTATGAATTTCCCAATACACAACGTTCGAGTTGCGTGAAGTGCTAGGCCGTCATAAAGCGTATCCCGTTTCATTAAATCAATCAGGCCGCAGTTGTAGCAGCGCGAAGAGACCCGAACCCGACGCGACGCCCCATCGACCAGAGGCGCCTGTGGGCGGAGGAGGCAACCGAGAGGGGGCGTGGCAGTCAACGGGCCGCGGGGCAAGCGATGGCGCAGCTGACGAGGAAGCTGGGGCGTGGTCGACCCGAGCGGAGCGTTTTTAGAGGAATAATCTCGTCAGAAGAAAAAACAAGCCCTTGGAACTAATATCTTTGTAATATTCTGTTCAAGTTAGAAAGGTACCATCCCCTTTTGTGAGTTGCCAAATTTAAGATTAGCGTATATTTTTTAGTTTACTAAGTGAATGTATTTATACGGAAATATAAATTTTAGGTACCCCAGTTATCAACATTTTTTTTCGATATGTCTGTCTACGCTTACGTCCTACAATAAACATCACTCGGATCGAAACCACAAGCTATATATTTACCATTCACATTTGAATTACTCTTTTGGTTTGCTTCCGCTTGACGCATCTGAATTTGAGGTTTTTTTAAATTTTTTTAATATTTTTTTAAGAAATTCGTATTTTCTTTTTGGTGCGTTTCCTAATTATTTCGAACGCATTTGTGTTAATAGCGTTCCGAGTATTTAAAACGATTCAATTCAGTTTTTTGTTGCATTTTAAAGTCAGTTGTCACGCTCTCTTCCTAGGTAACTCCAGAACTGGCTGCGTCATTTCAAATGGGGCGGGGGCGAAGACGTGGCGAAGCGGAAACGGAGGCCCTGCGGCGGGCGCCACTGCGCAGGCGCGGGGGTGGCGGCGCGGAGCGGAGTGGACCGCTCGCTCTCCCACCCTACCAGGCCGAGCGCCAACGCCACGGGCGTCACTCAGTCGCCCAGCGCCCGCCGCGTTGCGTCGCGTCACGTCGCTTCTGCTCCCGCGCTCGAGCGACCTTGTGGCCCTGCTCGCCTGCCTCTGTCTCACGCAGCGCAGACCGCCAACGAGGCGACGCGAAGCGCGACGCCCGATTCGCTTGTTTGGGCTGCATCGACGCGTAGGACAGGCGCCGCCGCCGCCGCCGCCACCAGCGCCGCGCCGGCCGTGCTGCCTACGCCGCTCTTCACGCAGTTACGACGACACAGCTGTCGCCGTCGGCCCTGCAACTCGGAGCGTGCTTCCGGCCCAGCATGTGAGAAAACACACGCCTGAACCTGCCATCGCTCCGTGATTATTTAACGAGAAACGATCTACGTTATTACATGAAAAAAACTTCAACGATATTTCATCAGTCAACGCCGTATGGTTCCTGCGGCTTGCGTACATTGCACGTAGTCGCTGTCTGCCGATCATTGGTTTCTTCCCATTGCACAACTTGCTGGCTGTAGAGTCTGTTGGTATTACAGGCTGTAATATGAAGAAAACGATTGTATGATTCACTATTGTATCGCTGGAAGCACTACACGACACACTAATTTACGATTTTTCGGAAACTTCACCGTGACAGCGGACTACTGAAAGTAGCGGAAGTTCAAGAGAGACTAAAAATGACGGACGAAACCGATTTTGTAGCGGTGAGGAATGCGAATGAAGAATGTGTACCGGGTGTGGATGGTAATTGTCCCGGGTGGGACAGAGATGTACCGGATGAAGAGGGCTTGGGAAGTGAAGATCAGCAGTTAGAGTGTGACGACATGAACTGTGGTGATTGTGAGTGTGAAAATAATTCTCAGGAAGATGATGAACCTCACAATGACTGCGAGGAAGAAGATTGTGAATAACTGTGACATTTACGTCGTTTAATTGAACAAACATGTAAGTCAACACATCCTTTTCTTGTGCATGAAACACCACGTAATAATCCATAAATTCATGCTTTGTGTTGTGATCAAAGAATCAGTATTTTATATCGCCTTTAGAGACTTTTAAGTATCGTGTCATGGTACTAAACACACACAACGTGTATGAGAATTTAGAAAAAAAAACAAAAAAAAAAAAAAAAAACCTTATTGCACGAGCTTCATTAGTTCACTCGTATTTTCTGTTTCTATGTTTTGATCCATGTCTTTACATTTAAATTATAATAAAATGTTATTTCAGAAGCTTAAAAGTAAGGCAGATGCGTATGATGTTGTTTCCTGGTTTACCGGAACAACTTTATGAAACGAATTACAATCAAAATTTAGAGTAAGTTTTGCATAAAACAAAAATACATGCTTATGTATAAAATGAATGATAAATAAAATTGTTAGATATATTTTAACCATCCATGTTCTGTCTTTAATATTACCCGATTCCTGCAATTTGTGCCTCCTTTTTTAATCCGCAATAGCTTAAGAAATTGTTTCGTTTAACTATAGTTAAACCGTTATAATCCCTTTTACGAATTCAATTCACAGTAATGTCCAAATGTTCTCAATTATTTTCATAATTTAAAGTATTATCTATTTATTATTTAGAGTAGTTCATAATTTAAAGTAAATATTAGCAACAACAGAATATGAAATTCTCATAATTTCGGAAAATAAATTGAAAATATTTATTAATTCAAAATGTCAAGTCTAATCATTTCTCATGTTTACAAATGCTACATTTATTTAATTAATGGTCACGAAAATGCTAATGTACAAAGACGCAGTAAAAACGCATGTGTGATAAAGTAGAAGTACTTTATCGACGGTCAATAAACAAACCATATTTATGCAAGTCTGACACCTGATGAGTAATTGTATTGACAATAGAAGAGTAAAGAATAGTTTTTTTACCTAGCATCGTAGGAACTAACTAAGATTTCATGAGTAGTGTTAAAAAGGATTACCCATTATCGTTCATTCCTGATTTGATGACAACATAATCCCGCTGTTTACAGCTATCGCTTCAAATATATTTCGGCAGATTACGGTTTTTCGGTAAAATCCCTTTGTTCTTAATTCAGGTGTTTTATCGGACTTCTCTGGAGAATAGATATCCAGGAGGCAGTACTTTTACATTGAAATCAACATAGAGCCGAGACTTGTCCTTGCAACCACAGACGTCTGCGGGAAACCTGAGATTTTATTCGGTCGTGGCGGTTTCAGTCAATAGATATGATGTGTTTCATTTAACAAAGTGCGGGTTTTATTTCATTCTTGCTCAGAAAGTTTCCTTTTAAAGAGCAGGAGGAGAATTTACTATTATAATATTCCAAATTACGAATAATTTATTTATAAATACATTTCCTTTTATTCTATCTCCTTGGGGTAATGCTTTTCATTATTTTACAATTTGAATAACAAAATTAAAAAATGCAGAAGGTTATAGGACGGTGATCTAAACATTTTTTATTGATTATCTTTGTAACTAAAAGAGTAAGACAAACCCTGTTTATTTATTGATACATGTTCTTAGCAATGCTTAAGGAAGCTACAATTTTAAACATATAAAAAGGTAATGCAACAAAAGTCATCCCAACCCACCCACATGGTCGAGGGAGTAGAAGGACGTTCCGAGTGTCCACATCATTGCCGAGCATCGGGGGTCGAATCTTGGTGAGTGCATTCTGGGTTGTTTTGTGAAACATCTCGTGTGTAGCCTTATGTAAGACCTCCAAAGTGGGAATTAATTTTTATTCGAAAGTGGTCAATGCAAAAATGGGAAATTACAAATAATTTGAGCACTAGAAAATAACGACTCGTGCAATTTACTTTTGTCGTTTACACTAAGCGATTTGAACCGCAGGAGGATACGGCGACTGAATATATGAGTTCAAATCTGTGTAAGGCGTGGATTTTTACAGATTGTGATTGTGATGTGTGAGGCAAAGGAAAACGTCTTCTACGTTTTACATACATTCGTTCAAACCACCGTTCAGTATTTCAAAAGGATCCAGAAGGGTAAGTATCAGTACTTGATCGCCTGCTTCCATTAGGCATACGACTGTAGAAGATGTTGATTTGCATTAAAATTTTCCTGTATATGACAGGAATATCCGCTATGTATTTTTATAGAAGCTGGGAGAATGTTACTAGCTGATTCATAATCTCACGTTATTATTACGTATGGCGTTTCAAACAAGTTGGTTCTGGGAATATACTCGACATTCTGTAGCTAATTTGATTTTGAAATAGCTAATAAATAATTTTACTACCGATACACCTGACTTTGATTATTCGAGTGCAATAAATACGAACATGGTAGTTTAAGAATTTATTCTGTAATTAAACTCGCACTTAAATGTTCATTTTAGTTCGAAAAAAAAAACAAGTTTTTCTAATATTTCAAAGCAACTATGATTATAAAGAAGTCTGTAATGTAACTTGGAAATTTACTAAGTCACAAAGACATTATTTCTTCTTGGTAAACTGTCGTGTAATTTTATAGTCTTTCACGTTACATTGATGTAATTTATACTTTTCTTTAATTATCACGTATATACCTATCTAAAAAAGAATTCAAAGAAATAAAACGTAATTCTTTCCTGAAAAATATATTTTAGCCAAATAATTTAAGAATATACATTCTAGTCACTCTACACAGGTGGAAACAAAGCAAAGGCAATTCATGAATCACGTCATTGACACTTATGGCGACGATAGTGTTCTCTACACAAGAAAAATGTACGCAAAACATTTGATATGATGTATTCATTTGTTTAAAAATGAAGTGAAATATAACATATTGGTTGAAGTACTCTTCGTTACCCCAGTATTACATTTCTATCATCTGTTAAATGGATAAAGGAATGCATCCCTTAACATAATGTATTCCCACTTCCCTCTCCCGTTCCCCTTCCATTACCCGGTGCGCCTGATCTCTCCTTGCCCCGTCCACCCACCCAACTCTTCTCCGTCCATCCTCTCCTCTTCCTGCCCTGCCGCGCCTTGCCCTTCCCTCGTCTATCCACGCTCTGTTCCCCTCCCGCCCGGCCCCACCATGTTTTCTACGCCCATCGTTGCTACAGACGACTGTAAAGTGCATTGTTGCGTACTGACAATTTCAAATTTACAGCAACAATAAGACATTCAACTACTCCAAGTCTAATTGCGCTATCGAAATGGATCAAAACACTTTTAGTAGAACATTATATGGGCTTTCTGAAAAGATTTATTCATTTTTAGTGGATTTCCTCACAGTTTTCAATATATTCACTAAGAGCACACACGTTTTGTTTAGGGAGTACAGGGAGACAAATAGTTTTACGAAAGAAAGTTGGTACGCAGTAATATTGTCTTGTTTTGAAGGTCACGTGGACAAACTTTCATTAAAATCCAGCAAAGATCTGTATATTGGTATAAAGAACTGTGGTATTCTTTTTTATATTCTAGGAGTAATAAAGTAATAGAAAAATTATCTTAAGCTTCGCAACAAAAAATACTCTACTTTTCGGTAGAAACGCCAGAAATCGATTTAACTGTTCGAAGTTATCTCGACAGACTGATAATCGTAAAACCAACTGATTTGTTTTTTACATCATCTTAGTAAGCGGATACGATTTTATAAAGGCAGTTATTTTGAAATTACATAACGACACTTCCATTTTATTTATATTTATTTATGAAAAACACAATTTAGTAATTATCGCAAAGTATCAGAATAGTTTCGAAAAGTAGCAGATGATAGTTTTTTTTAGAATTTTGATTCAGTTCATCGCTTTAGTTCATTGATTGCTCTGTTTTGATTTTTGTAGTTGATTGACTAATCAGGTGGTTTTAAATGTGACATACTATATATCATACTTGATAAAAAAAAAACAGAATGAATGGCTCTCGGTCATAGCGGAGGTTTTGCTGTAATCATGCTATTGTCACCACATTTTATTTTGGCGTACAAGATAAAACCACCTCAAGTCAAAATTTTGTACCACACACAATCACATACTATTTGATGATAATTTACTTTCATTATAAACAATGTGGACTAATATTCAACGCAAAAAGAAAGAAAAGTATGGGCGCCGAAGTCAACCTAACCTCTATTAGGTATTGCCAACTTGTGAAAATGAAAAATCATGCGAGAGACTAAATTTATTAGTAAACATTGTTTTTCTAGAGCAACTATTCAATATTTCTCTTTTAACTGTTACAAATAATTATTTAAATGCTCCGTTCTTGCGTTTACAAGCAGCTATTGTTAATCTGTAGATGTAATAAATGGTCGAGTGTTTGACTAGCGACTGGCACAAACATACCACCTTAAATTACGAAAACAATATTGTTTGAAGTATGTAACCGCTTGGTGTAATTAGTGTAACGGGAATCGAAATCAAAGGCAGTGCTCAATGCGCGCACATTGCATTACAGTTTGGCGCTGCCGTTTGGCAGGCCGCATTTGGAAGAGCTCCTGCATAAGCATCAGGTGCGCTGACGTAGTAAGCATGGAGGGGACGGATGAACGAAGAGGACGACTCCTCAAGAACTTGTTTATCTTTGCGATGCGCACCGAATTAAATTTTCAACGTGTGGCGCAGTAGCATGCCTTGGAAGTCAGTTTTGCATCAATGAATTTCTTCCGGAGACATTTCTCAAGCTTTGTAGTTCAAATAGACGGGAGGCGTTGCTATCCATTCTGCCGCAGGGAGAATCTAAAAAAGAGATCTGGTTTTTAAAGATGTTATTGAGGAGAATACGACTTTGAAATCAGCGCAGGGCTGGAGTTCTAGAAAAGTCGAACGTGAAAATGGTGATAAACATTAGGGCAGCTGTTATATTGGTAGTCAATTTTTTCTTCGCCCCAAAAGCTAAATTGAAATCCTTGTTAAACCTTCAAATCGCAACAGTGTCACTCAATGACGCGAAACCTAATCATATTATAAAATAACTACACAATACATTATTTAAAAAATTAATTTTGAAGAGCAGATGTTATTAAAAACACATATTTACCTCCAATAATTCTTTTATAGGAAGGGACCAACAATTATTAACTTTTCCCATTTCCGAAAATTCAGAAGTTGTACTAATGAAAAACGGATATGAGCCATTTTTATAAGAGATGTTTGCTCTAATCGAGCGAAAATTTTATAGAAGCAATTTCAAGCATTTTTGAGAAAATTTCGAATCGGAGGATATCCATTTTAGTACCGTAACATTTCCAGAAACAATTAGTATTGTTTTGTAACAAAAACCTAAGTATTTCTTATATACCCATATTTCCCTTGTATATTGATATTATTTCTGAACTGTCCCCCTCTATATCCAGCAAGGCTATCATCAGCGCAAATACCTGCTTAGGCTCCGGGCATCAAAGGATGTCACTACAGTACCTCTGACCGATAGGGTTCGAGTCCCGTCGGTGACAGGATTTACTAAACTAGCTAGATAGGTACGTTGAGTTCAATCGTTGTCTGGGAGAGAATCGTTGCTCTGATTGGTATTTTTCCGCGTTTTCTCCGATTGACACTAGGTGAATGCCGGATCATTTATTTTACGTCAAAAACAGATAAAAACTATGTGTGTCGTGCTTTGGGGAGAAATTAATTCTGAGCATGTTTTTAAAATTCTGGGATCCATACCCAAGCCATATACTACTTGAATTTTTGAATACAGAAACAAAGTGAGCGTATTTTGCAAGGATTCTTGACAAAACGTTTGCTCCGATGCAATAAAATCTATTTTCGAGGGTAAATCAGGAATAAATTGGGGCTTTTATCCGTCATCATGACCTTCGTCACGGAATAATAATTTCTGCTGCGAAATGGAGAACGATAATTTGATTAACTACATTTCCCACTGAATTGTACAAGATGTACACAGATAATGAAGTTACATTTACGTACAGAAGAAAAACAATGGGGCATCTCAGCATTTGCTCAAAGGATCAGGGAAACTCGACGAAAAACCTGATCGAGATGGAGGTTCACTGACCAGAAGCTGCGGTACACTATTTACTATTACAGTTTGTTTAGAATTATACAGTCCAAATCGTAAAAAATACAATAAATATCACTGATAAATTTAATGTTACTTTCCTTTTGATGGTCGGTATAGTCTCTAATTGCATAAAAACCGTTATAGAGCAAAAACGATTTTACTAGGAATTTAAACTTTTCTATCTAATTCAATTGTTTAATGTCATCTACCAAAGTGTTGTAAAATAATGTACATGTATTGTATGTGGATGTTTTGTAGTGCTGTTGATAATGTCACCTGCTGAATATGATTACTTCGTCAAATGTTACAGTTATACACATCGGAGTTTTCTGAAAATATATTTCCGCCCTAAACCAAGTCATTTTTGACAAAAAACACTGATTCGTATATCAACAGACAAGGTAATGGTAAAATTTGGTAACAGAATAGGTAATAGTAAAAACGTTTTTTGTCAATCATTTTTGAACGGGGATGGTAAAAATTTTCTAAAGGGTGGGAAAACGTGATCAAACGATGGACAAACGAATCCAGACAAAAGAATTACAGTTCTGAGTTTGATTCGGGGCAGGTTGACGGTTTCTGAGAGCCGTGGAATACGCTTTTCGACAATATCTGCTAGAGGACACGTGGTAAAAATAATCTAGTTCGTGATTGAAGTTGGTCAAACGATGGTCAAACGAAAGCGCACCTCAAATTTTGGTATTTTTAATATTTGAGGCAAAATCTTGTAATTTTGTAAAAGTGTGAAGTTTGCCCGAAAAAATGTTTTGCTCTAATTTTTGAACGGATGCTGGTAAAAATTGTCTAAAGGGTGGGCAAACGTGGTCAAACGATGGACAAACGTATGCACATGAAATTTGTAAATTTTAATTTTTTTTCTGGCCAACTTCACAGGGTGTTTTTTGGTTAACCCCACTTTACTTCTAGTCTTAATCACTTTCAAATCCGTAGCCTTACCTGTAACTGGTGTGATTTTGTAACTTTGAGAAACGCTCCTAAATCGCTGAAAGTATAAGCTTTGAGATGGGTCAGTAATTGGAGAACACTTTGCAAATATGACGATAATCTATACTTTATTCATCGTTTTAACCTATTTTTGAACTTGTCACTGATCATGTTGATGACTCACATTTACCATGGGTGCAGCAGATCCAAACAACTCATTTTATTTATAAACATGCAGCTAGCACTGCAGTGGGCTAGTGCGTATCCTTCAAAATATGATTTCAGTTCATGAAAAACAATTTCATTTGTTGATGAATAAATTAGGCAGAAGATAGGAACATGAATATTATTAATAACCATTCTCACATTCTCATTAAAGGGTAATACATTTTTTCCAATTTCATCACATCCACAGCAACGATCGTTACGTCATGTGACGAAGGAGGCATCGATGACTGAAAGATCATGAATTCAGTCCCCAACGATTGCTTCAAATTTGTTTGACGTGTTAAACAAAGACGAGTTTGTGGGTCGATTGCAGTTCCTAAATCGAGTCATTGCTGGTTTCCCTGAAAACATCCAGGAAAATTACTCAACAACACCATACAACGGACTTCGGTGAAGCGGGTGAGACTGCTGGCATTCCACAGCTGGGATAGGGTTCAAATTCCAGTGAATCCCTTATCGAATTTATGGCCAATAAAGAGAACTCGTAGCAAGTTTTCTCGAGATTCTCCCGTTTTCCCTGCCTCTCATTCCACCATTGATTCATCATTATTCATGTCTCCAGAATCACCTACTCACCAAATCATTCATTAATTTTCAGAAATGGTCCTGGTCATGGTTACACACATAGGAAATGGGGACGTAATAAAGAACAGCCAATTGAACCAGGAAACGTGCGTGATCATTTCCTCACACCTCGGCCTTCCCTCATCCTCCTTTGGCATTTTCATTGATCCCCAAGAAAACCTCTGACAGGTCAAGATCCGGAGATACAGCTACATAAGAACCCCTACACACTATGTGTTTTCGAAATAATTAATAATAGCAATAATAATTACAAGATTAATAATAATATTTTATCCAAAACTACTTGAAACGAGCCACCTATCTGGAACATTAGACTAGGATAAGCAGGAAGAAATACAACAATTTCAATAATAATAATAATAATATTTTGATACAATGTTCGTTTTCTCTTAGGGATAATAATTTAGAAAATTGCAGTATGTGAACCAAATAATACTTCGATCGTAGGTACTACACGAGTACATCACTCTGTTCCCGGGGACGTGTTGGTTCGAGAGAATTGCACTAATCTTCGTCCCTGCAAGCTGGATTGAATGTTCTCTCTTTTGCCGTGAGAGTACTTATGAACGAGGAAGAACCTAGTCATAAGAACTTCAGATTATCTCTCTGTACTGTAAGAGGGCAAAGGGTGTTTATTTCAACTGATGTGCATGTGTTTGAAATTAACACCTTTATTTATTTTTATTTATTTATTTATTTTACGTCAAAAAACAGTTAAAAACTGCGTATGACGTGCTATGGGGAAAAGTGAAAAAGAATCCTTGCTACAATGTCGTTTGAAAATAGCCAAGGTTCATCTGTACTTTAGAACTAAAATGCGATTCCTGTAAATCGTCTCTAAAAATTTCAAAAACATTGTTTTGATTACACAAAATCTATCAAAATCTCCTTTACAAATGACATACATACTGACATTCAAAAATAGCCTAGTGTATTTTCACACAAGGAAAATGCAATGGAAGCTATTTATAAAAATCGCAAGGATAGTGTGAAATATTTCTGAATCCGGCATAGGACGGCTCGACGATCAAAAATACAGAAATTATTATAATATTTCACTGAACAAAGTCGATGGTAAAACTCTTTTTAATGCAATACAATTTAATTATTTTCATTTACTCGCATTAATTCTGAAAATTCATTGAAGCTAAAAATTTTGAAACCGGCTAATAAGAATTTGACTAACGGGTAACCAATAAAAACATTCACTAATTTATTTTACCTTCTTATGAACGAAGTGACAACAACACACATTCTTGCTTAATGACCGCAAAGAATGGCTGGCTGAATAAATATTTTCCTTGAGACACAAACATTTATTGAGCAATTAAGAGCAGTTGCATCTAGTGGGATGTTATGAGTTTTGATGCCGTAACAGTCGCACCAAGGACGAATTTCTGGCTTCTCTCCGCTAGAGTGAAGAACATGTGGAATAATTTAAACTGGGATGCTGCGAGTTGCAGGAGTCGCGGCCTACCGAAATAGCCCACCGTTTCTCCGCGAGTGATATCCAACATGTGGGCCTCTGGTATGGGAGAGCAGTCACATATTTATCTTCAGTCATGCAGAAGATCAAATAGGTATTAACTATCATTGATAAGGGCTACATACTTCGTTTAAATCAATTCTGAAACTGTTTGAATTTGGCAAAATATCAGTTATAAATTTACGTAGGCAAGTAAAAAACATACGAAAATTCCTTAGGAACAAATAAGAGCTAATTTTTACTATAATGACACTAGGGAACAAACTTTTTTATGGATCAAGAAGCAAAATATCTTCTTCTAGATGAACATATTGTGTTGAATTAAATTAATTATAAAAGTAATTTTTCACCATTACCCAAGGTTTTGTATGCCAGCTTTGTCAACAGTGACAGAAATTTATTAGTTTAGTGGTGAGTTATAGTTGACATATACATAATTAAAATGATTGAAAGCGTTGTCATTGTCAACAATACTATTTATTTCAATAAGAGCAGCTTTCGATGGCATCATCAGTTTTCTGATACAAGAAAAATATAAACAAAATTAGAATTAACATAGTTACATAATTTAAAACATCTTAAGAAATGAAAGGAAGAAAGAAAGAATGAAAGAAAGAAAGGAAAAGGAAGGGGGCGGAGAGTTAGATCTTTTGTAATAGTAGATTTTAAATTTTAGAAAAAAATTAATGAAATATACAAATAAAATTTTGAGAGAGAAAGTACAAAAACGTAAGTTGAGCCGTTTCTTACCTGCTGTCTGGAAGTCACAAAAACGACTACGCAGGTTCGGGCGGGCCTAGCAGCTTAAGTACCGGCTGTCGGGTGGGGGAGGAGGGTTAATGGCCTGGGTGCGGTGTGCTGCGTTGTGTCACCCCCGAAGAGTGTGGAGTGAGAGTGGTGTCAAATAGAAATTTTAGCAGAGGGGAGGGGTTGTAGTTTATGTTTACATTCTGTAGGTTACTATTGAGATGGATGTGAAGGTTTTCCAATGTTAATCTGGTATGATTTTGATTTTCAATTTCCAGTATGTGAATGTCTGTGTGTGGATTGAATGTGTGGCCTGTCTGAAGTAAATGATTCGCAAAGTGAGATTTGCAGGTGTTGTGTTTCCAAGCGTGTATATGTTCTTTTATTCTTGTATTGAAAGTTCTGCCTGTTTGACCAATATATTTTGCTTCGCAATCGTGGCAATGTAGTGCGTAGACGCCGCTTTTGTCTAGAAGATCTGTGTGTGTTTTAGGGGATAGGATTTTTCTGAGAGAATTTTGTGTTTTGAATGAAACTTTGATACCGACTTTGTGTATATTGTAAGCGACTTTCTCTGAAAGTTTCCCAAAATATGGTAAGCACAAGTGTACTTTGCAAAATACACAAACACAAAAGTGTATTTTGCAAAATATACAAACAGAAACTGAAAATGTACACTACACTCTCTAATGTAACACTAACACCAAACAAGTACACTTGCTTACCATATTTTGATGATATGATATATTTGGTTATATGATAGCCGATTATTCGATCTGCCATCTGTACAGTAGCCGAGGAATCTGAAAAAGCGAATATACATTTCTAATACACTCCATTTGCTGGAATTGGCTAAATGAAATCTTTTCTGTTACAGAAACTTGTAAGTTTATTCAATGTTCCTTGTTAACAATACAAACTTTTGGTCATGATCAGTCTCAAACAGCATATTTAGTACCCATATTCGCATGCTAATCTAATGATGTCGCCGCGTAGAAGCATTTTCAATCTTTCAGTGTCGATGGCTTCAGGTCCAAATACCATATTCTTTTCTTCCGTTCTGGCACAAGTGTATTCCGTCCTGCCAAATACTCACCGCCTGCAAGTTGATGAGACTTACTTAATTTTTCCTTTTAAACGTTCCCAGTTCTTTCTGCTCGTATACTTAAAATATTAAGTTCATCCATTCTATATCTGCATCAAATACTTTGATACTGTTGCCGACAAATTCACCGAGTTCACAATTCTAGCTGCTGCACTCGCGAAATATTTCAAGTTCCAATTTCACACCTTCCATCAATATTCTCAAGTCCGACAATCATACGCTCAAATGTAAATGTTCACAATTCCCAAACTCCCAACATCAATTGTCTACACACGATCCGCACAGCACCACGGCATAAGTCGGAATGAATCCGTATTCCCCTCTTTCAGCCCTTTAAAACTCGGTTCATCTTTCTACTGTTTCTTGTCAGAAAAAATTCCATGCCCAGCCAATCCCTCAATTACTTACAAATTCAACTAGCCGCGCCCCAGACTGTCATTACTTTTTCGGCCAATCCCCAAACAGTTTGCTTTATCAACTCGCCGCGCCCCGTGGTTCAAAGCAATGAAGTTTGTTGACCTTAACGACAACTCGTCTACCGTTGCTATGCCGCCATATTTACAAATGTCTATCCTTACAATTCACCCTGTTTACAATAAATGTGACGCAATACAAGGTCCCACATATTGGTATGTCACAATATGAACACGCGCGCGATCCTCTACCCACCCCCATTGTTATGCGACCGACAGATCCTTCACCCCACCAATCTGAAATACACTTTGGCAGAACTGCGAATGCTGCCAGAAAATTCGTAAAAGTGCCAGAGAAACAGGAAAATATTCCTATGTATTATCATCATCATCATCATCATCATCATCTTCAAGGTCTTGGCCTAACAGCCTGTTCGGTTCATGGTTACCCTTTTTCTTGGCCTCCAGGATCTCGTTTTTCAATATTATAAATATTCCATTGTGTGAATATTATAAATCAAAAACAAATAAAATACGAAAAGACAACAACAAATTGTGGTCGAGCTTATGATAATGTAGATACTAACCAACGTGACGTCAGTGACGTCATTCACTACCACTGCAGAGACTCAGTGTGATCCCAGGGTTCGGGTTTCAATGGTTGCAGATCTTAGATTCTAGCGAGAGAATTAGGTCAGATGTCCGCAAATCTAGAAGGGAATTCTAGCTGACCGGCTACTCTCGATAGTTTTCCGTGGTTTCTCCTAAGCATCCGAGGGGATTGACGGAGACGTACCCCCAACAAATGAGTCATGGACCGCGCGCAATCTTTCCTTTCTCATTCTCGTCCCCTCCTGTCCCCCCATAGGCATGGCTACTCTTACATGCTCTACCCTACCATACATGTCGGGACAACGCACACTCTTATAGCACATTCCTAATGTAGTGATGTTCCCGTGGGAGAGATACATGGAGTGGAAAACCCGTCAACAGTCGTATAGGACGTACATGAACACCGGATCACACAGTCTAGAGGTGAAGGAACACCACTACCCCGGCTATAAACTGCACTACCCTCCTCGACTAACAAGCCAAGAAGTTGAAACGAAATACTCGCTCAGTCACCAAGCTGACGTCAATGTCGAGTGTGAGGAGAGCCCAGCGGGGAGGCGCCCGAGGCGGCAGCTGAGGCGTCAGACGGGAAGAGTGGGGAACGCGCTCCAGGAATCGCAGGGAAGGTGCGGCGCCCGTCGCATGCCTTGCCCGCCCGCTCTGCTACTCGCACCACTCCACAGCCCTCTTCGTTTGCTCCCTCGCTACACCTCGTCTCCGCACCACTTGGCCCAACCCTGCCACCCACCATTCAGACTCCCCGCCCGACCCCGCTCTGCCCAGCTCTGCTCCGCCCTGCCACCTTCCCCGCCCGACTCTGTCCAGATCTGCTCCACCCTGCCCGTCTTCCCCGCCCCACTCTGCCCCTCCATGTCTCATACCACCTCCCCGCCTGGAGCCACGGCTCGGCCCCAACCGTCCTCTCCTGCTCCACATCAGCGACGAACGAGTTCGAAAAGTTTGCGAACGCAGGCATGCTATCAGCTTCTCCGGCGGCACAGCAACTGGTGCGCATTAAAGCATTCAGTTCAGCTCTCGAAATCATTCGTCGAAAGGCCGCACGTGTAAATCGGGTCTAACACTCTAGTACCAGGGTGTTTCAGATAGAATGTGTGTGTATCGCCCAAGAAGAGAAGGGGTCAAGGGAAGCACTTTCAAATAAATAAACCTGATTCTAAGTGGCCGGTACTCAGCACTTCATTTGCACCAAAACGCGTTGATTCTTGCAGGAAATGGCTTGCCCATGCATTCGTGTCATATAGGTGCCTACAATTTCAGCCTGGGAATGGGAAGGCCATACTCATTCAAGTACGAGTCGTCAAAAAGCGTCAACTTTCAGAAGGGTGTCACGCTGCATCTGTGCCTCATCTCGTACACCAGGGGGACCGCGACCCCTCGTGCTGCAAAGCTGGGTCTTCCACATCGTCTCATTCATTACACTAGGTTCACTACAGAGTAGCGCAACAGAAACTCGTGCCGCAGCAGTTTAATATACTGTCACTCAAGGACAAGGAAGAGGAAGGAAAGATCGCCTGCGGTCCATTGCCCGTTTATTAGGGTACCTCTCCGGCATGCGCCTGGTGTTGATCAGCGAAACCACGGAAAAGTAACGATCAGAACAGTCGGCCGCTAGAATTCCTCTCCAGCCAGCGATTGAATTTGACCTAGCAGATAAGCTAGTGTCGAAAATCCTGCCGCTCAAAAAGCCTGTCGCGACTCGAACCTGGGACCTCCCGGTCAGAGAGACTGCAGTGACATTAGTTGATGCACTAAGCCATCACTCTTTGAGAATTCCGTAATCATTGAGAGTGGAATAATAGTATATTAAAGCAATGTTAAGAATGTTGTTAATGTGATATTATTCTTAATACACAAAATGATATTGGCGGCGATACTAAAACTTCCTCAACTGATACAATTAGAGAGGCAAGCTGATGCGGGGAGCAGTGGATTCTAGGTGGTAGATTTGCTTTCCGCATTACTTACCTTGACAACTCAGGATTTAAGTTTACGTTCGAAGGACTATCACCTGTTCTGTGATAAGGCGATGTGAGAACCTTTGGATATCTGAAAATGGTTCCGACAGCCTAATGACAGCTGTCGTGGAGGGAGAATTTTAGACTATAAAACATGTTTACACAAATTATAATTAAAATCAAATGAATTGTTACAAAGATCACAAGTGTATTAATTGGCAAGTAAGTATCGCAATTGTTCTTGATAATTAAGAATGCTGAATAGTTAACTCAGCTGAGTATAAAATGGTCATTACTGAGTTTTTTAACGTAGACTTCTGTTAACACAGGTTGAATCGTATATGCTTCTGTGTTTAGAACACGCTAAATGCATGATTGGATTTAGTCAACTTAACAACTACACCATACTGTATATCCGTTGCATGGGAGAAGCGCCAGTACCACAGTGATGCAGCAGTTGATGCGGCACACATGATATTCGCAGGACGTAGGGGCAGCACTCAGAACACCAACATCAATGTAGTGGTGTGAATAGTGCATTCAGCAGCAAGCAGACACGGGCATTTCTCGTATAATAGCAGAGGCTCTATAAATAAGTTCCATTAGAACGATGCAAATGCACGCACATAGCAAAGTTATCAAGTCCAAGTAAGACGAATAACCACAGGCAGATGCGTCCGTTGAAGAGTAAGCATTCGACTGATTCAGTTCCGTTAGAACAATGCCAATAAATATCACATTTACCAAGTTAATTGTTTTCACACGTACGTATCAAAGTCATCATGTCACAAGTAACACGAATTTGCCGAAGCCAGACATAGATGCATCAAGAGCAACGGACCTCCTACTTCCGCATTAACGATTGTAGGAGCGAAGAGAATTGGCGGTTGCCAGAGCTCTGAGCCAATGGGAGTTCTCAATTTAGCTACTGGAATTTTTAATTATTATAAATCAAGCTTGTTTTTGATAAAGAAGGGTCTGAGAGTAATTACTTCATTTAGAAATTTTTAAAGATGTTGAAGTTAAAATATTTTCAAATTAATAACTAATGATGTTCTCGTAAATGTGAGGCGATTGTTGCGGATAGCGGCAGAGCCACATCGCGCCATGCCACTAGCATAGACGATTAAATGTGTAAATATACAAATTAAATACATTATTTGTACCGGCATGGAATACGCTATGCGACAAGAGCGCGCATTACAGGTTAAATGATCTAAAGAAAAAAACTTACGCCAAAAACAATGTTTGAATTTTTTTTTGAGCAATGTTTGAATGTTAGGTAAAATTTGAGTGTTCCTTATATAAATCCAAATTTTGTTTCACAACAGATATCAAATACGAAGTATAAACAGTGTTTTTCGTTATTACAAAATGAAATACTTAAGTACTGCTTTATATTTTACTCTTCAACACTTTCTCTATTATCCTTCGCTTCATTTATAGTGAAAATTACTGCAATGCATAATGCATTACGGAAAATTATAAGGCATTAAAAATAAAAATGTAAAAAACATTTTTCCTTCATTTAGCCACTCCTTTATTTGCCACTTTATTTGTCTGTTGTTGACCCTTCATATCGTTGTTAATATTGTTATGGATACCAAAGTAATTTAAAGCTGGCGCCTGTTGAGGCTCGCTAGGCAGTGGAAGCAGCCTTTGGGTGATATGAATAAAAATGAGTTATTACTTCTTTCTCGAGTTTTCAAAGGAATTGCTTCAAATAGTAGGAATAAAATACTAAGTAATTGTTCTTATTTTGATGAATTTCTCCATTAGTAACTGCTCGGCCGACGAGGAATTCCTTATTTTTCGTATGAATAAAATAACCCACAGGGTGAAAAAACGCGCGATCTTTCCTTCCTCTTCCTTTCCCTTCCTCTCCTCTTTCGCACACACCCACGCACTTGTCCGTGTACTTACTACCACAGTTGCCGGAAGACCAGGCACAAGCTTAGCCTGGCCCGGCTGGGGTGGTGCCCCGCTAGGACATGCACCTCGAAGGAAAATCACCGTAACCCCAGAGGAACACCACCACCTCCCGGGATATAGTTACCTTTTGGGAATAATAAACTTAAGGTAGCTGTCCCTCTGAGAATGATGAAAAATCACGAAATTTCGTGTTTTTCAATTTTTATTGGGTTGTATGCTCTGTTTTATTGTCTTTTAAGTGCTTCAAACAGTATCTTGCTACGTTGCTTTGTTTTGGAGAAAATAATTTCTTTCGAAGCAAGCGTCATCTGTCAAACACCATACATAAAATACTATACAAGATAATAATGTAATTATTTTTTAAGCATGTAACCCATGATTTGCTCTAGAGAATGAACTAGAATAGTTACTCTGTCACTAATATTTTCAGTTTTATTAACAGAAATGCTCAAAATAAATTTTTAAACAATGTTTTCTCAAATAATCAAGTCATGTCTTTTTAGTTGTCACAGTATCTTTACCATTCTAGTTCATTCAGCAGAATATTCAATTGTAATTAATTTAATAAAAAGAATTATCAAAATATATCGATTGTTGAAGTGTAATGATATTTGAAGTAGAAACGGGACACTACAACCTTCGACCACGCTCTTTTTAGTTTTCACAGCATTTTCCGATTCTAGTTCATTCATTCGTGTAGGTACTTGCAAAAATAAACATTCTCCACCATAATGCAATCCCTTTCAAATAAAACTGAGTTTATCGAGGCAGCTCTACAGAGCGATCTAAATCAAACGGACGTTCTTGTTTACAGAACATTGGTTATCTCCTAATGAACTAAGCATTTTCCAAATTCCAAACTTTTACCTCCTGGCTTTTATTGCAGAGAGAGAATACCATAAAGGTCCTGTATGGGGTTCCTGTATTTACGTTAGAAATAATATTGATTCTATTCCCTTGGCAGGAATTAAATGTGTACTCCATTAGAAAATTTTTTCGAAATTTCTGTTGTATCTTACTTCACTAAAAGTGATAATACTTTGCATTTACAGACCTCAAAAAAAGAGAACTGCAGATTATATTTCGTTCTTAGAAAACCGGGAGATAACACTTAACAACGTCAGCAATCGCTCTTTTGAATCCATTGTTGTATGCGGAGATTTTAACATTGATTTTCTGGTCGAATCTTGCGAGAAGAAAAGTTTCTCAATTTAATTAATTCCTTCAATTTAGACATTACAATTAATGTACCTACGGATCACACAACATTCGAGGAAGGCAATTGATCAAATTATAATTAACAAACTACTACTCGATATGAAGTTGAAACAAAGATTTAGGATACAGTGACCACGATGCACAAATTCTTACCATTATAAGAAATGCGATCACTGACACGATAAATAATACACGTATGACTAGATTGTTTACTAAAAGTAAAATTAAATTATTCATTGATTACTTGATGCAGGAGTCATGGAAACGGTTTATAATATTATGATACAAACGACAAATATAATTATTTTTTCAACTCTTTCATTTCATTTTAACACTTGCTTTCCTCTTAAAAAAACGAAAATTAAATATTTCACGGAAAAGCAATTCTTGGATAACACAAGGATTAGGCATCTTGTAAAAACAAGCGAATTCTTTCTTTCATTTCTAAACGTCATGACGTATCTCAAGATTTCATATCTACTTTAAAAATACAAAACATTGTTACGAAAAGTCATAAGGCAGGCTAAAATCATGAAAAACGATCAGGATATTTTGAATTCAAATAATAAAACAAAAGCAATGTGGAATATAATAAAAAATACTACCAAATCAACTAGAAAACCGTAGAGAATGTTGTTTTAAAATATAACGATACAAATGTGAACGATCCGGCAAGTAGCTAGTCTCTTTAACCAATACTTTTCGAGAATTCTGCCGATCTCACTAAGGGTCTCAGGCACAAAACTCAAAACAGACAGTTCACCCAAAATTTTAGACACAATGTTCGTTTCGAAACTTCTTCCATGAAATTCTCAAAATAATCGGTAAACTAAAAATAAATATTCGTCCGGTTTAGATGAATTCCCCGGGTTCTTTGTTAAAGACTTGTGCGTATGCCATTATACACCCGTTAACTCACATATTTAATGCATCTTTATGCACTGGAACGTTTCAGATATTTTCAAAACAGCTAAAAATTTAGCCGCTTTTCAAAAAAGGCAACACAAATGAAATTCAAAATTATCGGCCCATTTCTTCTATCAGTCTTTTCAAAATATTAGAGACTTTTTTTATACGAATGGAAACCTTTCTCACTAAACACGACGCCTTCAGATTGCCAACATGGATTTGAAAATCAAAAACAACGAAACAGCTATATTTTCCTTTCTTAAAGATGTCGCCTCATCATTGGATCAAAACGAGGCACCTATTGGATTATTTTTAGATCTCTCAAAAGCTTTTGACGTCATTGATCATGACATTTTACTTTTCCCAAAATTACCTTCATATGGAATTCGTGGTATTGCTCTAGATTGGTTATGTTCAGACATTAAACAACGATCTCAGAGAGTTGAAATACCTTTGCACATTTCCGACTCTTTGCCCGTTGCATGTGGAGTTCCTCAGGATCGATTTTAGGCCCCATTCTGTTCCTACTTTACGTAAACGATATGCCCTCGACGATTCGAAACGGAAGAACAGTTCTCTTTGCGGATGATACGAACATCCTTTGCAATAAAGAAACAGTAAATAGTACAATAACAGATGTTTCAAATTGGTTCCGAAATAACAAATTAATAGTGAACGAAAAGAAAACCGTTTTAATGCAGTTTTCCATTTCAAATAAACAATTCTGTGCCCCATTGACAATGAACAGTGTACCATTGACTGATGTTAAGGCAAAAAAATTTTTTAGGTCTCTCAATTCAAGTCAAACCTTAAATGGAACGTCCATTTAAAATGAATTGAACACAAAATTAAGTTCATTGTGCTACGCGTTCAGAATTCTGCAAATTCAGTCAGCCTTCATACTGCTCGTTGTGTATACTTGCGAATGTTCATTCCCGCCTGAGATATGGCATAATATTCTGGGAAATACATCTTATAGCTCCCAGACTTTTAGATTACAAAACGAATTGTACGAATAATAACCAAATCCCACCCACGTGATTCATGTAGCTCTCTTCATTAATCTGGGAATTCTACCATTACCGTGTCTTTTATTTACGAATCAGTGGTTTTGTAAAAATGACTTGCTCAAGGGCGGAATATATTTTCAGAAAATGCCGAAGTCATTACTATAACACTCGACGTAGAAATCATATTCATCAGGTGACAGTATCAACAGCTCATTACAAAAATTCACATACAATACATGCACATTATTTTACAACACTTTGCCAGATGACATTAAACGATTAAATTCAATAGAAAAGTTTAAATCCAAGTGAAATCGTTTCTGCTGCATAACTGTTTCTAAACAATTAGAGACTATACTGAGCATCACAAGAAAAGTAACATAAATTTTAACAATGATACATATGCATTATTTACCATTTGAACTGTAACTGAGTATAAACAACCTGTAACAACTATTGTACTACGTTTCCGGTCAATGACCCCCATCTCGATCAGGTTTTCGTCAGTTTCCTGATCCTTTGAGCAATGCTGGATGGCCCTTTGTTTGCTTCTGGACATAAATGTAACTTCTTTTCCCTGTGCACGTCTTCTAGAATTCAGTGGAAATACAATTATTCAAATTATCGTTTCCATGTTGTCGCGGCAGGAAGTAATAAGAGCCAAAATTTATTCCTTATTTAACTTTGAAAATAGATTTTATTACATGGGAGTTTTTTTGTTTTGTTTTTCTCCCTTTCAAAATTCAAAATTTATTGCTTATTTATTTTTGAAAATAGATTTTACTACATGGGAGTTTTTTTTCTCCCTTTCAAAATTCAAAATTTTAGTATATGACTTAGTGTAGGGATCACAGAATTTGGAAAATGTGCACACAATTCACTTTTCCCCATAGCACGTCATACGCAGTTTTTAACTGTTTTTTTGACGTAAAATAAATAAATAAATAAATAAAACCAGCATTTTTGCCAATTATTTATAAACAAATTGAATTTTTTAAAAAAATATTTGGTCTCTACAAGCATAAAGAAACGAAATGCACAAATGAAAACAAAATCCATCCAAAATTGTAGAATGTTTTTCTCAGGTAGCTACCTTAAAAATTGTCGCGTTCGAAATCAATGAATATACACTCACTTTGATTGTAAGCTTCTCTTTTCATCATGTTGTTAATTCTTGCCAAACCGTATCAACTCCTCGCGTGCGGCTCCGACAATGCAGCTTGTGCATTGTGAAGCGCGCGGGGCGACATCCGCAGGAACTCCTATAACTCCCGTGTGAATGGGCGCGCCCAGCCCGCAACGCATGCCTGAGGCGGCGGTGAGGCGCGCGCCCTACTTGACCCTCCAGCGACGCCGGGGGCTTCTGGGAATCCCTTTAATTAGTACGACGGTCATGCGCCGCAGTCGACGGACCGGCGTTAATGGAGAACATCGTCATATCTCGCTCCGCCTCCCGAATCAATTGAATCGGTGGCGCGCCATTCCCATGGCTTGAGGGGAGTGGGGGGAGAGCATAGGCGTTCTGGCTACACAGTTACTTGACAAATTGACGATTATTTTAAGTTGTATGTGTATTTTTAAAACATTTTTCAAGCTCTACAAATAAATCAAAACTTAGTAATTTGTTGGATGGGGGAAACCCCGCTAGCCGACAGTACGTCGGCGCCGGATTTCGCCATCCAACGGGGGAAGATCACCCCCAACACCTCCCGAGCTAAAACATGGAATTCACTTACGGGAATAATGTTCTCGTTAGTAGACGCGCCGGGAATCACTAACGACCAGCTTATAGTAATTTGTTTTGCCCTAACTATTAAGGACAATCAACGTGTGAGTAATAAATTCTGATAGGTTACTTAAATATAATTCCTGGAACCTCTCAAACCACAGTCGAACAGGCAGTAAAGAAATTTTTAGAAAAAGCGTTACAAAAAATGAGAATTCCTATTTAGATCTTCACTGTCAGCCTTTTTAGCCAGTGCGCTGCCACCTAGTGGACTGGGCGTTGTTCTTCAGATATCTCAGAGATTTGCGATTCTCTCCTCCAAGATTAGCCTGGTTTAAACATTTCTGTCACACATCTTGCTCGCCGCTTAATGCTATATAAATTGATTTTGCGTCGAATGTAACGTTGATTTCGCATATCTGTGCGTACGAGTTCACTCTAATTGGCAATTTTACGTTTTGTGTTTAAAACTGTTTATCATTCCCGATGCTATTAATATGTTTCGGAATCATTATCTGTGTGAACAGTATATTCGTCTATTAAATACTTCGCTAGATGATATAATAAGCAGTACCTTTTCTCCTCACAAGTATAAATTTTTGAAGTTTCCTTCATTTTAATATGAGTTTTGTCTTAATCGCTCTTGTGTACCAGGATTTTGTGGTGATCTCGCTGCCTACCTCATGTGTCCACGCACACTCGTGTTTCATCTAACAAGGCGTGTTGTCAAATTATCTATAGGAAGACGCAACTGTAATTTCCACTTATTGAGCATCTCGGAATTATTTATTTATTATACGAAACGTTGCATGCAGGTTTGAGTCCTTGCTAGAAAATAGAAGAATAACTTAAGGTATCATCTACTTTTGGTGTTCTCTTTTTTAGTTTCCTTGTTTCAATATGATCTTCGTTAAGTTTTCGCCGTTTAATATAAAGGTAATTAATATGAAGTTTTTGGGAAGTCTGATAACACTTTTCAAACTTATTTTCTTGAATCGATGCATAAACCTCTGCTGAGTATCTTTGAGTGAATCAAATCGAAAAAATGTTCGCTAAAAGATCAATAATTTTATAAGTTAGTTCATTTAAGATCGATTTCCTTAATTATAAATGCGGTCGGTGTTGCGAATGAACAGTTGGTATCTTTTCGCAACCGATGATCGCGCTTTCTGGCACCAAAGCTGTCAGTATCAACAATATGCCGTCTAGTGTCATTAAGTTGACTTTAATTTCATTACAAAAGTTACTACAGAAGATACAGATATAGTATTCTGATTTAAAGCACTCGAAACATAAAATTGTAAGGGCAATGATATACTTTGTCATTAAAAATTAAATAACTTAATGGGTTTTATTTCTCTTGGATTGTATGTTTACTTTTCTCAAAGAGAAAATACTGAAATTTGATGTACTGTTCATTAGAATCAATTAGCTCTGTTTACCACTTTCCTCCGGGTTTTAAAGAAAAGAATGTTGCAACTCTTTATTTCGGGGTTCTTTTAAGAACGTTGTTATTTAGGTTATTAATATTTATGTCACCTTAAATATTCTTTAAAATATCTCTCCAATTTTAGTACGAATAACTCAACCTCTCATTGGAGACCGTGGCAGTTTTTAAGAACTGTAACGCCAGTTATTGCTCTAAACACCTCTTTAAATATAGTTTTTTGTGAAAATAATTTTACTTTCTCTCAAATTTCTTACGTAGTATAAAGAAAGGTTCGTAAAACTACTGTAAAACGGCGGATTTTTGAAAGGAAAATCTTGTGTTGTGAGTCTCTGATACCTATAAGATGGATAATACAAGAATGTAGTAAATTGCTTCTTCTGGTATGTTGTGTACTCATGATTTGCAAGTCCTTGGTGCCGATGAATTCGTTTACAGGACAGACACAGCAAAAGTCTGTCCTGTGAACCAATTCATTTCCAACCAACCAAGTCTTTTTAGCGACCGCTTATGCAGAAGAGAGAAAGTTAGGTAAAGCTGTGGGGAAAAAGGGCGACTTTTTGGCAGGAAAACTCTTTGCTGGGCACTGGGAACGAAAAAGTGGATAAATCCAGTTGCTAAATTTAGAAATAATACTCTAACACGTGGTGTAGCCAGAACCCATGTTTTGTGGGTCCTTGAAGTGGAAAAGTCGATTGAAAGCGAAACGTCTGTCCATCTCTGAACATTGCTAACGGCTGAACTGTTCAGCCGATTTTCTCCAAACTTGATATTCTCGAATTAATCTTACTGATCTCGCGGCTCCTTGAATTTCAAACCGATATTTCAATTTTGGGAGGTACTCAACAGGAAGCCCCTGGGACATTTTCAAAAGTTTCGAAAAAATGGCTCCAACGTTTATAATTACATTTTGTTGTTGGATAGTGTAAAGGATGCTTATGAGAATGGTGCAAAGGTTAAAGAAGAAACAAGCGTGAATGGTGGAAGAAAAATTGCTACCCTTCGGGAATTATCAGCTAGGAATGCGATAATGACATTCCGTCCTGCGAGACGGCAGCTGTAGTTCTGTGAATTAGTCTCTCTGTCTCAACTGTCTATGTATCGAACAATTTTTCGAAAACATGAGTAGTTTTTGCGTAATTTTGCGTGAAATAGAGGCAATTAAAAAAATATTTCTTTAAACGCTTCCTTCAATTTAGTTTAATTTTTTTTTGCGAATGCGAATGCGAATTACTTTAATATTTTTATGTTTTTAATGTGCTCTTATAAAAATTGTACAGGTTCCATTTTCAGTGAACGAAGTATTTTCGACATACTGCAAAGAATTAACAATGCAAATTTTAATTTTAATTATTTTAAAAATTTGATTTTTATAAACGGTAATATACAATATTTTGAAAATATGAATCGTTTTCGCGAAATTATGAGTTTATGAAAAAATTAAGATTTCTATTTTGTCTCACTCCTTCAGTATTGGAGCTAAAAATGTATTTCTCAATATCAGATTTTTAAATCATTCCATTTACGTTTGTTTCGAATTATGAGGTGTTTTCGTTATTTGGGGGGAAATTTGCTGGAGTGTCAACGAGAACAAGGCATCCTTACTTTTACTTCTACTCTGAGTTAGGTTTTATTGCTCCTGCAACTGCTACCAATGACAATTGGCCGTTACTTCGAATCTGATGCTTTATGGATTAAAACAAAGACTTTGTCGTTGGTTCGAACTGTATAATCTTGTCTCAAAGCCTCTACTCCCCAGGGTTGACCTCATGACCTTTAGGTCGTCGTCCTCTGCGCGACAGCCATTGGCTTCCGTCACGAGATGTCACAGAGAAACTATGTTTAGCCTACCCCCGCGAGCTGTGATCCAGCTATTAGAGAACAATTTACTGGAGAAAGTTGGTTGCGCGACTCTGCAGATCGCAGACGCCCCAGAGGTCCTGGGAAGGAAAGGCGGAAAGCGGCAGGAAAGAGCCGGGACAGTAAAGGGTACTCAAAATCGTTCCGAGGATGAAACGAACGTCAAGAGGAGGGACAGAAATTTTAGTGTGTTAAATAGCAAGAAGCAAATACCTATTTTGAGAGATGATGTTATTCACGTTGATGTCAAATAGTTAGATAAATGTTCCTTCTAAAATCAGTATATTACGAGTTTTTAACAATGAATATTGTAGAAGATATTTAATGGCATATTTGTACACTAAAACGCTGAGTTGTTCGTCATTATACGTTTCTTAGCGCTGTTACATGGATTCCACAAAGACATGGGATAGTATTACCTAGACACACACATTGCACTAGAGTAGTGTTACAAATTGAAGGGCGCCGTATTGTAGACAACTAGTTTACTGACAGGCATGTTGTTTGCCCGTACGTAACGAGTGTTGTAAATTTTGGTTTTGCAGTGCTTTTGAGTTACTAATAAACACAAGAGCTTTTTCATTATGGTAAGATCCTGTGCATTATATGGCTGCACAAACAGATGTACCCGGAAACAAATTATCTTTTCACAAGTGAGTGTTCATGTGTTTTTGAAAGTGTTGATGCATATCTCTAGTTTGGAGCTGATAACGTGTGAAATGAAGTAGTGATATAAGAATACATATGTTTACAGGCTTCCGATGAATGAGAAACAGTTATTGAAAAAATGGTTGATTGCAGTGAAAAGGAAGAATTTTATCCCCACTCAAAATCATCGGTTAAGTTCGGATCATTTCAAACCAGGCTTCTGGGAAGGTGGTCAGAAAAAGATTTTGAAGAATTCAACAGTGCCTTCTACATTTAGTTTCTCTGAAAAAGAGAATGGATTGCAGGTGTGTGAGCCAAGAAATGTGGTAAATAAAATGATGTATAATGAAGGATATTGTAATGAGGGAAGTATAATATTTACGATACGAATATACAAAATACCGTCGAGATTTGTAATATGATATATTGAAGAACATTAGTTTTTGTAGAAAAAACTAATTTCCCTTCTATGATTTTTTGCTAGCAACAGAAGTAGGTAACATCCCATTTTTTTTATTTCTCACACCAGAAGTAATCAACGTACAGACTGTAAATTAATTTGGGAGTGAAATATACATTACATTTACTAGTACATTTTAGCGTAGGCATGACACTTTAAATGCAAGAGAAATAAAATAATATCCAATTTTATTGCTCTTCCCTCAAATAAGAGTAATTATGACAAATGTGTGATATCCAAATTAAACTCGTAATTCTTATCAAGAGAAGTATAAACTCAGCAACTCGTATTTGAACACACTGTTATATTTATTTATTTTTTGTGCTCTGTGAAAAACGTAGGTAAAGGTTTTTCTTTTTTGGTTTGTAGGGGAAAGAAGAAAAGTTCTTCAGCGACATCTCCCTTTTTCTCCGCACCAGGAAGAATAATCATCTACACCAAAATCTAGTTTAGTTTGTGGTGAAATTTCTAATATGCTTTAAGTTCTAGTCCCGCAAAAGTGGAAAAGATTTGTTCGATATTGTTAACTTGCTTGTTTCTTTGTATTTTAAAATAAGGCTTCACCATATAGATAAAACAGTAGGTTGCTGCACAAAACATTAATAAGACAGCACTATACAAAGACAGTATTATTTATGCACCAATAATGTTGTGTTGTTATGTTGATGTAAAGTTAATATTAAGAGTTTTGCTATTAACCTTAGATACTCTTGAAATCAAATTTGTGATTATCATTTATCCTGGATTTCGAATTTAATATATGAGGTATTTCTAAAATATTACTTCATGTTCATCTATTTGTCTTTTATATTTTCTTTTCGTTTGCCCGATATATTTTCTTGGACAATCTGGCATTCAATTTGGTAAACATTTTCTCATTCATGTGTGTCATTCTCATGCATGGGATCATTTTTATTAGTAATTATAAATTGCATATTAATATTGTGTATATTATTCTCCATTTGTTATTTGAGGAACACATAGTTACCTTAAATTCAAAACCTCGTGAGTAAAACCGAATTTTACAGGAGAGAATAAAAACTTAACTTGGATTAAACCAAGCGCAAACCATCCAACGTTCTTTTCATGGTATATTTAGGCTCTAAGATTTTAATTTATAGTAGTTTTTTCTTTACGTTTGCCCTAATTTGTGATTTGACTAGTTAAGAGTTTGGACTCTAATTTCTGTTCAGTGCTTTTGGATTTAAAACTACAATTCACTGAAATACTACAAATCTCTTGCTAACTTATTTGAAAACAGTAAAAAAAATGCGGTACAATTTAAATTTTTCGTAATTTATTTTCTTTAAATTTTTTTAATTTTTGACTCCGTAATATCGCTGAAGAGCGTTAAGATCAAGTATCATTGACCGCGCCATTTGCATACAAGGCACTGCGCACTGTTCAATTTGTTACGCTAGTACTCGCCTCTCTTCACACGAGTAGTGGGCCTTGGGTTTTCACGGTCATGCTATCTTGGTCCCATATGCAATGATATCTATTGTGACCGCTCTACCTTTTCACTATTCTCTAAAAAGCCTACAGTGGGTCACTGAAGTAACCTAGTAGTATTACTTGACCTGTGACTTGTGACAATATCACACCAAAAATATGTCCTAACTGCCCCACAGGAGTGGATTCGTCTTTTAACCTGCTTTTGTAATAAAAGGAACATAGGCGAGTTAATCTTTTAACTATGAACAGAGTTCTAGATATATTCTGTTAAATACTTGAATACAATTCTAATCTAGCATTTACACATTGCATTGAAAATTCTATCACTTGCTCTACCTTTAGCAATTACGTAATTACCTAACAACTGCAGTTGCGTTTTAACACATGAAAACACAAAAACCTGAAAAAGAATCTCATACAAAATACCCTTTACATACACTTTCAAAGAAATTGTACATGAATAGTGAATGAAATATATACAAGACGTTGTTTCACTTTCACGTAGATTATTACTTTATACAATTTAGCCAGCAAAGAAAGAAAATGGCGTTATGCAATTAACGTACAATTAATAATAACTCTTTTACTAACTATTGGTTTTGAACAATTTGAAAACGATTAAACAATAAGTTGAAAACACACCAAAAGAACAAATATTATCGATAATAGAATAATGAAATAAATAGGTTTTTACAATTCTTGACAGGAATTAGCTATCTGGCTACATTTACAACTGCAATATTGTAAAAGATTACGTTTAAATAATTTTAATATAATTACTCGACTATCTACGTCTGTAAGTGAAGTGTATTCTATCTCTGTATAATGATTCTCGCTTCTTTAAACCCTTGTTTTTTTTAAGAATTTCTAGTGGAGTTTTCTAACTCACAAAACGTTGTATCGAAGAAATATTTCCACAGCTTGGAGCGGCGACCTAGATCCTTCCACGGTCGTGGCAACCCCTTACTTCGGCGAACACGTGCTCTGGTGAATCGCTACCACAATCCTTCGAATTTTATACAATATGACTGCAATATCTCCGCGTAATGAATTTGTTATGTGGTATAGAAAAAAACATTTCCTATAGCACATGCTTTCCACTTCAGTATACGTTCTTGAACGTTGAAATATATTATTTCCTCGTTGATAGAAAAATAGTAAATTTCTGCGTAATGCGTTCACGTGAATTTATCAGAATATTCATGATTTAAAATTCTCAATTCTCTCATACATGGTATCGTTATTTTAACATGATGAGACGAATTACCTTTCCCAAGCTTCTTATCGTCGAAATAGGGCGAATTCTCCTCTCCGTCCAGCACGAACAATTCCGGTGTGTCCAGATCGGCGGTCGGCAGCAAAAGAGAGAGCTCTTCGTAGCGGTGCTTTGAGCTAGTGCTGATATTTTCAAGGGTGATTTCTGATTGGTTCTGGTGCTATTCTATGCGAGTGCGTTCAGAAACTTTAATAAATTCTCGCAAGAGATACCCTTTACTGCTGGCGCGATCTCTTGCAATTCGGTAACACTATAATTGCATTTTGTCGTGTCTTGGCGTTCTCTGGTGCTCCTCAAAAATCAATGGAACCGACATATGGGCGGTTACACAAGAGTGTTTGGGAAACCATGCTTTTGTTAGATTTGATTCTTTGGTGTTGGTTATAGATTTTTCCTAAGTTGAATAGGGAAGTGGCAGGGGGAAAGAAAAAATATTTGATTGAACACTGAAGTAATTATCAATCGGAGGATGAAGAAACTCTCTATGGAGTTGCTTGTTTGACACGTACCAAGGCGCTGTGACGGCAGTACGAAGGATTTTATTTTTGAATGTTTCGAGCGTGTTACATACCAAAAGGGCAGCTCCACCCCAGACTGGACATGCAGAAGTAATTAAAGAACGAATGGCAATTTTGTACAGTAACAGGGAGAGATCTGTATTTAGAGCTGAATTTTTACTTTCTCGTATACGTATGCATATACGGAACAATATACTTAGTATAGAAAAAGTTATGTAATACTGTACAAAAAACGAAGGATTCTTGGCACAAAAATTTAATTGTCGGGCCCTGACAACAAATAAGTAGCTAAATCAAGAAAAAAAATCCCCTAACGGGTCTCTGATGCAGAAAGACCAATTGAAAGCAAAACGTCCGTCCGTCGATCATATGTGGACAAGCCTAGCGCCTAAACCACATGTAGGATCTTTTCCAAATTGAAGACGCCCCTGTCCATCTGGCTCTAGTTGAAGTTTGAAATTTTAAAAAAATTGTTTTTAAAATTTAGTGGTACTTTACATGAAGCTCGCCTAACATTTTCAAAATTTTTCAAAAACGCTCCAATTTTTTTTAAAATTCTTGTAAGAATTGAGTAAAATACACTTATAAAGATGGTATAGGTCCAATTTTCACGGTTAACTCCGAATTTTCGAAAATTCCTAAAGTTTGCATTATTTTAGGCGTCTTTCTCGAAATATAAAATTGAAGATAGATTTTTTCCCAAAGTGAAATTTTATGCTCATGTATAGTTATTTCATTATTTCTCGAAAATTTTGTTAAAATGAGCACTAACTTACGTTTTCAGAAAGCTTAAACGGGGTTTTCTCAAAAATGGATCCAAATTTTTTCTTCAATCTTCTCCAACGCAAAGTGATAATTACACTGTTTAATATGAGGTAAAGTTCATTTTGGTAAATTCTTGTATATTTTCAAAAATTAGACAAATGTAATATTTTTGAAATGTCTCTCGCGCTATTAATCTGCACATTTCCATCGATTTGTATTGTGACATTTTTTTATTACAGAATATTTGTCGTAAATGGGCGAAATGGTTAGGGCAAATAATAGGCAATATGGCGCCTTAGTAACGACGTCCTGGTTGTTGTGCAGGATAAACAAACATTCATCTGACAGTGGAGGCGACTGATTATTAAAACGGAAGTTTGGGCATTATGTGAAATAAAAGAAAGGCGAGGCATTGTGGGTTTTAAAAGGGAGGAAAAAATTCATTCGGTCGCATGACACGTTCGCTTGCGAATAGATTAATTTGTGCATGTTGGAACTTTGAAATATTTCGTGTGGTAGAGCAAGAATCGGACTTGAGGGACATATTCGGACTCTGAATATTTTCGTAGCAGATCCAGAAGTGAACTTGTGATACTTCTAAGGTTTGGGGAACGTGTCGAGTTCCAAATATTTTGCTGTGCATCAAAATAAGACTTGCAGTTTTTCGCGAGTGGACTCTTAATCATTCTTGAACTAATAAATGTATGCGGTTCACAAACGATACGGGACTTTGCCTATTTTCTTGCTATAAACGGAAGATAGAACTAAAAGATTTGTTTTGCGGTGTAATCATAAAAGCACCGGATATTTATACGGTGAGAACGGGCATCAGACAATATAGTGGAGCTGGAACAAATATTTGAGTGGTGCGAAGCAGTGAATGGGCGGTGCTCGTTTTTAAAGAAGAGCAGTAGATTCGTGGTAATTGGATTTCGGGACTTCGGAGCTTCAAAAAGGAGGGGAAGGCGTTTCTTCGAGGAACCACCAATCAAGAGCACGCGAAGGCCAGAATCGCCGTATAAGGTTCGAACCAGGATATGACTAAGAAAGTAATCAATGTAAATTTTTCGCATTTTAATTTGCTACATTGATAGAAATAAACATTAAGTTTCTCTTGAAAGAAAGATAAAATGATTTTCATTGACCAATTCAAGCTAATAAGTAGCTAGATCAAATCTCTGTTTTCAGGTTCCTTGCCATTCTGTATAGATGGCAAATCGGGTAATCGGCTATTATTTCTGACGTTACCCATCGACCCAGCTAGCGGGATAATATTCAGTTTTTATCAGAGTAATAATAGTTAAAATATTATCGTAACCTTTTTCCTGGCGCCCATGTCATTAGAAATTTGGAAACGGGTTACGACGAATCGCCCAATAATAAGTAGCAGTCAGGGGTATGTTTCAGTATACATTACTAAATTAGTAAGTAGAAGTTTTTCAAATTATTTCAAAGGAAAGTTTTGGATAACTCAATAGGTTCCTGTTAAAAATAGCTTCAAATTTTGATTTACAGTAACGCTTATCGACATTTTCTAAAGACGACCCGAAATTTTTGAATGAAAATTGCTATTTTGGACAAGGTTTTTGTCTTCTTTAATATTCTTAAAATAATATTTCGGTTCTACTATTTGGAAACCAAAAAGTTGAGAAAATTTCAAAAAAGTATATGTTGGGCGGCGATAGATGGCAGCTGGCAAGAAGGAGGGGCAAGGCAACCTGTCCACACCAAGGAAATTAGAAAATTTTACTAGGAAAAAGTCTGTGCCATTCTGTAGCACCTCTATTTGTTTATTAAAGAATACAATTTAAAAAGTGCCGCCAGTGCATTGCAACATTAATTAAAATAAGTTGGTCTGGTGTTTAGGAACAGACCTAGATATTTTAACGGTTTATTTGGAAGATTCCAAGGAACGTTTTGATTATTAATACACATGAGAGTAGGGTTGTTGATGGGCCGAAGAGTGAAAATGTTTGCTTCGCATTTCGATGGGTTATAAACCCATCTTGGATATCTTCACGGAGACTTTAATATAATTAATGTCTCCGTGAAGATATCCAATTCTGAAAGAATGTGTAGTGCGTCCTGCAAGTGATGTATGGCTGAGGAAAACTATGTGTGAAATTTCTTTAACAAAGTGGAGAGGCGGGGATCATTGAGGGACTCCTGCGAGGATTAATGAGGGAGGAAAAATATAATTGTTTAATTTGACTGAGAAAGAGAGATTTGAGATTAAACTGTGTATTATGTTGAATAAATACGGAAGTTCCTATGTGTCGTAATTTGTAAAGTATGTCTTGACGCCAAACACGATCAAACTCTTGTGCGAAATAAAAAAAACTGCTGTTAGGTATTTCTTATTATAAAAGGCCTGGGCGATGTCTTCATAAATTCATAAGAGTTGGTGGACTGTAGAATGGTTTGACCTAAATCCATACAGACAGGATGATGTAATTATTAGCGGAAAAACTGTTTATTCTAAATAGTATTTGTCTCTCGATGAATTTGCTTAATACGGATAGAGAACTTATGGGCCTGTAAATGGCAGGTCATTGGGGGATTTGTTAGGTTTTAAAATTGGGATAATTACTGATAATTTCAATATGTTGGAAAAATAACAAGTCTTAGGAATCCATTAAAGATGCCTGTTAGGAAGGAAATGCTGTGATTAGAAAGGTTTTTAAGGGCTTCACAGAAAAATTGCCAATTCCCACTAATTTCTTGTTTTTCGTGTTTAGTGCTTCTTAGTTCTATTACCTTGGATGGAGCAATGTAATTAATTGGCGGAGGAACAGATGAGTATTGGTTTTCGAAAATCTGAATATTTTTCACGTAATTTTTCGTAAAACTACGAGTGAAAGAAGTACGTGCTGTTTTAGCACTGCTAGTTTTTTGCTCTCTCTACTCATTTTACATGGGGCTGAAATAAAGGAATATAAATAGCTACGATAATGGGCGATAGCTATGCGCACAAAATTAATTTGGGCACTATGGGCTAAAGGACGACTAAGTGGGTTAGTGCTCATATAACCGGGCAGCACAGACACAAGCACAAGCACAGGCACTGCAACAGGTACAAACAGCTAAGTTTTAATGGTTTTACAATTTTTATAAGAAAAATACTCATATAAGCAATGTTTGGCGCCTTGGAACGCTCTAGAAGTATAATTTAGCAAACAAGTTTAGTAAGAATGTTGTCAGAGAGGTGCAACAATGATTGTGTGCGAACGAGTGCGACGACAATGGACGAGCGTTATGTGCACAAACTTGATTTGGGCACAAAGGGGTCAATGCAATAGTTGACGTTATATTGTTATTCAAAATGTTCCGCATATATCTAATCAATACAATCTCTTTGGACGGTCCACGGAAGATTACCATACTCAATTAGAATGCAAATGGTATAATAAATAAAGTTAACGAACTAAAATATTTCACGCAAGATAAGAAAATTGACTTTGAATGTATAACTGAAACTTAAACCATAGAAAAAATTCAGCACACCAGATTATAAAGTTATCAGAGCAGACAGACCAAACTCGAATGGAGGAGGAGTAAAGATACTAATAAAGAGCACAATACCATTTTATACAATAATACTACCACCAACCCCAGGTATCGAAACAGCAGCAATTAAGTTTATTAATAACAACTATCTGGAAACTACACTCATAGAAGCATATAAGCCCCTCAATGTGAAAATTCAGCATACCAATATCATTGGTATTATTGATCAACACACCCCAACAATAGTCCTAGGTGATCTTAATGAAAAACATATAAAGTGGGGATGTAAAAACAATAACTCAGCTGGGACACTATTACGGTTAATAAAGAACAACAAATTAAGTTTCATAACCGTTAATGAATCAACCTACTACCCATTTGATCACTCTAGGAACCCTGACCTGTTAGACATAGGCATAACAAATATACAAGAAAAGTTTTTCTCCACAGTACACCATGAAATGGACTCAGACCATCTACCAGTAATAATCACTACACAACAGTCACTCCCCACACACTCACCCACTCCACAACTCAATACTCACAAAATTAATTGGCAAATATTTAAAAATTATGTTAAAACAAACATCCCAAAGTTCAAAATATTAAGTACCCCTCTAGAAATAGATCAAGCAATCACAATACTCAATAACATAATATAAGAGAACTAGAGAACAGTAAACCATATAAATCAATTGCAAATAAAAAAAAAAACCCAAAAAAAAAAAAAAAAAATAAAAAAAAGAAAAAAAAAACACTTTTCACACACAAACAGCAACAATACAACACCATGATTCAAACATTAAGCTCAAGTAACAATACACTGTGGCAATTTAAAAATAAAATACTAAAGAAAAAAGACCATTTTTCCACTATATATCAACACAGGGAAAAATTTCTCACCGTTTGAAAAAGCTGAAACACTAGCAAATCATTTTGCAGACACATTCAAACCAAACGACTCACTCACACTCAACACCAAAACATCAAACAGATAGCAACAGCTCCTAATTATAATGTACCCTCCGGAATTAGATTCACATGTCTCTAAACATAATAAAAACACTCCCTAAAAAGAAGGCTCCAGGACATGACAGAATAAACAACAAAATCCTAAAAAATCTGCCACATCAAGCCATAGCATTCTTAAATAATATTTATAACTCTTCATTAAGAACAGCCCACTATTAGGATTCCCAAACACTCAATAGTAATACCCATTCCAAAACCTAACAAACATCCATCGAATGTAGAAAATTATCGACCATCAGCCTGTTACCCTCCTTATTGAGAAACTTATTCAGAAAAGACTTAGTAATTACCTCAATAAAAATGACATCATTCCCAGACACCAATTTAAATTCACAAAAAAGTTATCAACCACACATCAATTATTAAGAATCACAGAACATATTCATACAGCATTCCAAAGAAAACTACATACTATATCAACCTTTCTAGATATTTCCCTAGAATACGACAGAGTATGGCATCAAGTCTCATGTACAAACTAAGAATCAATGGCACATCCAAATACCTAACCAACATCATCAAAGCTTCAGCAATAGAACCTTTTCAGTGTCAGTAGATAATCATCTTTCAAACCCCAAACCAATATATGCTGGACTTCCTCAGGGCTCCCCATTGTCACCTGTATTATTTAATCTTTACACAGCTGATATCCCTACATCCAACACAGTCAAAACAGCACAATTTGCAGATGATACAGCATTGTATTGCTCAAACATATCACTTGACACAATAAGAAACACATGACAGCAACATCTAAATCAAATAGATTTTTGGTCAAACAAATGGAAAATTAAACTATACTAAGTCAACAGCAAAAATACGTTCATTAAAAACAATTTCAACACCACCACCTCTCACACGGAACAATAACATCATTCCCTGGACTCCACAAAACAAAACCGTGAAATCTCTAGATCTGCATCTAGACACTAAACTCAACTGGAAACAACAAATAAACATTAAAACACAACAAGCAAAAGTCAAACTATTTCAATTAAAGCCATTAATAAACAACTACAGTAAAATAACAATAGAAAATGCCAAATCCTCATATATACAGCCATAATTAGACCCTTAATGCTCTCCCGGAAAAGATGCTTGCCCTGTCTGGATAAATGGAGCAAAAACTAATATACATAAAATACAGGTCATACAGAACAAATTCCTGCGAACAATAACCATAGCACCCTGGTTCATTTCAGACAAACAGCTTCATAAAGAAATTCAAATAAAACCTATCATACACCACATCACTAAGTTATCCCATAATTTTTACAATAATATGTCAACAATTACCCAACTATCCCATTACAATCTAGGCAAAGCACCCATAAACCCCACCAGAATAAAAAATAGATTTCCCAAACATGTATTTTACATCCAATTTGCAGATTTAGATGATTCTTTGTGAGGTGCCCAGTGGGTTTCCTCTCCCTAAGTAATAGATATAAAGTAATAATAGTTTAGTTTTTTAAAATAGATCATAAGCATCAAAAACATGTGAAAAAGTTTGTATTGTAAAACTGAACCATGTATACCATTCAAAATAATAAAATAATTAAAAAATCTGACGTATGGTATGGTCTTCCTTTTGTGAGTAATTTTTTGTGATTTGGCATAGAGCAATGTTTTCCCGAAACTCCCACAAATCAGTATTTTGTTTCGTCCAACGCCTATGATATTGGATTCTTCTTTGTGTTACAGTCATGAGTTCACATGTGTTAGATCGATGGCAGGGATTATCACTCTCACAATCCATTTTATGGAACGCCTAAATAATATACGAGTTCAAATACTTGGCAAAAGTTCGAGCTTCTTCACCCAATCACATTTGTATTATATAATTTGGCAGATTCAGTCGTGATACTATTGTGTATAATTTAGAAGATTTATTCCATCTTATTCAAGTATCTAGCAACAAAATTGCACCAACAAAATTGGAGGCAACAAGTACTGGTGTATCATAATACAATTTTGTTATAACTACTCCATCGCCCCTAACAGCAACATCAAAACTCCCTAAGACTTCGAGCTCCATATTCTCACAATCACTTAACAATTTGAGCTCAAAAAGTCAATTTCCCTTAGTGTTTCAACACCCATAATAGAAGTGCTGTCTAAATATTGAAATAAGTGATAGCGAAAAATACAGTCAAAATGAAGACCATGGTTCTTCTTACACTACAGTCTTGCAATAACCCAATTTCAAGAAAACGAGATAACTAATTGTTTTCATCTTCTTCGGATAAAAAATTAATTTGATATATCGTCTTTGAGTAAACACTCCAACAATTGTTCTTCTGTTACAGGTTTCATTTGTCCCTTTGCAGAGAAGAGTTATTTTTCCACTTAAATATAAAATATTCCCTTTTTTTTTGAAAGCAGGGTAACATGGCTTGGTCAGAAAAATTTTCATCAGTTGTTTGCCAAAGACGTTGTTCTGACCAAGTTCAGACAAAGTTGTTCTGACCAAGCCCTGTTAACCTGCTTTCAAATAATAATTTATGGTCGTAAAGTACTCTTCATAATAAAATATTCCATTTTAGAATTTTGAACCTCAAGTCCTTTTGTCCATGACAATGTACAATATAATTCAAATCGATGTATATAATTTATGAGACTGATAATAATGAAGTATTGATGATAATCAATTAAAATGCACCCTCTAATTACAGTTTAAAGCAAAAAACAAACGATTTTGAATTATCCTCTTCCAATACCCAGCAGCTTCCGCATACTCCCAACCTCCATCGCCAACATTCACGTCCATGGACATGAGTATGGTGACTGAAAACGTTTAAAATCAAATTGCCCCCGACGGGGCGTAGGCTCCACGTTGGAAAACTCCGATCTAGCCGAGCTCTGCGAATTTCTATATTTTTTGCGTAAAGAGCAATGTAAGTTTAAAAATATAGCGCAAGTCTGATTTTTGCTGAACTCTCGAAGATTACAAAAGTTAATATTTTTTGGTGACTTCTTTTAACCACAATACTGAAGATCGAAATTTTTGCTTAAATAATATTTTTCCTTCAAAATTAAATATTTAAATAATGCCAGGTAATTATTTTTATAAAATATGAGTTGGGCCTGTCAAATTTCCTGTTTACAGGGTAGGTTATACTGATGGTACATGTATTATTCCTCTTTCCGTCGCACACTGGTTGAATCGGGCCTAAAACTTGGTCATAGTTGCAAATGCCAGTGGATTTGCGTAAAAATTGGTATCAAGGGGTTTTTCAGGTCGCTGAATTACAATATCAGTACGAAATTACAAAATTCAAAATGGCGCCTTCAAAATGGCGGATCGACATATTTAAAAACAAAAAAAAATGCATATAAAATATACATATGGGGCTCTGAATGTCATTGATTTCAAATGTCATAATGAAATTTCAAAATTCAAAATGGCAGCTTCAAAATGGCTAACTGACTCATAAAAATTAGCCCAATGTGCGTAGAAATATGTATAAAATGGTTCTCGAGATCGCTGATTTCGATTATCGGAATGAAATATCAAAATTCAGAATTGAAGCTTGAAAATGAAGCAAATATGCGCAGAAATATGGTTATGCTATTTTGAAGTCACTAAATAAAAAATTGCTATGAATTTCAAAATAGCTGCTTCAAAAGGAATATCGAATTTAAGGAAAAGAAATAGATTGTAAGTAAAATGTTATTTAAGACAGTTTTGAATTTCTTGATTCATTAAGATTTCGAGAAACGTCATAAAAACTGATTGCGGCAATGGTACTCACAAATGTGATAATGTATATGAAATGCCTGTAATGTAAATATTGACGTCATGAGAGACATTCAAGAAAAACAGAAGACATGATAGTGGCATTTATGTCATGTTATCCTGTCCGTTTAGCACTATCCGTACAAAAAAAGAAAAAAAAGAAAAAAAATCTGAAGCCCTTTCGATATATATATATATATATATATATATATATATATATATATATATATATATATACACACACACACACACACACCATATTGTGACGTACGGGGTAGCCCGGCTTGTTCGCAGTAAATTTATTTGTAAGGGACAGGTGTTCTTTTTCGTGAATGGACTCGGGGTTATTAATCAAACACCACTGTTCCGTGAACAAAATAAACATGAACTATTTATTATTCTATACAAATCACTATTGATTACAATATCTGTGGTGGCCTTTATCCTTTTCTTTACCTCACCCAGAATCACTGTTAGTTCTTTCGATCTTACATCGATCGAAGAAATATTTACCGTTTAATCCTCCCCCCCTCGAGCGTCGGCGGCTTCGGGGACTCTCGGGTTGCCTCGTGCTCCTTCGCTGTCTGCCTGTGGACGTTCCACTGGGGACCAGCCGATGCGATGCGCTGCGTTTCCGAAGTACGTTCTCCAGCGTAATCTTCCCACGGTGCCTCGGCGCCTCCTCGCTGAACTCCTTTCCGGTTCACCCAGATTTCTTGATGTCACCTTCCGCGAGCTGATAAACGCCACTAATTATTCAAAGTACAGTTGCGAGCACGTGTCTCACCATTTCACCAGGCTACTAGTCTCGTGGTGTATTCCTCTGCACACAAGTTCTCTCGATCTGTACTACTCCAGATAGTAGCTATCACTCTGGCAATCGTCCGGCTACTAATGATGGTCCTCTGCACACAAGTTCTCCGTCCACTATTTTACTTTGCTCGAACTCGGAGCGGCCCCAGGTACTTCCTTCCTTACTGGCGACCGGCCAGACACTGACTCCTCGCGGCGTCGTTTCCCACGGTGCCTTTGGGCCAACCGACAACACTTCGCCGCCCGTAACCGTTTCTCGTGGCTGGCGAGCGCCCTCTGGCAACCGTTCTGCCGCGTGCTTACTTGATGTATCGCCGTTTCTTTAGGCAGAAACGCGGTGCGTTTCAATATATATATATATATATATATATATATATATATATATATATATATATATATATATATATATATATATATCAAACAAATATCACCAATCTGTTAGGAAACCAATATCTATGTATACAGATCTAATTTCGTCGGCACTTATTGAATAAACAATATTTTATTTAATATTTAATTGTGAATAATTGAATCAAAAGTTAGTCAACAATACTTTGAGGTGACTACATTGAATTCACTCTTACACCTTAGTTACCCATAGTTTTGTTTGTTGCGTCAAGGAAAGAAGAATCCTTAAAATACACCAAAAATCTGAAAGTGCTCGGTGGCTTGGGTTATTATTGTTTAATCCCTCCAAAAATTTATATTATTAAATTTTACTGCTAAAAGTATCTGAAGGAGAAGTAAAAAAATTATTCCAAGAAATCAATTCCCTGTGTCATCGAAGAAACCATCGGGGGCGATCTAGTGTTATATCTTACTACGTATCATTGTAGTATAGTCGCTTTAAAACAAAAAGATGCCGATGTGTGCAGCTAAATTTGTGTTATTCTGATTAAGGACATTCTACTTGATAAATAAAAATAATAATTGAGACAGGACTACGCAGGACAAAAAATATAATCTACAATATAAACGACTAACTTTGTTACGCTACATGGTTTAGAATTCAACCACATCGTATATAAAAATATTATACACTTTTTCTTAAAAATATACTTAACTTATAGCCATAAGTGTCTTATATTCGGAAATACAAAAAGAATCCTAAAAAAGTTTTAAACCCTTTTTTTAATTACACGAATATCGTTGGCAAGAATCAACGAATTTGAGCCATTCGAGCAACGGTAACTTTACGACACCGTGTGGAAGACAAAAATGATTGAAATAAATTTCTGAAGCTGAAGTAGTATGCTCCAATGTCTTCCAAACGAGACTTGATAAGGCAGAATTCCAAACGCGCACTTTGAATTTTGCAATTATGACCAGGTTTTTGCCGCGATTAAACCAGTGTGCGTCGGCAAGGTTATTCTTTGGCCGGAGCCATTTGGTATAGTGTAACGATCATTTCTTGCTATGCCTAAATACATGAGCTCAAAATTCAGCTTGAGCAAAATATTACTAATTGGAAATTTTTTTGCCGGTTAATGCCGTATTATATACCGTTAAAATAATGCGAGAAAGTATGTACTGTGGTAGAAAGTGCTTTTCACAAGCTTATGATCGATTCCTTATTTTTACATTTTGTTTTGAAATGGACTTTAATTTATTACATGAAATACGAAGAGGGTAAGCACAGTAAATGTTGCTTACCCCTAACACATTTAACAAGTTTCAGGTGAGGTTTGGGATATTTTTTCAAGTTCTCTTGTTTACTATCTCTTCGCCCAGTGAGCTTATGTACATGCAGTTGCTTTTTACATTCAGGAGAGAGGATTCCTTTATTTTCACGATCCATTTCGGAATATTGCGTGATGTTAGGGTTTTCTGTATAGCAAACAGATTTTAGGCTTCTTTTGTATGTTATATACATTTGGACACGGAAGACATGTATAAACATGTAAGACAACATAAAAACAAAACAACGGGTAATTCTTTATTTGCCATCAAGCAAAAATGTGAGAAATATCTTGGGGATTTGAGAACATAGCAGAATGTTTCTGGTCGGATAAGTGGAAAGATAAAGCAAACAGGCTTTTTCAGTTTAATACACTAAAAATCACGGATAGCGCTTTCATCATCAACATTCCATCTGTCTGATGTACTTTCAGAATATGAACGACAAAAAGAAACTGTCAGTGAGAACATACAGTTTGATCTACTTCTGATGCTAAAAACTCAATTCATTGTTTGGAGAGTGTTCCTGTCAGACGAAATAACAAGTGGAAAAAATTCTATTTAGATCATTCTAAGAGCTACAAAGGTACGAAAAACGTGTAAAATTGTGCAAACTCTAAGCAGTTTTTAGTTCTGCCTTTACCCACTAGCTTAAAAATTAAAAATCTTTTATAAGTACGCAAACAACCGATCCTTCAATTATGCGAACAAAATAAAGACTCAAGGGCTCTCATGTTCACTCTCAACCTAGGCAATAATAAGACTCTTCAGAAACCGGATAGAGAAAACCCACGCCGATGAATAAATAATGTTCAGCTGCCACATAAACACAGTGGTGAATACGTAGGAGATTTCACTTCTCTCAGAAGCTACAGAGTCTGTCACGAGCAACGCTCCCCCACAGTCGTGTGCTCGCCGCTGGATAACTCGCCACCTGCGGCTTGGCGACCGGGGATTACGACTGCGAGTTCCATCGCGTCCCGACCCTCCCCGCTGGCCGCGCCCCCAGCCCCACCCCCGCCCTGCATCATTTACGAAAGGGGTGGCAATTCTGCAGCGACGGAGGGCTGCAGGCGGGACATCCAGCTCCCCTTTCGGACTTCTGACCCCGTCCCGTATTATTCATTCGAAATTAATATTAACTTTGAGGGAATGGAAAGGGAAATGATACATGTACCATCAGTACAACTAGTGTATGTAATATCCTCTAATAACTGAGAAAAGGTGACTGTTTGGTACTATTTACAAGAACCATCCTAGTTTTCCGTGGTTTCTCCGATCAAAACTAGGCAAATGCCGCAGTGGTACCCTAAGAAACGCGCGCGATCTTTCCTTTCTCTTCCTTGCCATACCCTCACCGGCGATGGGATAAATAAAAGGTGGATATTTACGTGCTAAAAGGCTATTGTGTGTTCGTTATTAATTATTCACTCGCGCTACATCGCTCGTGAATAATCAACTAAACTGCACAATTATCTGTTTTACCCACGTAGAAATGCAATTGCATCTATTATTCTGTTATTAATTTTATTTTCGATCCTGGATAATTGACCCTTCCACACAAAAGTTATATTGTTCATTACACATGGTACATATGTTAAAGGGCAATATTATGTTTTTCTAATGAATATTTTTACGTCACTGTCCTCCAATCAACACAGCATCGGATTTGATCGTTTATCCTTCTTAATAATTATTAATTGCCCAGTCGTTCATATTTTAAAAGTATTGTGACATACCAATATGTGGGACCTTGTATTGCGTCACATTTATTGTAAACAGGGTGAATTGTAAGGATAGACATATGTAAATATGGCGGCATAGCAACGGTAGACGAGTTGTCGTCAAAGTCAACATACTTCATTGCTTTGAACCAAGGGGCACGGCTAGTTGACGAAGTAAACTGTTTGGGGATTGGCCGAGAAAGCAATGACAGTCTGGGGTGCGGCTAATTGAATTTGTAAGTAATTGAGGGATTGGCTAGACATGGAATTTTTTCTGACAAGAAACAAAAGAAAGATGGACCGAGTTTTGAAGGGCTGAAAGAGGGGAATATGGAGGCATTCCGACATGCCGTGGTGCTGTGCGGATCGCGTATAGACAATTGATGTTGGGAGTTTGGGAATTGTGAACATCTACTTTGGAGCGTATAGTTGTCGGACTTAGAAAATTGATGTAATGTGCGGAAATTGGAACTTGGAAATATTTCGCTTTTAAAAGGAAAATTAATTAAGTCTTATCAACTTATGAGGCGGCCAGGATCAGTGATTTCAGTACACTTGTGCCAGAACGGAAGAAAAGAAGATGGTATTTGGACCTGGAGCCATCGACACCGGGGAAGATTGAAAATGGTTCTACGCGGCGACATCGGTTAACAGCGCGCGAAGACGAGTACAGCAATATAAGATTTGAGACTGGTCATGACCGAAACTACGTTTCGTATTGTTACCAATGAACATTGAATAAACTTACAAGTTTCTGTGAATACAAAAGATGATTTTCATTTAGCCAATTCCAGTAAATGAGTCGCTAGAAATGTATGTTTGCTTTTCAGATTCCCCGGCCACTCTGTATAGATGGCAGATCGAATAATCGGCTATTAGTAGGAAATTGTGTTTATTTCTTACAAGACCCATCGGCCCAGTTGGCCGGATAGTAATTTAATGGAAATAGCAGTTGAAGATTAATTTTAATAATTGAATTAACGTATTTTTTCCTGGTGCCCATATTCTTATATAAATTCGGAACGGGTTACGTTGCATTTATATTTAATAATGTTAGAAGGGCAGAGGAAATATTAAATTTAAAAATCAAATCAGACAGTTTGTTTCAGTATCTTTCCTACATCTGAAATAATCTTTTTCTACATTTGTTCGTATTGATTGAAATTTTCATTTAGTTGACACTACCTTCGTTTCAGTTCGAGTTTTTGCAAATGGTGAGAAGAACAACACCAAATGTGGGGTTGAAAACGAACAAATTTTGGGACAATGTTGCATCTCTGGCTGATTAGTCGAAATCTGAAACTGCTATCCCTCGATTCCCGGTCTCCATCCGTCCCTTGTGAGGGGGAGGGGGACTGCTTGCGAATGCAGTGAATTGGGCCCAGTGGCCCAGGGCCCGCGGATTGGTCGTCGTGACCTAGAGGACCCTGGGGTCTCGGCAACCGCATGGCCCGCGCCTCAACGGCCTTGCTCCCGGGACTCAACCCCGCTGGAGGCAGGTGGGCGGGGCGCGCCAAGGCTGTCTCCTGGAATGAAGTTCAGAGGAGACGGGGTGCAGATAGAGGTGTCCTTCATTTTTAATTCTCTGGCTCGTGATGGAACTGGTGCAGTCAGGATCGCTAGTGCTGCCAATGGCGTATAATATGATGGAAGTATATGGATTGATGTATTGTACTAACATAAGAAAGTCAGTGTTCCTGTGCTTCCATATTATTTCAAGGAATTTTTGAATGATACTTCGCTTGTATGAGTTTTAAAATTGTACTGAACTTATATTATTTGCCAGTTATAAAAAATATAGGGTCCGGCGACTTCCACAGCATACGCTAATGGAATCCTCCAGGAAACCTCTAAAAGCAATTCTCATCAAAGAAAAACCACACATGGAACTTCAAAAAACAATTATTTATAATGACATTCAAAGCAAGAAAGAAATGAAATTGTAATAAGAAAACTCAAAAATTATTGAACAATTATTTAAACCTAACTACTAACCTAATAGAGCAAAATGAAATTTAAATTCCCTATTTCTCCAATAAATATTTATTGTCCTTTAATGTCTGTTCACAGGTTTAAACGATTAAAAACTTGATGTCACCATATTACTCACAGGTCTTGTCTTAAATCATGTGCCGTAATAATTTTCTTAATATTTGTGCATTGACTCTCCTCCAATTCTTCCATCAATTGCCTATAAACAATCTCCTCTGAACGTTACTAAATTATTCATTTTCAACTCCGTCCCATATCTGCACTTCTACCATGATCGGAGCTCACGATTTTGAAGCTCACTGCGAGTGCACTTACTGAATGATTGTTTATTTTTCCCTCTCGATCAGTATATTATCGTATTGTATCGCACCTTCTGGGTCAATGACCCCCATCTCGATCAGGTTTTCCGTCCACTTTCCCTGATCCATTGAGCAAATACTGAGATGGCCCCTTGTGTTGCTTCTGGACATAAATGTAACTTCATCTTCTGAGCATGTCTTCTAGAATTCAGTGGGAAATACAATTATTCAAATTATCGTTTCCATGCTGTTGCGGCAGGAAGTATTATTCCGAAGGACAACATGGATAAGAGCCCAAAATGTATTGCTTATTTATTCTCGAAAATAGATTTTATTACATGGGAGCTTCTTTTTTTCTCTTCTTTCGAAATTCAAGTAGTATATGACTGAGTTTAGGGATCACATAATTTTGAAAATGTGCACATAATTCACTTTTCCCCATAGCACGTCATACGCAGTTTTAACTGTTTTTGACGTAAAATTAAATAAATAAATAAATCGAAATTCAAGTATTATCCTTGAAACATTGCATGCTTCTATACATTTCGCCAAGACTTCATTCGCACCCCAACACACCTTTTATTAAATCGATTTCCTCTTTTCACAATCACACATTATGATCTGTCACCCAATATTATTTATTTATTCCAAAAAATTTGAATAATTTGTTAAAAAAATACAGAACATTGATTTTGGCTAACATCATATTCGAACTCTTTAGTAGAGTATTTCAATTTACTTAAGATTTACTTCCTTTTATTTACCAAATTACTACTAAACGCAAACAAGATTAATGATAAAAAAAATTAAGCAGATTAACGAAGAATGTAAAATTAGTATGTGTAGAATTACATTAAACTTACAAAAATTTATTCCATGATTAGTTCATTTGCATGTTGTTAACTGTTCTAAAAGTAATACTAAAATTCTCCAATAAATTTTTAACAGGAAATTATTTACAAGAACAGTGTCACCTGCAGGCAGGAAATTTTCGGTGCCTATGGACCTTAATCTAATGAACTGTAATAATTTACTAATGCGTCAATTGTCTGCTCAAGGTGATATATATTTCATATCCTAGGCATTAGTGTACAAGGCAGTTAAGGTGAAAAGGCCAATTAATCCTCAAATTAGCGCACGAGCGTTTGCCAGTGCGGAGGTCGAATTGAGAAAAAAGAGCTCTCGCAGCAGGTGCTACCGGACGCCGTCACCCGAGAGTGCTGTCCCGTGTCGTCTAAAATTACATTTCGAGCTGAGCTTCCGGCCTGACTGTTAGAAAGGGCAGGTAATAAAGAGGCTTCCTTTTTCAAGGCTCGACCGGAAGTCAAGAGAGAAGTAGAACCTGGTGTGTCTTATGTTGCAATAATAGTAAATATTCACTTTGCAGAAAAAATGGGGACAGCAAATTGGGAGCAGGGAACTTAATGAGTCAGGAAAATGATGAAAATATTGCAAAAATCACGAGAAAAGAAGTACAACAGACACTTACGAAAATGAAAATTAATAAATACCGGTATGGGGAAAAATCAGGAAAATGATGAAAAATGCAAAAATCACGAGAAAAGGAAATAGACTGGACTGTCAGACCTGCTCAGTAGCCAGATTCTATGGTAGGTATTCTAAAGGAAATAATTGAAAAGGAAGTGCATCAGAAGAGCAGCATGGATGCAGAGGTGGAAGATGGTGCATTGATGGTATATTTACTTAAGAAACGTGATAGAGAAACAGAAACAACGACGAAGATCAGTTCATTTAACTTTCATTGACTTAAAGAAGGCATACGACATAGTGCCATTAAGCACGTTTTGGCTGGCCATGAATAAATAAAATGTAAGTAAGACCTACATTAATACTGTCCAAAATATGTATACTGGTTATCAGAGTATGGTGAAATTTGGAAAATGGGTAACCCAAGGATTCCAGGTTACAAAGGGCTTAAGACAAGGGTACTCAATGGCTCCACCATTATTGAAGATTTATCTTGAAGAGGTGCTAGTGCAATGGAAACGTAAATTCAGGGAATGTGTTAACCAGTGGAAAATAAAACCTTGTATACCCAGCTATTTGGTGATAACCAAGTTGTAGCTGCTGACGAAGAGGTCTCCATTTACATGGTGAGACATCTTCAAGAAGAATACAAGAAATCGATATTGAAACAAACTCAGCCCCAGTTGGCGCGCCATTTGAAACAAACTGATTTAATTTTTAAATTTAATATTTCCTCTGCCTTTCTAATATTAATTCAACGTAATCCGTTCCAAATTTGTAAAAGAATATGGGCCCAGGAAAAGATTACGTTAATTCAATTATAAAATTAATCTTCAATTGCTATTATATCATTTCCCTACCAATTTGGTTTTAGAGAGCACCGGTCAACAGAGGACGCAGTGAACCATCTTATAACGTACTTAAAGAGTCCACAACACAGATATGTCGTTACTATCTTTTAGGTATAGCGGGGGCATTTGACAATGCATGGTGGCGATACATATTTGCTCAGCTTCGCCATTGCTTTTCGAGGACAGATATGCTCTCATTTCAGACACAGGGATCAAGTGCAGCACAAGTTGTCCACTGAGATCGACCTCTCGCCCTTTTTCCTCGAACCTAATAATAAACACTCTCCTCGTGCATGTCGCCACCTCGGGGCTAATATCCATTGCCTGTGCCGATGATCTAATGATTATTGCGCGTGGGCACTCCGCGTGCCTTATATCTTGCTACCTTATACCTAAAACAAATAAAATTCACGGTTGGGTATGCCCTGTTGGGTCCTCCAGTAAGATTCGATAGCGAAAAATTTAATGACACACTAGCCAAGAAGCGACGCAGTACCGCACATTTGGCAGACCGCTGAGCAAATAGAACTGCAGTCGCAGTCTTTCCTTTTTTGCCGGAGGGGTGGGCGAGGGCGCTCGAAAATGAACGCAGCGAGTGGCCAACGTCCGCCGTAAAAATCGCAAAAACACGCCCCGCCAATACCTCACGCAGATGTGTCACGTCTCCGCGGATCCCCGGGTTGGTGCTCGGGAGCTGCTGTGCGGATCGGGGCGGAGCGGGGCGGGGCGGGGTGAGGCGGGGCGCCAGATTTAACTGTCAGGGTGCGGGTGGGCGCGCGGGCGGGCTGAAAGAATGATTAATTGGATCCGGACGTCGGAGAGGTGAATTATCGAGCGGCTGCCTGCGTCCCCAGCCCGCGGTCGCCGATCGCCGCGCGGTTTTACGCGCGCCGGCTTGCAAGCCCCCTCGGGCGCGGATAACCGCGCGTGGAAACTTGTAGAAGTCGCCCCAGGAATCACAGTTTGAGCGTTTGACTTCTTTTAGAATCGTCTTCTTACTTAGAATCTTTCTTCCTCACCTGCTTCTTCTTCGTTGGTCCTCGTTCCTGCACATATCATTCCTTATCTTCTCCATTTCCTTCCTCTCTTCTCCTTCATCTCTTTTCATATTCTCTTCTTTCCCTTTTTCAACTACTCATTCCTCCTTTCTTTTTCTCGTCTTTCCTCATCCTCTCCGACCTTAAATTTTCTTTCTTGTCTTTCTGTTCGTCTTCTTGCCAACATGCAATGTTCCGTGCATGAAACCTGGCGAGACAACTTTGACATTAAACCAACTTTTTTCCAGATGTTAATTTTTTTTGTGATAGTGAAATGTATGTGGTATGTTTACACCTTCTTTTTACGCTAACGATTGGACAAATGGTTGATCCACTTATCTTTTTATCTTTGCTTTACTTTTTATAACAATTATTTCAAATGCTACACAATATTAATTTTTTCGCACTGTCTGCAAGTTACAGTCTCAAGCTTTGCGCCTTATTTAAAACAATATATTAAGTAAATGTAGTGTGTGTTGTGGTCCACCGCAAAATCGGTGCTTGTTCTCAGACTAATGAAGTTGCCAAATTTCTGCCATCGAAATTCTACTCCTAAGTTCCAGGAAAATTTCGAAAATCTAGTGAATAGAAAATGTTTAATCATTTATATCATGATTATCTTAATTGTATATTTTCATATTATGTATTGTATATTATATTAAATATTCACATAATGGCAAGTAATGACAAAGGACGCTCAAAGTGTATATTAGCAGAAATGGCTAGGAGAAATATTCTTCGAGAAACAATTTTAGTCTTCCACCATTTTCCAACAGTTATATTTTTAATTAATGTTATGAGATTCTAAGTTACAATTTTTACGTTTCCTCATTGGTTTTGAACATTCATTATAATACCAATACTACAGAAACCACAACTACTTTATGTTAATGATATCTTTCCCCAATATCCTATTCTGTAATATTTTTTGTCTTCGTGACATTTTATTAAAATGCTATTACTCTAGATATATGGTCATTGGTATATCGCATTTCAAGAATTACATTTGAACGACATCAATACATACTTTCAGCGTTCTCATACCAGAAGAAACCCTAAACAAGTAGGAGTAACAAAACAACTGAAATATTTTTGTAAATTCGTAATTGTTTGGAATAAGAAGATAAAATACATCTTGTAGCTTTTAAAATGATACTACCGTGAAGGAAATTAGTATATTAGTATATTAAATAGCTACCAGCGGTCTCTACATTTTCAGTAAATGTTTTCATTTTATGAAGCATTTATCACAAGTTTGATAACATGAGTTAAAATCACACACACACACACACACACACACACACACACACACACACACACACACACACACATGTATATATATTGTGTGTGATATATATATTATATATATTATATATATTATATATGTTATATATATAATATATATATAATATATATTATATATATATATATATATTATATATATTATATATATATTATATATATATTATATATATATATTATATATATTATATATATTATATACATATAGAATTAATTTTCTGCTAAACACCTGTAAATGCATGAACATCATTATTAGAAATAATCTGTCGGCAACGTATCTCTCTCATTTGTTCCCTGCGTTGGATTATATATTTGCGATGGCTACGTAAATTGCTAATGTTCTTGAAATCTTAGGCTTCCGCGGCCGGAGTCATGTGAATGATCTTGGCTGTCCGAGTGACGCCGTGTCGAAGGCTGTGTTGCCAACGTTTCGACCATCTTTTCGTGGTCTTCCTCAGGGCTGGGCGAACCTGCGTCCGCAGACCAGCCCTGAGGAAGACCACGAAAAGATGGTCGAAACGTTGGCAACACAGCCTTCAAGCCGGTGTCACCCGGACAGCCAAGATCATGCTTATGTTCTTCTCTACTCGGAGACAATAACCTCTCTTTTGCTCCAAATACAGTTTTTCAACATTCGTTCCCAACTCCATATACTCACTCTGCATTACTGAGGTCCATTTCATCTGAAGAATTGTAGTTCCCTTCCATTCAATTATACGATTATCGGTCATCACTACTCATTATTAATTAAAATAGCATTTGTGACAAGATATCTTCTCTCCCTCTGTCTTCTTTTTCTTACTTTTCTTGCACATACATTTTGCGGTACCAATTTTAACAGCTAGCTTAAACGCTAATGTAAGAAAATTCCCATATTTTTCAGCTAAAGTCACGGATTGTGTAAATTTGCCCCACATTCGCATCACCGGTCTCTTTCAGGTTCAGGGGTTCATTTTCTCAGAAGTAATGTAGTGTTTATTATCTCCAGTTATTTAATTATTTTCTCCTAGTTTTGAGGGTCCATGAACCCTAAAAATCGATTGAGGGGAAAACGTCGATATGTTTGTCCGTCTACGACAACGCTAGCGTCTAAACCGTTCAGCTGATTTTCTCTAACATTGATATTCCTTAATCAATTTATAATATTAGCGTAAATTTGTCGAAAATATGCCGTTTTTGCCTAATTCTCTATGAAACAGGAACTTAAAAAAATGTTAACAGAATTATTTTCTCAAAAATGGCTTCAGTTTTTTCATATATTTCTCTTCAAGTGTATCAAAGAACGGTAAAAACTTTCTGTATTTTCGAAATTATCAGAATTTTCGAAAATTGCTTATGATAAAAATCAAGGACGAAAGTATGAGTTGTAGTAGCACCACTAGTTTAATGAGTAGTTGTTTTGTGTATAAATCATGAGCTTTATACATAGCAACTCAATTACAGTTCAGAGTAGTGGACGAAATGAGGTGAAATGTAGTGTTGCAATGTCTTGCGAGGTGATGTAAATTGTTTTGTAGAGTATTTTATTGTTGGTGGAAGTAAGCTTAATAAATGTAAAGTTAAGATATTTAACCACCAATTTCTGACACTTAGTAGCAGAATTAATAAAAAATCTAATCTAAAAAAATGCATTTGATGATTTCCCTATTCCACTTCAATCCGTTGCTAATTCGTTCTTCATAGTTTTTGTAGCTTTTTTTGAAGTTATAGATTAAGGTGCACAATATAGAAGATATTTCAAATAATTTCAAATAATTTTATTTCAAATAATATATTATTTAATAGATTATTATAGATTATTATAGATTATAGATTATATTATTATAGATTATATAATAGATTATTTGAAATAATAATGTATTTAATTGAAAATTTCGGGTGAGCTATCACCGAATTCCTGCCTCCCAAAGCTATACTTGGGTTTTCGTAACGTGTAAGCTGAGGGTATTATCTTCAAGATGGAAAATGGAACGACTTTTTACGTCTTTCTCGGTCCTGACGCAAGATGTTGCATGATTGCGACCATATCAAACAGTGCTGCAGACCAAGCGACTCTAGATACGACCAAGAAAGACGCGAAAAGACGTGCCATATTCCATCTTCAAGTAATACCCTCAGCCGCCACGTTAAGAAAACCCAAGTATATGCCGCGTGAAGTTAGTGTTCTTCACAACGGTCGAGCTCATGGACAGAGGGACAGAAAGAGGAGCTCAGGGACAGTCAGAGAGACCGACAGACACGCAAACCGAGACAGACTAGTAGACAAGTATAAGGACTGACTCATTTACAGATGGTCAAGGAGCAAATAAAGACCTACAGAGGAAAAATGGAGCAAATGACAAACGGACAAACGGGCAGACAGGCACCGGACAAACTGACGGCCAAACAGACAACCAGACGCTTTGAAAAAAATCAATTACACTTTTTCTGTATCAGGAGAACCCAAGTCTGCATTTCCATTATAGAAAATGATGGAGAAGGAATAATTTTTCAAAGCTAGACCAAATACTCCAAATTTGAATGTCTCAAACATCCATAAAAATCCAATACGACACTTCTCTAAAACCAAACATACAACTCACCCCGTTGCTTGTGCGTTTCGATTGTACGGTTCGATTTGATTGGACCTTACCAGTATATCATAGCAATATGGACATGGACTACGACTACACACACGACCCAGCCGCGAACGTTTCGCGTTGTAAACCGGCCGGCAACAAGGGCGTCGTCGCATGGAGCAGTAATTGCTGTCCGGCCGCCTGTTTGTGCGGGCGGGTGGGCGGTCAAGCGAGATGGAATGGAGTAGGACAGAGTGAGAAAGAGCGAGGCGAGCCGGGGCGGGGCAGAGCATGGCAGAATGTGGCGGAGCACGGTGTGAAGGGGGGAGGGATGGAAAGGGGGGTGGGGGTGAAGAGGGGAGGAGGGGCGGGGGGGTTGGGGGGGGGGGGGGGGGGGGGGGCAGGGCGCAGCTGGGGGCGGGCGGGGGGGGCGGGGCGGGCGGGGAGGAGCGAGGCGGGGTGGTGCTGGGGTGGCGCGGGACGGCGCGGCGCGACTGTAAATTGCGTCGTAATAGTTTGATCGATTCTCTGAGTCGCGCCCTGCCCCAGCGCGCTTATTCGATATACCTGTGATCCGTTAGGCGTCGCTATGTTCCGTTCCTTTCCGCGCGACAGTTGTTCGCCCGAGGAGTTACCTTCAATTGGCAGAAGGATGTGATTTCGTTTGCGCTTGCTAAAACTTACTTCGTTCGCTTCTGTTGCTTTCTTTCTCCTTTTGACTTTTATTTATTTCTTTTGTTCTTCTTCTATTCTTTCTCTTTCATTCTCAATTTATTTCTTGTCTTGACAGGTCTATATGTCGATTTTCAATATGCTTTAGAAATGATTGACTCAGTCACCAGCAAGCTGTCTGGGATCTTAAAGAGAGAAAACTTAATTGGCCTATTTTCAATTAAGGTTTACGGATTCTTTGAAAGAAAATATATCAATATTGTGAAAATACGAAATGTAGTAAAGAGTAAAATATCGAATGAATTTTTGAAATTTGCAATAGTAAGTTACAATTAAAATTAAATCAATTATTTTTTTTCAGCCTCTTGACCCATTCCTGTTCTCTGAGGACTTTTTTCGTAGTCTGTTGTTGATGACATATCTGTATTTATTTAATTAATTTCAATCACAAATTAAGCAAAAACTACTAGTTTTTTTCAACAAACGTATTTGACTTATTTGGTTTGGTTTGGTTATTTCGTGTTTCCGGGCGCGTCAACTGCTTTGGTCATTAGTCTCGTTCGTGTAGTGCATGTTTTTTCTCGGGAGATAGCGTTAGTCTTTCCCCGCTGGATGGCGAGATCCGGCGCCGACCTACCGTCGGCTAGTGGGATTTCCCCCTAACCAGGACTCTCCCACCAGCGGGGCACCGCCCCAGCCGGGACAAGCTCTAAGCTCCCGAGCGGTCTCCCGGAATATGTGGTAGTGTAGTGCATGTCAGTGTAAGTGTACGTGTAATGGGAGAGGATAGGACAAGGAAGAGGAAGGACAGATCGTGCGCGGTCCGTGGCCCGTTTGGTAGGGTACTGCCCCGGCATTCGCCTGGTATTGATCGGAGAAACCACGGAAAACTACCGATCATAGCAGGCGGACGCTAGAATTCTACTTCAGACAGCGACTGAATTCGACCTAGCTGAAAAGCTAGTGTCGAGAATCCTGCCGCTGTCGGGACTCGAACCTAGGTCCTCCCGGTCTGAGGCGCTGCAGTGACATCAGTTGATGCACTGAGCTACCGCTCCCTGTGAATTATTTGAATGAGCTGAATTTTTAGAACCGATTTTATTGAAAACAAAAATCTCTTATCTTCCATTTTATGATTTCCAAATGATATGCTTTTGCCATTTTTGAAAATACGGAGAATCCTACGAAAATGAGACTTGCGCCATTTTTGTAAGCTTTCCTTCTTCTTATACTTGAAAAAAATTAAAGAAGAAAATTGGAAAGATTTTTGAGAAAATAATTATTTCTAGAAATTGCATTAATTTCAAGCGCAAATAATGCGAAAACTACTCGTTTTTTTTTCAAAAAATTGTACATGACCAAGGAATGATTTTTTTTACAACAGACTTTGTTTGCCGCAAAAATCTCCATCTTTAAGATTTTCTAGTTTTGAAATTATAACTTTTTGGAATTGTCGAAAAACGGAGAGATAGCCGTAAGTTGCTAGCTCCATATTTCTTACCGTCCGTTATTGAATGTGAGAAGAAATTTTAAAGAAATTATTCGGAGAAGAGACATCGAAAATGTTGGCTCTGAGGTAAACTAAGCCAGTTAAAACTCGTAAAGAAATCCATTTCAACAAGAAATTAATGAGCTAAATTGGTCAATATATACAAGTGAATGCTTTAAAAAGGGTGGGGAGGAAGGCCAGAAGAAAAAGAAAAAGATCGGAAAAGTGATATACGTATAGAGAGATACTGTTAGAGTCAAATAAAAATCGCCATATAATATGAACGGAATTTATGACTAATGCAAACCTCTCAAATAACACGAGAAATTTAAACATTAATTACTTTTGTAATAGTGATCTTGGTATATAACGTAACTAAACGCGGCTTCGGTGGTATAACGGTCAGCGACTGTTGTATCCGGGTTTGCGGGTTCAAACCCGATCGAAGCCGTGGATTTTTAAGGGCGAAAAAATCCTTCGGAGGGGAGGTAAAGCTGGCTGTCCCATGCCATGTAGTAGATTTACTGCATGTAAAAGATCCTCAAGCCTAAAAGAAGCCTCTGAGCAAAATTGAGATCCACCTGTTTCCTCGCCCAAAATAATACCTCCTTTCTCCGCTAGGTGGTGAAAGAAGCGTAGCGAAATTTGCGTGGTTAGACGGGAGAGCGGGCCTGATGGCCCGAGTCTCGCCACGTAAAATAAGGCATTAACTAACTAAATGCACGTTATTATTTTTATTCTACTCTGCACCGATTGTACGTCTCCTTTTGAGGGAAGCTGTTGCTATTTGCGTGTTGCACATGAGTTTGGACTAAAACGACCACATCTCCATACGAACGTCCGAGAAAATGGACGTGCCTGTGAAACGCGTCGCCCCCACATCCACGAATTGTCTGAATCGCATGAATCGTCTGAGCGTGGCTGGAAACTCTGTTAGCAACGCCCGCCACTTGCAAGCCCTCGCTGAGTTCTCATCGACGACGGGCCCTTCTGCTCAAATAGGTAAACTCTGGCCGCGAGAGGAGCTCCCGTAACCATGCCAATCCTAATTGGCAATAAATGCAACTCGCTTCCACCTGTGTCAAGCCCCCTCCGCGATGCACCTTGCTTTCTCGGAGCAATCAAGCGACGAGATTGAGGTTGGGATCGAGATTGCAATTCCACTTCAGCGTTCCTCTGTTGTGATCTCTTTAAACCAGATACGTGTTAATGAAGTTGGTTTCTGTTGACAGTAAAATAAGGCATTTTGTGGCTTTTTGATTATGAAACAAAAAAAATAGAGAAATGAGCTGTTTTCACTACACTGTGTACCGAGGTGGAAAGCAATATAATGTTTAATAATAAAAAACCTTCATTGAACTCAGTTATGTAATTTTAAAATGTTAGTTATCCTAATATTTATAACTAGTGTGACGGTCTTTTCAGACGCGTCCAAAATAAATACAGAAACATTGATTTAGGGCTAAAAAACACATTAATTTTGTATGACAATAAGAACAAAAACATGTGAAAGTGCATGAGTGAAAGCTGTTTTCTCAAATTTATTGATATTGTGAAGAACTGTGTTCAAAATAGACTGTGAGAATGCCAATAAATAAAAACAGGACATATTTTCAAATAATGACACGTCGCAACCATATAGCATTGTCATGGTTTCTTTATATATCTATTTATTTATATGTATCCTCACAACCCCTTTTAAACCCTCTCCTGAAATTATACAAATAAACAAACCCGTTCTTAATAATTAATAGTTATCTTTCTAAATGTGGGTTGCCAAGCACCATTCAATGAATTTTTTTTAAGGCCGTGAGCACGCGAATCGATTCTATACAAGAAATCGAAATAAAAATTATTACTGCTTCGGGAAGAGGTATAAAATTTAACTACGTATTTGCTAAGATATTTCCATCTAAAATAATAACTCCATAACATATTTATTATAAAAAAACGAATAAATTTGTGTGAATTTATTCCTTATTCTTTCAGATGTTGGTAAAATTTTCGTCGCTAATCATCAACTATACATATAAAACAAGACAAAACAACAAATACATATATAATACCCTATTATTAACATTTTCAACACAAACTTCCTTCTACATTCATACAATTAAATTTTCTTTACATCCGTACAAGTGCACTTTACCAATTTAATTAAAAACAATTAAATAACTTATGAATAATGCATGCATGGCCACGTCTTTCTCAATGGAGTTCATGGCAACGCTAAAAGGTTATTAAACGTGGCAGAATACTTACGCGAAATTTGGGATAGAATAATATAATTTACGAAAGGCAACACGGTTTTAGAAAAGGATATTCATGCGAGAGTCAGGTAGTCACTGTGAGTAAAGGATATTGCTGATTCTCTCGATGAAGGTTCCATTGTCCATGCAATTTTTATAGATTTCACAAAAGCGTTCGACCTCGTTCCCCATGATAAATTAATACAAAAAATTAGTAAGCTTAACGTAGACAGAAGAATTGCTCTCTGGATTCGAGAATTTCTCAGCTCGCGTACTCAACGGGTGCGAATCGGGCAAATTTCTCTTCGAGGGCGGAAGTAACGTCCGGAGTGCCACAGGGAAGTGTCGTAGGGCCGTTGTTATTTATAGCGTATATTAATGATATTTGGCAGGGAATTTAGTAATTACTTAGAAAACGCTATCCCCGGAAGTATTCTATGTATTCCTAAGTAGCAAAATAAATATTCTATTCTATAATTGAAGATCATTAATAGTGCACTTCTCTGTCTCTGTTCTCATTTTAATATTAAATTTGTGTAGTATCTTCTATTCGAAAAATAATTTTATTTGGAAAATAGCAATTAACTGTACGCTGTAAGTCGTTGATTTAATTGGTCATAAAAATTGCGTTTCATCGTGCCCATTTAGGCGGACAGACTTTTGATTACTTTCGAAAAACATTGATTTATCAGACAAACGCACTCAATTACCAACTTCATGATCGAATTGACATAATACTGATATCGTCGTAGCAACTCGAATTTAGCATTTAAATATTGGCCGTTAAAATATCAAGCTACATTTGATTTCTCTCACTTCATGAAAATGAAAAATAATATTTGTCAACACAATTACGCACATGTCTCATTATCGGTCTGGTGGTGTTCAACGCAAACAAAAAATCTTAATTGAAGTGCTTCCTGGGTAGTATAATTTATTTTGAAATAGATAAACATAAAAAAGAAGATTGTGGCAATATGAACAAGTGTCTATACAACATCAGAGATTTTCTCTCATAATTTGTAGCTTTGAGTTCAACGAAAATGGAACTTGCATCGTTTTATAAGCATTCATTGCAAGCTGTTCAAATACGATTAAAAGTGTACAGCAAGAGACCATCCGGACAAACGCCTTGAGCGATTGAGTAAACCCAGATAAACGTCGACCGGGATGGAGACTTAACGCCGAATATTAATACTGCAGAAATGTATGATGTATTTTGAAGTAAAAGAGAAAGACGTTTAGGAGAGAGGATCATAAAGAACAAAATTGAGAAATCTACACGAAAAGGAGAGGGAGAAGAGGCGAAGAAATAAGACCGAAGAAGAAATATGCATTTAGAGTAAAATTATTACAGTAATGATAAAGAATCAGAATGCTTCGTTTGCAATTACCTCTTGACATAAATATAATCACAATTTTAACGTCAGAGAAATACAGTAAACTATAAATTTTTAGTAGAAGTAATTTAACATACAAATTCACAGTATTATGGAACAATATGAAAGAACATATAAATTATAACTATAAATTTATTTAAGCATAAGGTAACTATAAAAGATATAATTCCAATAGCTGCTGTAATAAAAATAATACTGATACCGATAAAAAAGATAGCCATAAATAAAATTAATCTGGAGTCGCACTATATCAAGTTATATATTTTATAAGACACCAAACATAGTTCGTGCACTGCATATTAAACTGTAAAAATATTAATACGTACTGCTGTGATACTTATACAGCCCATGATATAGCTTCTTGTGTATTACTTTTATCTGGAGTATCGCTAATCATTCATTGTATATTTTTATTAGTAACAATACATTAGTTGATATACACAAAGGGATATTGCTAATACTTTAGGTAGCATAGAAGTGAATGGTAACTGAGGCTAGTGTAATGTGGTAGGGGATGGAATTTTCACAAGCTGAAGGATGGAGATAGCGTGTATCAGAGTCGGTGACCGGGTGCATCGAAAAGGGGATATTAGAGGGCGATATTAAAGGGCGTTAATTCTATCTTAAATACTATTATTTGTTGTCCGAGTCGTTAATTAATAACTCACTTTGCAGAAAGCATTCGAGTGTTTTAGACTGGCTGGGAATTTTTTCTAGACACAGGTAGCTGTAATGGGGAATGATCCACTGAAAAAAATCGTTTGTGGCGCGGTACACAAAGCAATGCTGAATCAGAGTTCGAGTGAATTATAAATGACTGCAATACAGGAATGCATTTCCTATGCCAGTTACATACATTAATACTGTCCTAGTGGACAGTATCCTACGCAACTCCGTAGCTTTTAATGTTTTTTTCCAATTCTCCAAAATTTACAGGGCTTACCAAACAGTGACCTAAACCATTTTTCTTAGCGTACTTGGGAGAAAATAGTTTGAACGGTTTAAGCGCAAGTGGACTTTGCATATGGGCGGATAGACAGACAAACACATAAAAAGACGCTTTTTCATAAACCAATTTTTCGGTATCTAGAGCCAATGAAACGTAGATACTGACTACATAACGTGTTAGAGGAAGTAATTTACTACTTATAGGAGCAAGATTAATCCATGTTACCATATTAAGAAGTAACAAATAAATACTAGATTTCTATCGAAAAAAAATTTTTTTTTCTTTTTCAACAATACTTTCTCTTTCCTTCGTAAATATGTAATAAGCGAGAAACTAAAAATTTGCACGTTAATTTGCTGACACTGAATTATATTTTTCATTAATCAATTAATATTCTTCCTAAATAAATATTAATTTTGATAGAGTAGAAGTTAAGTCGTATTCTATACTTGTAATATCGTCACGAAATTATGAATGTTAATTCTTAGAAGTGTTACCACTTTTATTTACATTTGAACATAAGCTTCTTTATGCCACCATTCGGCATCTTTATAATAAGATTTTGCAATATTGCACCTTATAAATATTAACAAAAAGTCCTTTTCAGTTTCAAAAACATCAAATTTATCTCACTAAAATGTGTAAAAACATTACTCATATTACATTTCAGCCATTTAATTTGTTCACCAACTTACTTTAATTCACTTTAATTTACTTTTATAGTAATAACGTATCACTAGACGTCTTTTATTTAACACCATTTGCAATCTGCAGCGTTTATTTATTTAGAAGTTTATCAGGCTGTTTGCAGAATCAGTAGTATTTCATTTAGATTAATTAACAAAATACATTGAGAATCAAATAATGCGAGAAGTTAAATTTTAAAATTTCTAAAAGTTTCTAAAATCATTTTTCATTTATGTAGTACATTATTATTATATATTCTCTTGAAGATTATTTAAGAATAGGCGAAAACTATAACCTACAAATTTCATCAATGAAAATGAAAGCCATGGCCACAAATCATGAAAATGAATTCCAGGATACAAATCATTTAAGGCGTAAAACAGAATTTGATGATAACGGTGTTGAGCAAGTAAATAATTTCAACTAGCTAGGTTTCAACTTTCATACTGTGAAATATTTTAATATAAAATATAAATTTTATAAAATGTGAAGTATCTGAAATACTCTCAGACAGAAAGCACGTAAAGACACGCAACTTAAATTTTATAAAGCAATGACAGTACACAGAAAATAAGAAGCCGCCGAAATGAGATTTCTTGGATCTTTAGCAGGCTGTTCAATACTGGACCGTTAAAGACCTTCAACATAACTTAAAAATGGACGTATTACGTAAGAAACGACAAAATTAATTTAATGTGAATGCCGGGAGATGGAATACCAAAAATCCACGAACGGAAGTAGGAGTAGGGGCAAACTAACATGGTGATGGAAAGATACTCTCGAAGACCGAACGGGCCTTGGAGGAATGTTTAACCCATGTTGATGATTATTATTAAATATAATATTAACATAAATTTTATTTTCTAAATGTTTATTTTACTTTCAACGAATTATACCTCATGTTAAACACATACAGCAGAGGGTGGAGATATCACAACTTGTCTAGGAAGCAAAATAGCCTGACGCTGACCTTATATGTAGTATCACATGGTACAGATCGTTTTTGTGCGGTGGGTTCGGGAATTGAAACTCCAAGAGTAATTTATTTATTTATTTTACGTCAAAAAACAGTTAAAAACTGCGTATGACGTGCTATGGGGAAAAGTGAATTGTGTGCACATTTTCAAAATTCTGTGATCCCTACACTAAGTCATATACTACTTAAATTTTGAATTTTGAAAGGGAGAAAAAACTCCATGTATTAAAATCTATTTTCAGGATAAATAAGCAATACATTTTGAATTTTGAAGGAGAAAAACAAAAACTCCCATGTAGTAAAATCTATTTTCAAAGATAAATAAGCAATAATTTTTGGCTCTTATTACTTCCTGCCGCGACAACATGGAAACGATAATTTGAATAATTGTATTTCCCACTGAATTCTAGAAGACGTGCACAGAAAATGAAGTTACATTTATGTCCAGAAGCAAAACAAGGGGTCATCAGATCAAACACTGCGGTCTCTACCCCAATGAGCATCTTTACAAAATGCATTGTGACCTCTATGCGCCAGTTCAAGCAGCTGAATTATGAGAGAAGTCATGAACCAGCTGGCTGTGCTTGTGCTGGTCTCAGCAAGTCAATGAAGTCACGCGGGCCAGTAAAGATGTGTATTACTTCTTAAAATTTGATTCTGAACTCGAAAATTCGTAGCGATTACAATGGTGAAAAACATATTTCATTCAGATTTTCGTTTTCCAGAAGTTCGCGAAAACGTTCCTAAAACGTGCAATTTGCAATCAAAAAGATGCCTAATTTGACGATGTTCCTTGCAGATTGCATGTTAGTGAAATGTGTCTTAAATACGAAAAGAAGAGAAATATACTCATAATCAGCTGAGCAAGTTTCCGTGTCCTAGCGCGAATTGTTTAGAAAATACAGCCAGTCAAAAAAGTCCGTATTTTCGAAATTTTGAAAAACCACTACTGTAAGAAAAAGATTCTAAAGCAAATGAAGGCATTTTTTAAAATTTGACAAGATTTTTGTTCTCCTGAAATTCGCGGAAACAATCATAAACACGCCATTTTTGACAAAAATGCAATCTACATAGTCGCCGTTTTTTTCACATTTCCTGTGTACAAAATACCAGTCCCAAATTCTAAAATAAGAACAGAGTACTCTTAATCTGCCGTACAAATTTCAGTGTCGTAGAGAAAATATAAAAAAAGCCAGTCAAACACTAATTTGGACATGTTGAAAAATTCTTAGATTGAGAAATTCGCCTGGACTGCGCATATGTCTCCGACGGAGGCAAAGTAAGGTACATTCTGAAAGTTAATGCATTTTTTAAACAGGATTTTGCCTCAAGAATGGAAAATTTCCCCATAGTTTTGGAGATATGAGCATTTAAAAGCAATCCTTTTTTCTAGCGGAAAATGTAAAGTTATACGACCCCAACCCGTTGCATTTTGTTAATTTCAACAGTAAACAGATTCTTCTAAAAAATAGTGACCTTACTCGAAATTTAATGGCAATTACAGTGGTAAAAAGTATTTTTCCATCAGTAGCTCCGTTTTTCTGAAATTCGAAACAACAATCAAGAAAACGCGATTTTCGACAATAATGCTATCTATATAGTCGCCATTCATTTCGTGGTTACAGCGTACGAAATTCCAAATCAAAATACAAATGTAGAATCAGACTACGCATATTTAGCACTGCAAATTACAGACTTCTAGAGTGAATAGTTTAGAAGATACAACTTGCATAAGCTGACCGTACTTCTGAAACACGCTCTACGACCCTAAAATTTGCACGGCAGATGAAGCGTACGCTGCTCCATTTTCCGAATTTAGGACTGCTATTTTGTTTGCTGGAAACGTGTAAATTACGGCGACTATATAGATGCGGCGACTGTAACGTCAAACTTTTTGTCTACAAAATGTCGTATTTTACAAATGTTTTCTCGAATTTCAGGAAAACAAAGCATCAGATGGAAGAATGTTCTGTACCATTGTAATCGCCATTAAATTTCGAGTTAGGACGCTAGTTTTCAGAGGAATCGGCCTCTAGTCGAAATTTGCGAAATTCAACAGGGATGAATTTTTGCGTTTTTAACAAGAAAAAAGGATTGGTTTTAAATGCTCATATCTCCTTAACTATGGTGAAATTTTCAATTCTGGAGGTCAAAGTCTGTTTAAAAAAGTTATAAACTTTCAGAAAACACCATCATTTGTCACATTCCGACGAAAATGCGGCCTTCAGCCGTATTTTCTCATAGTAGTAATTTCTCAATGTGGCAAAATTACAGACATATTTGACTCGCTGTATCTCCTAAAATATTCGTTCTACGACGCTGAAATTTGCACGGCAGATGAAGCGTACACTGCTCCTTCTCCTGTATTTAGGACTGGTAATTTGATTGCAGACAACGTGAAAAGAACGGCGACTATTAGTTTCCCCTTTGGCTAAAAAATGGCGTATTTTATGAATGTGTTCGTGGATCTCAGAAAAAAACCCTTAGATGGAAAAATGTTCTTTACCATTGGAATCGCCATTAAATATGGAGTTAGGATGCAAGTTTTCAGGGGAATCGGCCTGTAGTCGAAATTTGCGAAATTCAACAGGGGGGTCGATGAATTTTTGCGTTTTTAACAAGAAAAAAAGATTGGCTTTAAATGTTCATATCTCCTAAACTATGGTGAAGTTTTCAATTCTGGATGTCAAAGTCTCGTTAAAAAAGTTATAAACTTTCAGGAAACACCATCATTTGCCACATTCGGACGAAAAATGCGGCCTTCAGACGTATTTTCCCATTGTAGTAATTTTTCACCGTGTCCAAAATGCTGTGTATAACAGCATTTGTGCTCGTGGTGGGCACATTGGACCGGTCAACATAGTAGCGGCCCACTGTGGCCACTGCGGGGTTGCGACGGGGGCGCGGCTAGTCGAAAAATGAGGAGTACGGATAGACGCCACCAGGAGCAGGGAAAGCGGCTGCGCTTTTCCGTTGCCACCGGACCGCGTCGGCAGGGCAGTCACAGGAGGGGCATTTCCCCTCGATGCCCCGCCACGGAGGCGGGAAGTAGAGACTTGCTCCGTTGCCTCGGGGCGTATTTAGGGCCTCGCCCGGTCGGTAGTCAGTAGGACATTTCTGAAGCAGCAAGCGAGTGCCTAGCAATAGTGGCGAGTTCGGTTTTGAAGTGCGTGTGTTACGGTGAGTGTATTCTTCTGGCGGACTGGAACTTCGCTTGTATTTCGGACTTGATTTGGAATGTGACTTTACTGAAATAAACGTATGGCGAAAGAACAGTTGTTGTTTTACTTTGTACATAACACAAAATACAGCCATTTTTGACTGGCTGTATCTTCTAAACTATTCGTCCTACGACGCTGAAATTTGCATTGCAGATGAAGCGTACTCCGCTCCATTTCCTGTATTTAGGACTGGGATCTTGTTTGGATAAAACGTGTAAATAACATTGACTATTAGATGCTTTTTGTCTAAAAAAATGGCGTATTTTATGAATATTTTCGGGAATTTCAGGAAAACAAAGCCTCAGATGGAAGAATGTTCTTTGCCATTGTAATCGCAATGAAATTTTGAGTTTAGGAAGCTAGTTTTCAGGAGAATCTGCCTCCAGTCGAATTTTGGAAAATTCAACAGGCGGGGTCCATGAATATTTGCGTTTTTAACAAGAAAAAGGATTAGTTTAAATTATCATATCTCCTAAACTATAGTAAATTTTTCAACTCTGGAGGCAAAAGTCTGTTTCAAAATTTTATAAACTTTCAGAAAACACCACCATTTGCCACATTCGGACGAAAAATGCGGCCTTCAGACGCATTTTCTCATTGTAGTAATTTTTCAACGTTTCCAAAATATAGTCATATTTGACTGGCTGTATTTCCTTAACTATTGGTCTTACGACTCTGAAATTTCCACGGCAGATGAAGCGTACTCTGCTCCCTTTCGTGTATTTAGGACTGGTAATTTGATTGCAGACAACGTAAAAAGAACATCGACTATTAGATTCCTTTATGTTTTTTAAAACTGGTGTATTATATGAATGTTTTTGCGAATTTCAGGAAAATAAAACCTTAGATCGTAGAATGTTCTTTACCATTGTAATCGATATTAAATTTTGTGTTTGGATGCTAGTTTTTTTGAGAATCGGCGTCCAGTCGAAATTTGCTAAAATTTAACACGGGGGTCGATGAATTTTTGCATTTTTAACAAGAAAAAATTAATGACTTTAAATGCTCATATCTCTTAAACTATGGTGAATTTTTCAATTCTGGAGGCATAAGTTTGTTTCAAAATTTAATAACCTTTCAGAAAATACCATTAATTGCCACATTCGCACGTAAAATGCGGCCTTCATACGCATTTTCTCATTGTAGTAATTTTTGAATGTGTCCAAAATACAGTCATCTTTGACTAGTTGTATCTCGTAAACTATTAGTCCTACGACGCTGATATTTGCACGGCAGATGAAGGGTACTCTGCTGCTTTTCCTGTATTTAGGACTGGTAATTTGATTGCAGACAACGTGTAAGGAACGGCGACTATTTGATCCCTTTTGTCTCTCAAAATGGCGTATTTTATGAATGTTTGTCGCGAATTTCATGAAAACAAAGCCTCAAATGGATGAATGTTTTTACCATTGTAATCGCCAATAAATTTCGAGTTAGGACGCTAGATTTCAGGAGAATCGGCCTCCGGTCGAAATTTGGGAAGTTCAACGGGGTTTTTACAAGAATTTTTGCGTTTTTACAAGAAAATAGAATTGGTTTTAAATGCTCATATCTCCTAAACTATGGTGAATTCTTCAATTCTGGAGGAATAAATTTGTTTCAAAATATAATAAACTTTCAGAAAATACCATCATTTGCCACATTCGTACTAAAAATGCGGCCTTCAGATGCATTTTCTCATTGCTGTAATCTTTAAACGTGTCCAAAATACAGTCATCTTTGACTAGCTGTATCTACTAAACTACTTGTCGTACGACGCTGAAATTTGCGCAACAAATGAAGCGTACTCTGCTCCTCTTCCTGTATTTAGGACTGATATTTTGTTTTCAGGTAACGTGTAAAGAAAGGTGACTATATAGATACCTTTTTGTCTCAAAAAATGGCATCTTTTATTAATGTTTTCGCACATTTTAAGAAAATAAAACTTCATATGGATGAATGTTCTTTAGCATTGTAATCGCCACGAAATTTCGAGTTAAAACGCTGGTTTTCTGAAGAATCGGCCTCCTTCCGAAATTTGCGAAATTCAACAGGGGATGTCGATGAAATTTTGCGGTTTTAACAAGAAAAACCGATTGGCATAAAATGCTTATATCTCCTAAACTATTCAGACGCATTTTCTAATTGTAGTAATGTTTCAACCTGCTCAAAATACAGTCATCTTCGACTGGCTGCATCTTCTAAACTCTTCGCAGAAATTCATGAGAGCAACAATGCACTTCTCGAATAATTTGTTCCGAAAGCTAAGAAGCAAGAGATAGAAAATCATGAACTAGTAAAATGTCAAAGAGTTATTAATTTAAAGGCGTGTTACAATATTTCAATGCATTATTTAATTATGCAAGAAAATGTAAGTGATCAGAAAAATATTGAGAAAGCGTTGGAATTATTGAGAGGTGAACTAAATAGTAATATTATACTAATATGTACTTCAAACCCTGCGGACTTTTTATTTCAAAAGAGTATCCCATGATTGTTGCATCTCCTGACGGTATACGCAATGACATTCTTATTGAAATAAAATGCCCAACAAGTGAAAAATGTAAAATTAATTACATTAAAAATGGAGTAATCACGGAAAAATATTTGGCCCAGGTACAGTTACAAATGTATGCTGGTGGTGTAAAAAAATAGTTTTGTGGAGCTCATCCTGATTTTCCAAAATCAAAAAGTGCTGACATTGGTTTAGTAGAGTACAATGAGGAATACGTTCATAATTTATTAAATAATTCGAGTAATTTTGGAAAATTAATATTTACCCCCTTTTGGCAAATGTTACTAATTTAGAATAAATAAAAGTAACCAAATTTTATATTTGTTTCATTTATTACATTGTGTAAGAATCCTTTACCCCCTTTTGGCAAATGTTACTAATTTAGAATAAATAAAATGTGCACACAATTCACTTTTCCCATAGCACGTCATACGCAGTTTTTAATTGTTTTTGACGTAAAATAAATAAATAAATAAATAAATAAATAAAAGGTCACTTGCTACAACAATAACATCAAGTACTCTAAGTAAATTATTATTCACAACAGAATGCTCTTTTAACATTTGAAACTCTCTTAACCCTTATAACCCACTCTACATGAATTCTTAAGCTAGCAATTATTTTTGTTTCTCGCACTTCTGTTTTTGTCAGTTTTGACCCAGCTGCTACACTGGGAGGTCTCACCAATCTCATGCCTTTTTGATGTAGAACTTGTTCCATATGTTTGAACCTTTATCAGCCAAGACATAAGTACCCTGTTCCAAACTGTCTAAAAGATCACAATTTTCCATAAGGGTCATGTCACTGGTTCGACCACCAAAACCAAGGGAAATACAATTAATTAATCCATTAGGCGTACATGATATTAAATACTTAACAGTATTGGCTTTTTTATAGTCAGACAAAGTTAATGCCTGATGAAGAGCCTGTGATGGTTTTTTAATGCCTATTTCTAAACAGTCTATAATGCAGCTTATATTGGAGTAATTATACCTAAATGAAATAAGATATTTTTTAATGGCCGTAACACCCAAGCAATTATTGGCACATTTTTCAGAAATAATTTACTTCCATACGAGAGTGATACTCCAAAGTTCAGAAAATGTTCTGTTTAGTCTAATTTTTTCTAGGCACAGTAAAATATACTCTGGAGCAATACGAGTATGCATATGAATTAATTGTACAATAAAGTATTGGAACTTTTGGAATTCAAACGTACATCATAGGCTGTTTAAAAATTCGTTGTAAAGTATTCTTTACACACTGCATTTTTTCATCATTTGCCTCTGTGACATTGTCATCTGATTCAGAAATATCGGCTGACAATGTAGCATCTTCGGATATCACACTTCCATTGGAAGAAACATCACTATCAGTTGTTTCCTCATTAGAATATAATTGTGTTTTTACTTTAGTCATAGCAGACGTACATGGTTTTGGATAATTCTCTTCAAACTTGAATGCTGATGTGAAGATGCATGATGTAGAAAGTTTGTACAGTGAAGTGAATGTATTTCTCTTTGCTGTCATTGTCTGTGCAGCCTTGCTTCTATAGTGGATTTTCAGAGAACTCTGAATTGATTTATCTGCAACTGCATGTTCAGTCATTGTTGCTTTTTCATTTGTTTGCAGTGATTCTGAAAAGACAAAATACAGTGTTTTGAGATAATCCTCGTGAAACGAATCTGGCGGAAATGTTGATGCGACCTTAAATAAACACTCATAACAAAAAGTGGGCAGTAACAACACTAATAAATTTATGGAAGCAGTGTGTGAAAAGTTATTGATATGATGATGGGCGCAAGAAAGAAATTATTAGAGACAGGAAGCAGAGAGACAGACTCGAAGGAAGAAGAATGATAACATAGACGAAGAGAAGATCTGTAGTTACTTCAGAAGAATCGAAACTAGTGATTGCAAAGGAATAGATAAGAATTCCAAAAGAAAAAGTAGGACTGTATTATTCATAAAGACAACTCTGAATTAGAGACAAAGTCGCTATGGTTGTAATAATTGCATCACAGAGAATTGATTGTAAAAAGAAACGCAATGAAGGAAATTGTAACAACTCACAATGAGCAGGAATCTTCAAATGGGTGTATCTGTTCCGTCATATTACCTCCACGTAGACTTTGCCCGAAATTCCGTATTCGTCAACCGGTTAAATGCGAGCCGGTGCGAACCTGTACTGTGGCCCATTTAGAAATTAAACTTTTAGTGTTGTTACCCAACAACTACTCATATTAATGAAAATTGCATGACATTTTTAAAGATCTTTTTAAAGATCTATAGAGGAATAAAATTAATAAAGAAATGAATTTTGGAGGTGTAGGATAAACTCGAAATATATTTGTAATTTTGATATTTTAAAAGTTTGGAGATTTTAATGATAATCGTTACCACACCACATTTACAAATGAACTTTCCTCTATTAGAAAAAAAATTCAGGTATTCTTTCAGAAAATTTTGATTGTCACAAAGGGTTCATTTAAAGTACCCCAAAGAATTTTAATGACCTCAGAGGGTGAAACGATAACACAGTACCGACAAAATTGTTTGCACATCTGCAAAAAATTAATTCAGAACGCAACGAATCAATTCAGTAGTTCGAGGATAATTCTGGAAGAAGAATAAATAGACTGGCACTCCAAAAGTTGGAGGGATCAATTCCCTCAAATATAAATACTTGTTTTCGAAACAGGGCAAGGTATCAAAAAGAAATACACTCTCATTGTAAACACAAGAAATATGTCACTCTAGCTTCAGTGTTACATCTGCACGGTTTAGAACTATATATCCTCATAGAAAAAGCTATGCAAAGAACAGAAACATGAGGAATGTCTTTGGAGACCGTTGGCAGTTAGAAAACAATGCATCATAGGGGAATGATTCTCGATGGGAACTAGAAATAACCTCAGTGTGTGAAAAGACGACATATTTTACTGTATGATTATTATTTTATCTGCTCGAAGCGACTAGAAGCGGAAGTAAGTGGGTGTGCAAGCTCACAACACCCATCGCCACCCATTGCCAACATCCGCCACCGCCTCCTCCAGCGCTGACCTCCGCCTCAGAGGGCGCTGAATGTGCGCTGATTGCGCTTCTCACAGGTCTTCCTCCCCTCCCTTCCCCACCCCCACCCTCCCCCTCTCTCTACGTCCGTGCGAGGATCAGCCGACCTCATTCACTGCCCCGCGCCGGTCGCGACCTTCCTGGCCGCCCCGCGGCACGTCGCCACCGTCGCCGTCTCACGTCCGCGCCGCCGCCGCCGCCACCTACAAACTTTTCGACGTCCTTTCGCTCCGCACACGACAATGCGCTGGAAATAAGCTGCCTTGCTGGAAGACACAGAAGACAAAGTTATGAGGATGAAATTGTTTGCGCGTGTTGACTCACCTGCCACTCTGGTGTATGTCTCCTGCAAAACCATGCAAGTGGTTGAGATGAATCAAAGGAAATGGGGGAGAAGCTATAATGACTTCTTCCTTCCATTTCACAACAACAAAAGAGGCAGTATTTAATAGTTTTGATAAATATAAATACAGAAAAATGATTAAGCTCTAAAGTGCAAAATTTTAAAAGACGAATAAAAAGTTGTTTACGAAAACAATCCAATGTGTATTTCTGTAGCATTTTTATTGAGGCTGTAATAATTATTGCTAAACAGTTCATTATTTTTTGGAGTAGAATAGGATGTCTGTTTTCTATATCTTGCAAAAAAAATTCGATATCGTCCCAGTTTTTAAAATTACTACACTAGAGCTCCTAATACTTAAAGATTTTTTTCATTTCTTCCAACCATGTACTTACTCGTATAATTGTACACTGTATTTTAATTCCTAATTTGCATTTACTATTTGTAATAGCCATTCGAATTGTCATAAACGTTGTCATATTTTGACTCTTTTAACTTCAGACATAAACGCTCCCCTTCTCATACTTTGTTGCTAATTCCACCCCTTCCAATAGTAAGGCTGTCGAAAAGGCAGCAGATTACGTGAGTTCGCCGCATCACCAGCTGCTCTTTCCGGGCCGTTCCCATGTCCGTGGCTGTCCTCGCGAGGACTAATTCGATTCCTGCCGTCCGATCTCCCTCCGCACTGATTCCCCCGCACTGATTAGCTGGCCGCAAACCCCAGGCAGAACGCCTGCCCGGCGTCCGCCGCCCACTGCCCGATCGCCCCCTGTCCGATCGCCCAACCCCCAACCAACCCCCGCCCGCGCCACTCCGTCCCTAGCCGCTATTCCTTGACCCGTCATGCACTATGACGGGTCAGAGATTCCCAGCACCAACCCGTGATGCTGTTGTGTGTCCCTCCCCCCGGCTCTTCTCCGTCACACCCTTCCTCGCCCGTCCCGCATGTTCTTCCCTGCCCCGCCGTGCCTGTTCCTTTCACAATGCTTTCCTCTTTCTGCCAATATCTCCGTCCCGCCCCACCATGCTCTTCTCAGACTCGCGAAGCTCTTCTCCACCCGCATCGTCCCAAGATGCCTTCTCTTCCTTCCGCCCTTTCCCCCAGCCTTCCCAATTCTCAACCTCCCCCCTTTCTTAATGCTCACTTGCCCCGCCTTGCTTTTAATCGTTCGCCCTTCGCCCCCCCCCCCCCCCGCCCTTCCCCGGCCCCTTGCTCCGTCCCACAATGCTCTTTCCCACCGCACTCTTCACCCCGGCCCATAATGCTCATCTCTGCCCCATCATGCTCCTCCTCCTCCCACCCTTCCCCACGTTCCACAATGCTCTTTCCTTCCCTGTTTTCCCTCGACCTGCTCTTCCCGTCCTCTTCTTCCTCGTCCTGATCCACCCCGCTATCCCTCTCACGGGTCTTGCCACACTCCGCCCCGCCCCCTCCCCTGAGCTCCTCCCCGCCTGGTCTGCCCCTCCTAGCTCCACAGCGCCCCGTCCAGCTCGTGTCCACTACGCTGCACCGCAATCGGATGAGGCGGCCGCGCGTCTCCGCTGTTTTTCCACGGACCGCCCACGCCCACACCTCTGTGCGCCCGTTGAACCACGCCTGGGGCCTCGTCTGTGCTCGCACTGAAACCTCCGGCCTCCCCTGCCACTTGCGAGACTTACCCGCGTTCCATATAACTAGATCCCGTTGTCAATACGTTGTTCACACTGAAACATCTTTCATTATTGCTATTCCGTCCTCCTCTTTCTTCTTTTCTTCCCGCTAGTCCTTCCCCTTATCATTTTTCTTCTACACACTATTTCCTTCCACTTCACCACCATTACACTCGTAATTACTCTCGTATATAACGGTTTTTAGATTTCTCTCATTCCTTCATGCGTTCGTTGTGCCTTACTTCAGCAACCTATTTCCACTTGTTTACCATCACTTAGCGAGAATCTCATCCATACGTCACCTTCACTCACTGGTTTAGTTCACTGTGCCGAAGTCACTTATCGAACTCGTTCGACAGTTCAGACTCGCTGAATATACCAAACTTACTCGATTCGACCGAGCCCTCTCCATAGTGAGCTTGTTCGCCAAAAAGAACTCGCTTGACATACCGAAACGCTGGAACTCGCTTAGCATAGCGAAATCATTCAGTCGAATTCGTCCTTACTGAAATTAGTACATCGAGTATCCATCTTCCGGCTGAAATGCTTTAACTCCAATTATAGGTCCTAGCATCTGAACAACTGCTAGATCGTCTCTTCTCACCAGAACACCACCCATACTAGGCCACCACTAGCGGTCGCCGCACATGCGGGCTGCCGCTCAAAGGACACGGGCGGTGGGGCGCGCTCCCGAATTAGCTGCTTATGTGGTGGTTCGTCACAGCGATTAGACCGCACGCCAGCTGCGTCTGTGATTGAGGAGCCGGCTATGTCACTGAAGTCGCCGTACCGAACTTGCTGGCCATACAGACCTCGCTAGACATACCGAACTCACTCGACCCACCGATCTCGCCGACATACCAAAGCCGCTCGACATTCCAAACTTGCTCGACAAACCGAGTTCTCTCCGTATTGAACTCATCCATCCTAACAAACTCGCTCGTCATATCGATCACTGTATGCCACAGCAACATGCTCACACATCATCCATGAAACATTTAGAAATGCAGCATGAATAATTTTGCCATGGCGGCTGTTCCCCTCTGGTAACTCACATACACACACATATATACAAATAAAGCACAAAGAATTCCAGTTTCACTGATTTAATAAAATTAAGCATTTAAGAAATTTATACAAATTACACAATTTTAACATCAAGAAAATTTATACAAATTAGCAATAAATTGAACCACCTCATCTCCATGCACACAGACCACGTGGCGTGGTGAGAAAAACTCACATCACCTTACACCAACGCTCTCGTACGAAATGCCAGGTTTTACAGTATTGAAATCAAACTGAAATTAATGAATGCATTACAATAAAATAGTTTGGCCTTCAACGGCCCGGTTTACCACACATTCAAGGCACCTTGGCAGCGCATTGCTGCTCATGGCGCTCACCGCTACCCGTCACGCCAACCGCCCAGCAAGAAGTGGAACGCGACAAAAGCAGCGGTGCTGTAGGCCGGGTGTCCTAAGGGCAATGGGGGCGGAGATCACGTGCCTACCACCTGCACACACAAAGGGCTCGCGGCTGCCGACTTTCTGTAGTTCGGCAGCCACTCCGCAGGAGTGCGCTGCTACGGATCAGAAACCCCTAATAACTGCACATGGACGTGTGAATCGCTTTATATACCGATCTCCCTCGAGATACTGAACTCCTGCAGCTGAATTCCCTCCTCACTGAAATTACTGAATCCCACATGCATCTGATTGAAACGCCTTCTCCCCTATTGTAGATCCCAGCGCCACAACACTGCCTGGATCCCTTCTCAACAGAAAACTACCCTTCCTAGACCACCACTAGCGCTCGCCGCACGCACTGGCTGCCAAGAAAAGAAAACCCGGGTGAGGCGCTCTCTAGAAGCTGCTAATGTGGTGGCTAGTCACAGCGGTTAGACTGCCGCCCGCTGCGTCTTTGATTGTGTAGTGGGTTGCAATACCCAACTCACCATTCCAAACATGCTTGCCAAATTATACTCATTCTTCATACCGAACTCGCTGGACATACCAGACACGCTCGACATAACAGACACGCTCGATTGGTTTTTTTCGTGTTTCCGGACGCGTCAACTGCTTTGGTCATTAGTCCCGTTAGTGTAATGCATGTTTTTTTTCTAGCGAGATGCGGTGATCTTCCCCCGCTGGCGCCGACCTACCATCAGCTAGTGCGGTTTCCCCCTAACCAGGACTCTCCCACCAGCGGCGCACCACCCCAGTCGGGACAACCTCTAAGCTCCCGACCGAACTCCTGGAATATGTGGTAGTGTAGTGTTTGTTAGTGTAAATGTGTGTGTAAGGGGAGAGGATAGGACAAGGAAGAGGAAGGAAATATCGCGCACGATCCGTGTCCTATTTGGTAGGGCACTGCTCCGGCATTCGCCTGGGGTTGATCGGAGAAACCACGGTTAATACCGATCAGAGCAGCTGGCCGCTATAACTCTCCTCCAGACAGTGACTGAAATCGACCTTGCTGAAAAGCTACTGTCGAAAATCCTGCCGCCGTCAGGACCTCTCGGTCAGAGGCGTTGCAGTGACATCAGTCGATGCACTGAGCTTCCGCTCCAGACACGCTCGACACACCAAACTTGCTCGACATACCAAACTCACTCGACATACCAGACACGCTCGACATACCAAACTCGCTCGCCATACCGAACTCCTTCCATCGAATTCCCTCCTCGCTGAAATTACTACATCGAGCTCCAACTTTCTGACTGAAACGCCATTGCCCTATTACATATCGTAGCGAACATCCCTCTCCCCACCAGAGCACACCCATCCTAGGCCACCAGTAGCGCTCGCCGCACGAGCGCGCCGCCGCTCAAAGGACACGGGCGGTGGGGCGCGCTCCCGAATTAGCTGCTAATGTGGTGGCTCGTCACAGCGATTAGACCGCACGCCCGCTGCGTCTGTGATTGTGTAGTCGGCTGCGATACTCAACTACGGCGGTGGCCACGAGTCGTGGAATATTCATGAGTTTTAATTAGACCCGTAAAGTGAGCATTGTATACGTAAAGTATGCGAACAGCGGCTATGATAATGCGTAATTCCGGCGGTGTGGCGGCGGTGAAAATTAACTTCCAGATTCAATCTGAAATATAGCACCATCATGGTCGCCCTTTACGAGCATAAGATTTTACGGACGGGTAGTTAGAGGGTTATTGACTTTCGAAGGATTTAGAAACAATCAGGAAATAACACTTAAAAAATGGATTTTTTTCAAACAATTTTTTTGATGAATATCAACTCGTAAGTAATATTTTAATGTTGCAATTTTTGACTAAGATGAATTGATTGATTATTTCGTGTAACTTTGGATATCAATTACTATGACCACTAGTTCCGTAAGAGAAGCGCATGTTTGTACACATGAGCAAATGTACACGTTGTGCATTTTTTCATTAATTTTGTAATATCTACTCTAACTCATATACAAGTATTATGAAAACCAGTTCAAACGAGAGTTTTTGGCGAAAACTGATAAGTTGTTTTCTTGATCTTGGCCTGATATTACAAATACTTGTGAATTATCGTTATGGTAGTCTGTTTTTTAAACAGACTTTTATCTACTCATCCTCACAATTATCCACATATAAGATTGATAAGAGAATGTTATACATGAGTAATAGAATAGAACAGAGAATAGAATAGAGAGAATAGAACAGAGAATAGATAGAGATAGATAGAGAATAGTATAGAGAATAGTATATAGAGAAAGAATAGAGAATGAATAGAGAATAGAATAGAGAATAGAATAGAGAATAGAATAGAGAATAGAATAGAGAATAGAATAGAGAATAGTATAGAGAATAGTATAGAGAATAGAATAGAGAATGAATAGAGAATGAATAGAGATGAATAGAATGAATAGAGAATATCCTGTCCTGCAAAATAAAGAATATAATATTATACTCTATATTGAATAATTGAGAAATAGTACTCTCATGTTATGCTTCTACTTCGTATTACTGTGCAATCCGTCTACCTTTCCATAGTTGATAAGGTTGCGTGGGCGGGAGACCATCGCTCAGTGCAGTCACGAGCGGCCACAGCTGTCGCCGGACAGGCAAAATGCGGTTTGCCCCGAGGAAGTGGCGCTACCGTCACCGCCCCGCGGCGAAGCAGGCCACGGGGATGGGGGCGGGGCGAGGGCGGGGCGAGGGCGGAGGCGACGTGACCGGGATGTCACCGGCCCCTTCTGGCGCCCCGGAAGAGACATCTTCCGCCCGACCCTCTACGCGAGGCACTCGGCTGACACAGGACATATGCGGAGTGCGGGCGTATCGATGGAAGGTGCTTTCAAAGGAGATGCGTTTACAAGGAAATCCAGTTCATTCTGTTTAGTGTGAACTTGGGCATAGTGATCTTTCAGTAGTAGTAAACTAAAGACGCTGGTTACGATTCACCTACATTGCAAATGCACACTAGATAAATCGATTATATACGAGGTGGCTTAAGGCATCATCTGGTGTCAGTGCAGTGTCTCTGACCAGGAGGTCGTAGGGTTCGAGTCCCGACAGTGGCAGGATTTTTTATTCTATTTAGTTAGGACGAATTCAGCTGCGGTCAGGAGAAGAATTCTAGAGACCGGCGGCTCTGATCGGTAGTTTTCCGTTGTTTCCCATGTCAACACCTGGCGAATGTTGGAGTAGTACTTACTAAACAGACCACGGTCCGCGCGCGATCTTTCGTTCATGTTTGTTCTATCCTCACTAGACTATCAACTCTTGCTAGAATATGTGAAAGGGTTTTCCGAAACAACAAGGAAATACGTGTGATTGACAAGATACAAATGGAGAGTGTTTCAACAGGACAAATATCATTCAAGGATATGTAGATTGCACTAAAATATTGTGTTTGTGTTTATACGTGTCAATACTATACTATAAAGTCTCTAGAAAGCACGGACTCTAGAGAAGGAAGTCTATGGAGTGAACGTTCTAATAAAAAGTGTACGCCGGAAACAGTAAAAAATATTTTAATAAATATGTATATTAAATTATTGGTGCTACAGAATGGCATAAACTTTCTCGTACTAATTTGTTTCCTAATCTGTTTCGTCCGGTTTTCAGTTTTGTTCTCATCTCTCTCCTCCCGGTTGGTTCCTTTCGGTATCAAAAATAACTTGTCGCAATTTATTAATTTTTAGGTTCCATAGTTGCAGAATATAACTTGTGGTGTTACAACAGAAAAATTTTTGCACTTAATTTATAACTCGTGTAGTTTTCGAAAATTAGAGAGTTCAACCAAAATGGACCGTTTTTAAGTGTGATTCGCTCTATTCAAGGATAAAATTAAAAGAAAATTTTGTAGCAGATTTTGAGAACAAAAATTTAAATTCGCGTTTACTTCATGTATTACTATAAGCACATTAAGGAAAGAAAATTCGAATAAAGTTTGAATATAAACAGCATACGATATCAGTAACAAAATGTTTCCAAGGAATGCACATCAAAAAATCACTACATAAGCAATACCCTACGATGACAAACTAGACCACAAATATGCATTATGACTCTCTCTCTCTCTCTCTCTCTCTCTCTCTCTCTCTCTCTCTCTCTCTCTTCTCTCTCTCTTTCTCTCTTTCTCTCTTTCTCTCTTTCTCTCTTCTCTCTCTCTCTCACACACACTTATACGTAATATTTTTTTAAATATTCTACAGATAAAAACCTCTCGTGTTCGGACTGTATCAACACAAGTGCATTATGCAACTTCAGAATGGTTGCACGCTTTTCACAAACACAGATTTATTACAATGAACCACAGAAAGTAAATTGCTCACAATTCCATAAACCAAAAGACTATACCATGTTACAAGCCAAAATCAAGAACCAAAAGTCCGGGAGATGTACCAAAAAACTAGCTATGTCAAACCAAGAATTACACCAGAATAAACCAAAATTACTGCCGGGCCTACACTTACTTCTACACGGTACAATCTCTTCACTCAAGTTTACTCAATATACGGGTACTAGCGATCTGTGTATCTGGCTGGCGGCGCTCGCTTTTAAAGCGGGCGGCGCCGCAGACTCGCTGCACCGCTGCTGGCTCTCCGGCCAGCCTTCCTTCTAAGCTCGGGCGGCGCCTTTTCCGCTTCGCCGCCTCTGCCGACTTCCTCTGTCGCCGCTGAGCTCTGCCATCTTGGCGCGCTCTACAAACGTGGTTATACAGCCGCAACACATTGTTTAATAACAACGTTCTTGTCATGGTAACCGTTCTATCCCTAAATCACTGGCCAACTCCCTAGGCGAGTGAATGCAGAAAAATCACATTTGGGGTAATATTTACAATACATAGAGAAAGTGTTATAAAACAAAATATTTAGATTTTTCCAAATTGACACGATTTTTTTTGCTGTTATCCTATTTATGGTTTAAAACACCTACACTCTCCGGTATTATTTTGACTTTAGGTCCCCAAATATCTTGGCCAAAATCAATCTTTTGGAATATCGAAGAGAATTTAACTCATTTCCATTGTGAAGAATTTCGGAGAAAAATTTTCCATAGTAATTGAGAAAATTCTCTTCAAATATTTCAGAAAATTCACCAATTCAGTTCAATTATACTCAACGAGTATGAAGATCTTACAGACATTTAAAAATATCATTATTAACGATACTTTCAAGCTCATGTGTTAAGCAATGAATTGAACAATGAAATACATCTGTAATGTAAATTTTAACGACGGGAGTTACAGGTAAAAATTACATTTCTGTAATTTTTGAAAAAAAGATCAATCTAAAGAAATAATTTGAAGCCATTTTTGAAAAAATCTTATTTTTTAATTTTTTTAAATTGCAAATATTGCGCAAAATAAAATTTTCAAAAACAATCCATGATCTTAATGCAAGAAGTACTTATGGACAACAAATTTCATTTGAAGGAAAAATATCTTCAATTTTTTAGTGGTAGGAAGACGCCGAAAAAATTCAAACTGTTGCAATTTTTGAAAATTCAGAGTTAACCGTGCAAATGTGACCTATTCCACCTTTATGAGTGTATTTTGCTCAATTCTTGCAAGAGATTTAAAGAAAAAATTTGGAGCCGTTTTTGAGAAAATGTTGAAAATGTCCGGGGGAATTAATGTAAAGTACCCCATAATTTTAAAGATTGTTTTTCAAAATTTCAAAGCTTCAACTAGAGCCATATGGACTGGGATTTCTTCAATTTGGGAAAGATGGTACATATGGTTTAGGCGCTAGTAGTGTTCACTGATGGACGGACGGACGTTTTGCTTTCAATTGATTTTTCGGCATCAAGGACCCACAAAACAAGGATTCTGACTGCACCAAGTTTTAGATGATTTTTTTCTTAACTTAGCAACTGGATTTATCTACTTTTTTGTTATCTGTGCTCGACAATGAATTGTTTTCTGCCGAAAATCCGCTGTTTGTCACGCAGCATTACATAACTTTCTCTATACTACGTATATTACTCGTACGTATACGAGAAAGTAAAATAGTTTAGTTTCGTAACACGAAACTAAACTATTACCCAAAATCTGATATAGAAAATAAAAAATGTTAGTTCCCATAGGCACAAACTAACTGAAGTCGACAGTACTTTCCACAAAGTATTTCTTACATTCAATTCATTGTGAAATATGAGTCTTCCCTTATTGACGTATGCCAGTTTAGAGGCGAAAGTTCTTATTTGGGAAGATCGAGGAGATGGTAGGGGAATGAGTCGGTGAAATAGTTTGAGGTTCCATCGGCTGCGATGACACAGTGACAGCATTGCCATTGCGTTTACAGCGTTTTTTAACGGGAGGTTCTAGGGTTGGAGTCGCAACAGTGACATATTTTTGACGCTACCTACGTAGCTAGTTCAAATTCAATCACTTCAGTATTCTAGGTTCTGCGCCAGCTGCTCTGTTCGGTAGATTCCGTGTTCTATTCGATCAATACCTGGCGAGTGTCGGAGAAGTACTTTAACAAATGAGCCACGGACCGCGCGCGACATTTTTCTTTCTCATCGTTGTCCTATCTTCTCCCCTTACACCCACACGAATGTATTCACCAAACTGCCACGCATGTCGGGAGCTTAGAGCTTGTCCCGGCTTAAAATGTTCCGCTTGGAGGAGATTTCAGGAAATGGAAAACCGAAAGCTGAAGTGTATGTTCTGAAGTTCTAGTGGGGAAGTAATACCTCCGCTTTCCGATAGTGTACACTGTACTTACGGAACACAGCAGTAGATGCGTCCGAAAACGCTAAAAAATAATGAATTGTCCGTGTACGTGACGAGTTGTAAAAATTCAGCTCAGGATTCAGCTGAAATTGATAATTTCGAACTTCGTAAACCACCACTCAGAGTAGTCCATCTACGAACTTAAACCTGGCTGGCGTCACAAAGTCAAAAGTTGAACACATCGGGCAAATTTCTGTCATTTGGCCGTATTTTTACCCGCAATATCCTAGTAATTGATGTTCTCAATGAAAAAGATTTACTTTTACGCTCACCGCTACTCACGGTGACCAATTGCCATCAATTATTAACTTAAATCCTATTTTGAGAAGAAGAAGAAATTTTTTTTTTAAATTTCAAGAATATGTGTTTTGTCGGAAGTGCAAGAATTGATTTTGCTTCTCCAGAATATTAATTTGCATGTATTTGTTAAAGATTGTGTTTTACAAGTTAGAACGTGGTTTAAACGACCTTCTTTCGACAATGTTAGTAGGAAGAGTAATTACTTTCATTTCTGTTTACTCTTCCATGTACACTTTTGTAAGGTTTTTTCTTTCATGCGTACCTCTTTGAGGCACTTATTTTTCACAAATATGTCCCATTGATGTAGCATTTTTTATAAGAAAATTTGAAATTTATATTTTGTTGATCAAATTTCGTTTATTAAACTTAAGAATCATGAAATTTTTATTAAAAATATTTTAAATCATATATGCGTTTTTCAGCCTTTAATAATGTAAGTTCTCTCGTAACTCTTCTTCTTCCATAAAGGCTTACAGTCTGTTATCTTCAGGTACAACACCCCTCTTCTTTTCACGGTCTTCCTGACTTTCTTCTTCTGTCTCTCCATTCAGTCCCCTCCTTTCTCTATTTTACACTCTTTTCTTATTTTACTGTTACTATCGCCTCCTAGATTATTTCAGTAGTATACATACCTTTTGCGGCTCTCACATGCAAACCAATCTTTATAAATGAAGTCTCCAGAGCAAGAGAATTTTACGGAGACGTGACGAGTCACAGTTTGGCTCAAAAAATATGAAGGATTTGTTTAAAAAACGCAGCTAAATATTCATATCAAATGCAAACCGCAGCACTCTGTCAGATTTTTTTAATGTATATCGTTAGAAAAATCCTAAACGAAGTGTTTTAGGGTTTTAAAAACTAAAATTTTGAGGCAAAAAGCCTCAAAGAAACGTTCCTCACTCCGTAATCTATAGGATGAGATCTTCTAGAACAACATATTATTTTTCCTGGTTGAACGATTCTCGATTCCACTGCATCTGTTCAAAACCTGTAGAATTCGCAACAGTATGTGAAATTAAACTAATTACTTGATATTCTACAAGACTGAATTATAGGGGTGTACCCCTCTGCTCTATAATGTTGAATAAGAATAGTTTGTATTGACAAGGGTGTATATTGATTGTTATCAATTACAAGGAGACAGACACACAGAAGTATTGGAGGATAACAGGCTCTTGAAGGAGATATATTAGAAGCTTAATATTGAAATAGAAAAATTGGGAAGAGTGTGGGGTTTAACATGAGAGAGTTCTCGCACGGGTACTGTAATTACAATTTATTTTGTTCACCCTCGACTTTCTGATAATTCTCCTTAACACATGCATCCGAGCAGTTTCCGGAATTTCTTTTAGTTTTTTTTAATGTCTTCACGAGTTTCTGCAGCGTATTCAATGACTTGAATTATCTTACTCTTGTAATTGTCACTTGTAACGGTCGAAACTTGAGGTTGGTATTCTGGATGTCACTCTTTACATAACCATATTCCTTCGCACTCATTTTTTTAAACACATTATTGCACTCTGGACAATTTTATTGCATTCATGACAGTGTTTACTTTTCTATCAATTAATCAAATGAAAGAAAATAACATATGTAGCGTATTCACATTCCATATAAACAAACCACTTTTTTCCCCGAGCACTTCCCCTATGGAATTATTTCTATGTCTTCTATCTGCACTTCTACTTCATCATCTCTCCCCTCTTCACGGCCCCATCCTCTGACGCCGGTATCGCGTCCTGCATACGGACAGAACACTTGTTTTATTGCTTCTCCCGCAGAAGCAGCACGGAAAAAACGTGTCTTCCTTATTCCTACCCGCCTTCTCCATTTCTACGGTCGCCCTCGCTGTATGCCTCGTCGGTATGCTAATGCGCATGTTATGGCCTCCCATCAGAAAAGGAACATTTTTATTGGCGCGCGCGAATGGAGATTGCATCGAGAACTTGATTTGAAAGTAAGATTAATTAAATAATTAATTGCTCCAGTGATCAATAAAGTTGCCTAGTAGCAATTGTTTTATCCCCATCGATGCTTCTCTTGGCAGGGAAAAAGTTTGTTCCCAGGGTGTTTAATGGTGTTGAAAAACACGATGAAATTTGGAAGCATCACTCAAAAATACTAATAAAAAAGAATGATTCTTATGATGAAATGAAATGAAGAAATTATGAAACAATTAAATGTACTTTTCTGACCCAAGTCAGAAGAGGTGACTATCTAGAGTCTATTAAGCATTTTTCATTTTATAAACTTTGCCATAAAATAAAATTCAAGCATTGCATTTTACATTCATTAATATTTTTTAAGACCTAGAGTTTTCAAAGCAAACATGTAAATAAAATCATAAATCTAATTCTAATGATGGAAAATATCGACAACACAAAAGAAATGGTCATGTTACTTGTTCAAAGTTGCATAATTGATTAAAAAAAAAATGTCCAATATTACTCGCATTTCAACAAATTATGTATATTACTAATTGTAGTTATCTGAAAATGATATAGTTTTGGCTTACTCGAATGTGGCACATAGTTAATTTATTTTCGTTAATCATCATTTTATATACATATACTTTCTTCAACTTAGTTCCTTTGACCATTCACTTTTTTATACTTGCTTATTTTTGAAGAACTAAAAAAAGAAGTACTTTTAACGTAGTATTAACAATATTACAATGAAAAGTGAAAATGTGCACATTGCTAATAAGAACATATTTCAGTGAAGATTCGTTCACACGTCAAGCCATAATCCTTTAAGTAGTTCATCGAACTTTTCTCAGTGGCTTTAAAAGATGGTCAGCATTCATTGATCCTGCAGGGAAGGACGACATGGATGAACGATCCCCAAGGGCTGCTTAACATCCGGTTCAGGCTCCATCTCTTTTTCGCATTCCAAATTCTGCGGGTCTCTCCTTTTTACGTTCCCTTCAATTAGTACAAGAAATTGTCTCCCTCACGTCCTGCTTTTAATCATTCTGCTTTTAGGCCAATGATTTCAAAGCATTTTTTAAGCGTTTGCAAACTGTTAATGGTTGTTCCTGTTTAGTGTCCTGTACATTTCTTTATGAAGGTAATCTCAACCTTTCGTTTCCTCCTTAAGCTTCACATATGTCATCTTTCCTCTCTCTCTCTCTCTCTCTCTCTCTCTCTCTCTCTCTCTCTCTCTCTCTCTCTCTCTCCTCCCCTCCCTTTCCCTATCTCGTCTATGTCCATTTCGGTCTCTTTTCTCCTCTCCCTTGTTACATATTCTACGACTTTCTGCATGCTAACGGACTTTTCCCTTTCGAACCTATTCACTTCCACCTTTCCTTCACCTTCGTACTAAGTGAACAGCAGTGCATCTTCCCCCCCCAGTTCCCCTAGAAAGTCCTTTCTCTCGCTTGCATTTTCCAACCGCGTCTTCGCATTCTCCCGTCCCCGACGTCTGCGCCATCCGCGCGAGTGCGCCGCCCTCCGGCCACCCGGCGAGCGGCCCGGCCGCCCGCCGCCCGGCGCGCGACGCCGCCTGCGGGCCGCGTCTGATGGACGGGTCGCTGATGAAATTAATTAAATAGCCAATCACACAGACGCGGCCCGCCCGCCCGCCCGCCTGCCGTCGCCCTCGTCCTCGCCGCCGCCAATAACTCAATCCGGCTGCTTCCGGCCAGGCGGCCGCAGCTGCCGACGCTCGCGCGCGCTGCCCGCCCTCGTTGCGCGCGTCCTCATCGCGGCGCTCGTGGGGACGCCCCCGCCGGACCGAAAAGTTTTTTTCCCAAGCGTCGCTCCGACTGCGCGGCGGCCTCCCTCTGAACGAAATGCGCCGTGGCGGGCTTTCACTCTGGCACGCGCCACGCGCCGCGATTTGATTGTGTGCGGAGGGGGAAGGAGGGGGAGAAGAAGAGAGGAGGAAAGAATGGAAGAGAGAAGATAGTGGAGACGGACCGAGGGAGGAAGAGAGAGGGGAGGAAGAGAGAGGGAGAGAGAGGGAGGAAGAGAGAGGGAGGAAGAGAGAGGGAGGAGAGAGAGGAAGAGAGAGAGAGAGAGAGAGGAAGAGAAAGAGAAACGGGATAGAGAGTGAGAGAAAAAAGGAGGAACAGCAAGAGAGAAGATACGATACAAAGCGAGAGAAGTGTGCGTGTTTGTGTGTTTTATAGTTTTAATGATTTATGTTTGAATTAGATTCTCGTTTTATTTGGGGAAGCTAATGATACTTGTTTCATTATTATGTAATATAAAACGCATTACATTTAAACTTGAATCTACAAACATACAGTAGCAGTTTATTTTAATTTATTATTGACATGTATTAGAATGACTAGAATCATAATCCGTGTAATGTATTGAAAAATGAAAGTATGATGCAGAAGGTATGTAAGAATGATTGAATTGAGTCAACAATTATTTTCTTTTGTATATACAGAATCTCAAAGTTATAAAACCAATTTACATAATTTATTTACGGTAACTCTTGGACAGCATGTAGAATCAGTTCTGTTATAAATACCTTATATAAATCCTCTTATAAATAACCTTATAAGATTTACAACAGTGGAAAGAATGATGTTATACCACCGGTTCCGTAGAAAGAGGAATAAACGGTTTTGCCCGCTCGTTAACTATCTCAAGCCTCAGGAACCACCGCTCTAAATCTTATTTTCCAGGCGATTATATGTTTATCGAGATTAGAGGTTCCGAGAGTCTTTCAAATTCATATCACATACAAATTTTTATCATAATGGTTCCAGTTAGAAAATCACATATTATGTTGGAAACTGGCTGATTACTCGGCGTTCCTCCTGTATTAATGAGAATATTCCTTCTTGACCTTTCTGTTACCTCTTTGATGTACACTTTTGATTTTTTCCAAAATTACACAAATGTTTTTGTTATATATCTTGGGGACTTCTTTGACATTTGTAATTACATTTATGAATAGAAGTGTTCAAATGCTTTCTTATGAAGTTTCACGAAAGTCAAATCATTTCTGTAAAAAATTAGCTCAAAATGCGAATTTTGAGCTTATTTTTTCAAAGAAAGTTTGCTTACCCGTCCATGATTTACACAACTATAATATTAAAGACATATTTAAGTTCTACTAATAGGAAGCCGAAACATTGAAAAAAATTCTTACTTTGTAATCTAGTTCCTAAAAAACCCTGTTGTCACCAAAAGGATTATTTTCACTTCCCCTCTTCTGATTTGAAAAAAATGATGTTATGCTTATTTTTTCACTAAATCAAAACCTTTTTCAACCGTTTCAAGAAATTTAGAGATCCCTGTGAAAATTCTGCCCTATTTGACATGGAATAAGCGGACATAGGCTAAATCTGTCCAGAATTTATCGGTCATTGAGTACAGATAAAATTGGTGTCTTAACTTCTCAGAAGTTGATTTAAATTTGTTTTTCATCAAATGCGGTATTTGATTATAATCGATTGACTTTCGGTCCAAATTTTTGCCTTAGCAAAGAGATCAAAACGTTTGATATACAACACTATATCATTTCTTTCAGGTGTAAATATTTTAAAATTCGTATTACATTATTTGTACTTGATCAATAAATTTTTTCGGAACCGCGTGGATCATTAAACTTGTTATGACAACATGAAGATAGAAAAGGATCGAATTTTTAAAGAAAGTTTGAAGATATCTTCCTATCATCTTGCTATAATACTCTCCATCTGACCGTTAACTGTTCGCCTTTTCGGCGCAGTACAGCTCTAAATCGTTTCCCTATACTTACTTTTAAACATCTTGTTCTTTTATTTAAACTATCATACTTTCTTATTCGCTACCTTCGTTCTTTTTATCTGGAGTTATTTATATTGAAAACATATTTAATTTATATATCTTCTAAATTAATTAACATTTAATTATTTTCATCTCTTTATAACTGAGATGACTTAGTTTACCTCGATATAATAACGCACGATTAATTATATCGTTTGATATCCATATACAAGCATGAAACACGTTAAAGTTGAATATCTTTCAATAGCAACTAAATACTATTCGAATCTTTGATGCACGAAACAAAAGTCGCGAGTTTTGTTTTGGACGAGTGCCAATTGATTAGCGATATTTTTACACCCGTATCTTTGACATTCTGCCCGTTTCATTACTCAGTTGTATACATATGAGGGACCTGACTATTAGAAACGGTGATTCCTAGAATATTTAATTAATTTCGAAATTGGAAAGTAATTTTTCAAACGTTTCAACCAGTGTTTTCTTTCTGTTTAGGGATGTTTTCAAATTGTTCATGAAGCAGGAATAAAATGGATACTCCAAAGTTAAATGAAGTCGAAAACTACATACATAGTGCATGTTTCATTGGGAAGTTCACTCGATTGCATTTCCCCGGCCAGTTGTTTCTAGGCAGAGCCATTTAGGGACGCTCTGTAGTAGAAATTTTTGCCCGCTCGTTCGCGCCGTCGTTCTACTAATGACATCTGCAACAGCAGCCGTGCTAAAAGAGAGAGGTCAAATTGAAAATTTCATTCCGAGTTTTGTTTCTCTCAATTATTTTAGTGCAGAGTTGTTTAACTTTCTCGTATTCTACTACTCAGTGCAAGGCCATTCCATGTCCAGTCATACAGAGCTCCACACGCGGCCGTCATTTAATTTAATGGAATTTTATGTAAATTAGACCCACGGATCTCACAGGAGGTTTTGGCAAGTTTTACAAATCAAATAGTTTTTGCGATTTCTTAACTAAATGAGGGATGGACGGAGATCGCGGCTGCATGATTTTGGAATCTTTGGGATACAATATTTCCTCTCCACACACACACACGCACACACACACACACACACACACACACACACACACCCGCGCGCGCGCGCGCGCGCGCACACGCACACACATGCACGCACGCATGCGCACGCACATAAACATATGAAGCCAAACATGCTTTTATGTTTTTGCAACTCCTTCAGACTTTACGTTCTAGCGGCTGACCACTCTCTCTAATGGGTAATTTTCCGCATTTTCTCCTATCAATATGAGGCAAAGTTTTTCCAAACCCTACGATCGGCTGAGTTCAGTCTCTGCTGCGTCATTGACTGGGAGATCCTAGGGTTCGAGTCCAGAGTAATAGACAGGCGAATTCCAGAGTAATATCGTAACAAACGGGCCCCATGCCCCGCGTGATGTTTTCTTCCCCTTCCTAGACCTATAATAACACCTTCCTTGCACACACGCTTGCATGATCTACACTATCACATACTCATGTCAAGAGACAATCCTAAGAGTAGAGGTTGTTACGGCCGGGGCGGTACAGAACATGCACCACACATACGAAACTAATGACCTTAGAGGTGTTCCGACGGAGGAAGAATTTCAGACACATGCTTGTCAGCTAGGGGGAATTCTCTCGCTGATCAGTAGTTTTCCGTGATTTCTCCAATCAACATCACGCGAATACCGGAACAGTACCCTAACAAACTGTTCACGGACCGCGCACGATCTTTCCTTCCTTTTCCTTGTTCTATCCTCACCCTTTACATACACACACTAACATGTACTGCAAACCACATGCCGGGAGACCTGTCGGGAGCTCAGAGCTTTTCTCAGCTCAGGCGGCGCCATATTGATGGGACATGCCTGGTTGGGGGAAACCTCGCTTGCTGACGATGTCGGAGCCGGATCTTGCCATCCAGTGGGGGAAGATCGCCGCCACATCCTGAGGGAAAACATGCACTATACTTACGAGACTAATAATCTTAGTAATGGACGCGTCCGGCTCACATCGTCAACCTTTTCCCCGCTCCCGTCCCCATTTCCACCTTTCACCACTTGTTCCCAACTTCCGCAACCTCAGCCTCATCCCTGATCCCTCAACTGACTGAAATCCCTCACCGCCTGACGGACGTCCAATAAGTACCTGAACGTAATTCCGAAAACAAAGTATGTGGTGAAATCCCCTTCGCTTTGTCATTTTATCTGGCAACAAATACGCCGCGGGTTCGCTCCAGTTTTACGTGAATCCGGATAACTCAGCGCTTTGTGTTGTTGTTGGTTCAGTCGGAACGCGGCGGGTCAACCGTGATGCTTTATCCTGGTTTACGCGGAGTAGTTGAGGGAGTGATATTTTTTACTTTCGACCTTCGTGAACATAAAGTTTCACCTACCGACGTTGGGAATATTCTGGACACCTCTCTCTGAAATGGGCATGCACTGCAATTGTTACGTTTACACACTAGTGGCAATAATTTGATCATTTTAACTGAATAATCATAGTAATTTCTTACCATTTTAAATTTTGGTTTTTTTTTTTAAATATTATTTTCTTTAATTCTTCAAAATATTGTCTGTCAATAAATCATAACCGAGTCAATGGTTCCAAAATGAAACATCATTACAATATTAATTTCATTTCATTTTTGTTCTATCAGTATATTTTGAAAACCTGAAAGAGCAAAGAAATTCGTAATATCATATTTTAAACTACAACATATTACAAATGTATCTGAATTTAAAGGTACTAGTAGTCACTGCGTGTACTTTGGTCAATTATACGTCTTTCCGTAACCGTATAATTTTCTCCAGTCACATTCCGTGTCCTTCGAGCAATCTTCTTTCCCTACTATCCCATTCTCATTCAACTGCATTTATTCACTGAACCTTATGTATTTCCCGTACTCTTTCCGTAGACGAATTTTTCTCTTTTTGTCTTATTATCCTTCTTTCTTCTTTCCATTCTTCAATTTATAACTTATTTCCCCTCAGTTGGTCTTTCCTTTCAAATATCTTTCTTTCTGATATTAGTTTCTAACCTCTGTTCGTTAGTCACTGGGAATATTATTTTTAGGTATGAACAGTATCACTAAGGTGTCTTGATCTTTATTCCCAATTTACGAGAGATATTGATTGTCTCAAACAGTAGCACAATGAAGACAATGCTACAGTGACTGTTTGCAGCTCCTTGACTTCCCAGGTTTGTACGATGGCTAGCATTCCTAAAAAAAATAAAAATGTGCTCTTAAAAAATTAAATCCAATAGGACAAGCAAGGTTTATTTTTAAAATTGGTTTTATACAACTTTTATTAACATAACTAGTAGACCCGGCATTTCTTTGCTATGCAATGCATTACACTTCAAAAGTTACTGGTCATAAAGTAAATTAATTTTACTTTACGCTCTGCAAAAATGTTTTTATATGAGAAGTTTTCGTGAGTATCTACTAAGTTCCCAAACGTACACAATTTGTTGAAACGGGATGTTTTAGTTAACAAAAAAATATGCAAATACATATAAATGACAGCCCTAGTTATAATTTTCCTTTAGCTCCTGAATGCCGCCTAGCGGGGTTACCGGGTGAGAGGATATTAAATGGCGACCGTTGCTCTACTCCTTGTGACTAGGGACTCTAGCGCATATTGTTGAGGCTCTGTGCTGCCATGTTTTTGCAACATTTAGTAATAAACGAGTGTTAAGTTTCTACATTACACTACTAAAGCGCATTAAAGCACCAAACTCTTGTTATATGACGATTTTTTCTAGAATTACCAAAACCGTTAGACCTTCGCAATCTACGCCAATTCTTGGTCACCGGTACAAGCAAATAATTAATGAAATCAGTAGCAACTCAAGGTCACTGAACAACTGAAAATGCCAAGGAACTCTGGTCATAATCTCCTCCAGTTGATTATCATGTGAAAAGTCTATTATATAATTACAATTATCGCGTTTTGTTCTTCCTTTTACTACGCAACACACTTTCCACAGTTTGCTGCTATTTTTCTCTCTTGCTAATAAAGAGAACATCCTCACTTTTGCTTTCTCAATAAAAAATAATAATTATCCACTCGTTTTTGGAAGTACGAACATGATAATTAAGTTTACAATGAAAATAGTGAGTCCTCTGGGTAATTAACATCGCCTTTCAACATTTCTCCTTTCAAGTAATTTGAGCAGAGTTCGTAATTCCAGTTATTTATTCCGCCATTGCATTCCACACCCCATATTTTTTGGCTTGTAAAATTGATACGAAGTCTGACGTATTACTTTTCTACGAAGTCGTGATCCACCTTTAGAGGGTAATTTAATTACAGTTCTCTATTTCTCTTCCGAAACACACGGTTTTAAGGATCGACAAAAAGGATAATATAATATACAAAGCTTCACATTTTATCTACCCTCTTCTTCAGTGCTCCATGAAAGTACCTTTCTTTTTTTAAGATGGATGTTCGTTAATTTATATTATAAATTAAACTATGCTTAACGTATGTTGATGTTGAAACTCTCGTACATCTTTTTCAGGAATATTTTTTAAAGTAGGCAGCTAGAGAAAAAGGGTAAGAAAAACAATAATGAGAATATTGTAGTCAAAAAAGTTCGACCTTGTGAAAGGTCATGTAATTTTTAGTATTTTGTAGGACTATAAACTTTTAAACAATACGACATGACTTTTCTCAAGGTTGAATGGCTAAGCAAAATGTCTGGCCTAAAGCAATTTTTTGAAATTCTATCTAAACTGTAATTTAATAATTTTGTACACGGGGATTAAACGCTTACATATTTTCTCATTTGTTGGTGAGTTCATAAGAATAGAAAATAATAATTTTTAATAACTCGATCAACGCAATGACATAGATTTTTGTTCTTAGTGTTTCATTTTACGTTAATTAAGTTCTTAAGAAATATTTCACATAACCTTCAATTTTAAGACTCAACTAGTAGCTGCCTAATACATTTAATAAAACAACATTCTGAAATGTAATTTTCATTTTTTTCATTATTCTACTACGCAACTTACAGTGTGACATAGATCGACGCTTGAATATTATACCCCACAATATTACATAAAATTATTCATAAACTTAATAATTCAGCTTCTAAATGCGTCAACGAAAACAGAATTACTTAACTAAGTCAGCCATTATAATTAATTTTGTAACCAGCTATCACGCAATTGACAGGTTGCAACTGGACAGACAGAAACAGTTACAATAATATGATCATAATTTTGCAGGAAATTTGAGATTTACTAGTTATATTATATGAGAGTAGAGGGCTCTTGTAATTCAATTTCGAGAGGCAAAATTTGCGGTTGCACTAATCGTTAGCGTAGTCCTGATTTATTTCTATCTTTAATACGTTTTCCATTTTATAAAATTAATGCATTGACGTAATCATTATAATCAATGTTTAGTTTATCATTTTTGAACCTGATTTATTAGGTTCAGCACCATAGTCAGCAACATGATCTTTAAAGAAAGCTTTGTTCGTGAATTTGTTCGTCTGCTTTGCTTCGTTAATTAATGAAATAAAGAAATAGAAAAAGAAACAAACAAAGAATTAAAGAAGGGGAAATGGAATGGCGTGTGTGCATCTTTTGTGGATTTAAAAACGAAAAAATTTAATAAGAAAATTAAGAAAATTCAGGTGAAAAAAAGATGAGCATAAAAGAAGGGATAATTGAATATGAATGGGTACTATGCCATAGCGAAACAAGTTACAGGTACTCGTTTTCCCTAGAAGGGAGAGTAATTCTAGACTAGCTAGGAGCGTAAGGCAGAGATGCCATTGGGTCCTCCGACAGGACGGTGCAGGTTCAACAGTGAGGTTCGAGGAACTAATAAAGGAAGGGTCAGCATGGAGGAGTTATGGTGGAAAGTAAAAAAGTGTGGTCCTTGGCCAAGGCGGTTGACATTATGTTCTTGTAACATAATAGAAATGGTTCAAATGATAGCGAATCTAGAAAGATTTTCGTAAAAGGAAAAGCTGTAATTAAATGTGTAAATCGTGAACTTACTAAGGGATAGTTTTTTTCTCTAGTACATACTGGGATAGGTTTTTCCTCTAGTATATGGCTAAGGAAAAATTTGGTATGGCCTGATCTAATGCGTAAAAGAGTTATTTTTTCACATAAGTTTTCAGACGTTTGGAGAGCAGAAAATTCACCAATGTTCTTATGAGTTGTGCTTGCTTTGACATTATTTCATTCGTTTGACCACAACTTCTTCATGGTTTTGCCAGTATGCTTCATGTAGTCCTCAATTGCGTAAGACATTTTGTTGTTTACTCTCTCTTCAAAGTCAATAAGCAACGAAGGTGTAGGTGATCTGCTAATCGGAGTTCTTGCTTCTATATTCTTTGTAATATGAATCACCAAAGGTTGAATAAACATGTTAGTTGTCTCTTTGCAGATTTCAAGTACGTTGGTGAAGATAAATGGTAGGTAATTACTGGGTAAACTTTCAGGCCGTTCGGTACATATGTTGATACAATAATACATTTCTTATTTGGGTTGGATTTGGCAAGGTTCAGTGGTGTTAGGAAAGCATAATTGTAAGCGCTATTTTTACTTGCAAAGATCTTGATGTGAAAAGTCTTCCATGGATATTGGATGTATAAGCACGCTCTGTCAGTTTCCAATGTGTCTTGGATGTAGGTGACATGGTGATCTTAATATTTATTGAGAATCTCGTTGAGGATGAGGTCAACGTCGGAGTCGTTCAAGTTAGAGTTGGAGAGAGAGAGAGAGAGATTCTTGGGAATGGAATAGACAGTAAATTTAGGTGTGACCCAGGGGGGATATTTAGGTGTTCTACATCTTCCCACTGATATGTGTGGAAGGTTATAGGTCCTGATGATGTCTTTGGTGCTTTCATAAAAGGTTCTTGGGTATGATTGTATGTGGTTGGGAGCACATTTGATTGGTGGGTTAATACCATTAAGTATAATATTATTGTTGAATGAAGAGGCTTTGCTTTTTTATTTGATGGTCAGATATTCCCTTCGAAATTTCAGGTTTCGTTTCGAGGCTTCGATAAGGATGCTATCTGTTGGCGTTGTGTGGAAACATCCAGTACATATCCTAAGCGCTATATTATGTACGGGATCCAATTTTTTGAGTAGGTTGTTTTGGGATTTGTTATATATTATACACACATAGTCGATTTTGCTACATATGATTTCTTTGTAAGTGAAAAGCAAGGTATGTTTGTCTGCACCCTAGTTGTTATAGTTCATGCATTTCAGTAAATTTGTTCTTCTTTTGACATCAGTGATGAGATCTTTAATGTGTTCTTTCCAAGTATGCTTTCATTCAAAAATAAGACCAAGGATTCTAGTTGAAAAGACTCTTCTTATTGCTACTGTTCCCAATTGTAAATGAAGATCTCCAGCTATATTTTGTCAAGATATCAAGATGTATTCGGATTTGGTTGGAGATATTATTGAATGCTGAGATTAGCGTCCAATATGTATTGAACTCAATGCATCTTGTGTAATTCTATGCGTAGAGGAGAGGTTCTTTCCTTTAATGAGGATTATATTATACTTACGAGTGATCGTAGTGATTTGATATTCTGACCAGCATCCTTAATTGCGATCGAAAATAAAGTTACACTTGATTGATAATACATAATTAGTCCACGATATTTTTTTCGATTCTTTGATAATTCTTCTGGCATGGGACCTAGTTTTCTTGTAAGCAGTCTTATTCTCTACAGTTTTTATTTTGAATTTATTGAAGGCACCTTTAGCTGCTTTAATAGCATCACGGCATTCGTTGTTCCGCCAGGGGAATCTCTTCTTATTAGATTTAACCTGACAAGAGTCAAAAGCTTAGTATGCAGCTCCTATGATAATGGTAAAATTTTGGGACTATGTAATTGATGTCAGATCCATCTTCATCCATATGAAAACTAGATGAGGCAGAGCTAATGAATTTTTGATACATGGTCCAGACACCTTTGTTCAGCTTGCTGAATGGATAATTCTTAATATTAGCCGAGTGATTAGTCTTGGTTTCTTGCAAACAAATGATGTCCAGGTCAAAATTGTTGCATAATAGTTGCAGATACTAAAGTCGACAATACTATCCATTAATATTCCATTGAAGTATCTTCATTTGTTTGTTTGAAATTTATTTAGCAAGGGCGGACTGGTGTTTCTTAAGAGACATGGATTAAAAAAATTAGTGTCAGATATTTTCCATACTAGATTTAGACTCAGATGTGTCGGACTCCGGTAGGTGTTTCTGCAGTTTTTTATTAGTCTGGTGACTCCTCCTTTGATAATTCTATCCTTTAATACAGAGTAAATGTCATTGAGCATTTTATAATGGTTGGGATGTCATTGGAATAGCTCTTGAGTATGATCAGAGGGTCAGCTGAGCTCAGAGTATTTTCTAATAGTAAATGTAATTGATTTGCTGACAGGGGAAAGAATTTTGGTTCATTTCAAATAGAGCTTTATTTGGGTTGAGCATGTCTTCAAGTGTTTTATCAGAATTGCGAACTTGGTCCAGTTCTTCATGTTTTGAAGAATTCTTTTCTGTTTCTTTTTAATTTTTCAGCTTCTGGATGCTTCAGATAGGAAGAGGATTCATTGGGGAGGCTTCTTTTAAGAAGGGAGGAATGTTCATAGGGTCAGTGGGTGTTGCAGTTATAGTAGTCGTACTTCTTTATTATTAGAAAGGATAGTGTATATATTTGCACTGGGAGTGTCCAGAAGGAATTCTCTTTGGAGTAATTTTGGGGCAATTACTGGCAGTATGGTCTTCCATTCTACAATTAAAACAGGAAATATGTGCTGAGAAAAGCAGAGAAAAAATTCTGAACGATGTGCCTTCATAATCAATGATGATTGTGAAAGTTTATCGATTTCCTCAGGTTGAATAAATACTTGCCTTCTGAAACTCATAATGTGACTCAAACTAGGATCTGATAGACCAGCTCTAATGAAAGATATATTGCTAGCAATTTTGATGTTGAGTTTCTTAAAAACAATGGTGTTTTCCCTCATTTGAAATAAATGTATAGACATTTGATATTGTAATGCGCTTAAGTTTGTTAATAAGAGGTTCTACATTTACAGTTATCTTTTTATCGTTAGTGAAGGGTGTTTATTTGTAATGAATTCAGCATTATTCTCGGACATACACATATTCTGATGTTAGATATTCGGGATATGAACGTAATAGCACTGGGGGAACAATTTCACTTAGTTTTTCTCTGTGGTTCTTAACAGATACATTTTCACATGCATCCAGTAACATGGCTTGAACTTTTGATGGAAAACTCACTGTGATAGCAGCTCCAGCATACGATTTCGTAGGTGGCTCTTGAGGTTAGATGACGTTGAATTCATCTTGGTGTTGGTTGGTACAGGATTATCCATGAAGATAAGTCGAGCCAGCCGGCAGGCCTGCCAGACAAACGTTGCACACTATTAAGATACACCGATGACACAATATATAAAGTAATATTTACACTGAAGTGAGTTGACTGAAGAACAGGGTGCACAGATAAGCTGGTAGAGGAAGCAGTAGGTGTTACCTCGAACGCTGTCACCAGCAGACTGCTAGTATTTTATTTCGCATATTTTCGTATATACCACCATAACTGCATATTTGGGTCATATTTGCATAATTGTGTTGTATATCCATCCCTCATCCGCGAAAAGAGCATATTCATCCCAATTGCGAGGTATTTGAATGAATCAATGAGTGATTTTTGGCCGAGTGGAGTTTAGCATGAAAAGGTTCTATTTCTGCCGGATACTGTTTCTTATAAGTGAAAAACCGGGACTACGATAAAAGGTTTTATCCTAAAATTCTTCATCTAACTTGCCTTGCTCACACATTTCATCGTGTTGCAGAAACTGTGAGATTTCAATTCCCAGATCTGTTGATATCAACTGTCAAGAAAGTATTCTTGAATTCATGTGTATTCCAAGTCATGTGTATATTTTTAAGACAAATTACCCTGACCTACCTCTACCTCCCCAACCAGCCATCACAAGGTGGGGCACTTGGCTGAAGGCAGATGAGTATTATTCCAACTATTTTGATCAAATAAAATATGTTCTAAGTTACCTGTTTGTTGTTGTGTAGTGGCCATTCAGCCGGTTTAAAGTGATTTTTAAGCCAAATAGACATTTGTATGAGTTTGAGAACTTGAAAAGGAGGTTGTTTGCAATTGCAACAACTTTGCATGTTATCAATAGAATTATTGAAGGTATGTTCCATTTTCTTCAATTTACTAACGTTTCTCTTTTAACCAAATATTGTTGGATCACAGGTGAAATGCATTAAATTAAGATTTTAAAGTTTTAAGTTATTTGAGTTTTTGAGTATAGTTTTTATTCCAATAAGTCATATTTCTGTTGCAATACCTATTTTATTTTTTTATTTTGTATACATTAACCGCATCTCCAATTATTATTCTAAGAAATTAGTGTTTTTCAAAATTAAGCCCTAAATGTTCATGTGTGTCACTTATAACAATTCATATGATTTCTGTATATCTTTTTGCTGCAAACGTATTTCGCGAATTACATTTTTTATTTAGTATTTTTACACTTATACATTCCTTTACACTATTTCGCATATTTTCGTTTTTTAATTGCATATGTTACCAAATATATTTTATTTAGTATTTTTTATGGCATAACATTATGGGGAAATATATCTTACAGATCCCAGACTTTCAGATAACAAAAAGAATTGTACGAATAATTCACAAATCCCCACGTGATTCTTGTAAGCCTATCAATGTAACTTCATTTTCTGTGCAATACAATTATTCAAATTTTCGTTTCCATGTTGTCGCGGCAGGAAGTATTATTCCGAAGGACAACATAGGTAAGAGCCAAAATTTATTGCATTTTATCCTTGAAAATAGATTTTATTACATGGGAGATTTTTTCCAAAATTTAAGTAGTATATGACTTAGTGTAAGGATAACAGAATTTTTAAAATGTGCACAAAATTCACTTCTTCCCATAGCACGTCATACGCAGTTTTAACAGTTTTGATGTAAAATAAATAAATCTATTAATCTAGGAATTACCTTGTCTCTTGGTTACTTTTGGTTACCCATTACCTTGTTTCTTGGTTAATGTTTATTGTCAAAACTTTCTTACTCGAGGGCGGAATATATTTTTAGCCAACGCCGGTGTTTATAACTATTACACTGGATGAAGTAATCATATTCATCAGGTGATACTATCAACAGGGCAATACAAAATATTCACATATAAAACATGTACTACATTATTTTACAATGTTTTGCCAGATGACATTAAACCATTAAAATCGATACAAAAGTGTAAGTAAAATCTTTTCTGCTGTATAACTGTTTCCATACAATTAGAGACTATACCAAGTATTCAAAAAGAAAGTAATATTAATTTTGAAAGTGATATTTAATGAATTATTTATCACTTGGACTGTATAATTCTAAACAATCTGCAACAAGTAGTGTACCTCAGCTTGTGGGTCAGTGACCCTGATCTCGTTTGGGATTTTCGTCCAGTTTCAGTGATTCCTTTAGCAAATGCTAAGATGGCCCCTTGTATTGCTTCTGGAAATAAATGTAACTTCATTTTCTGGGCACATCTTCTACAGTTCAATGTGAAATACAGTTACATAAATCATAGTTATTCATGTCGTGGATGGTTTAGTGTAGGGATCCACGAATTAAGAAAACATGCATAGAATACACTTCTCCCCGTAGCATATCAACTCAGTTTTGAACGGTTTTTTGGCGTAAAATAAAAAAGTCTGTAAGATGAGAAAATGAGCATAGTTTTTTGATATTCTCAGAACATGTCTCAGTGACAAAGAATTGCTCTCGATTTCATTCATAACTCTGCTTGTTCGAGTCACTGAGAATTTGCGAGGTACTTCAAAGTAAATTGCACGAATCCAGGTGCCTGGGAGCAGTGAATCATTTCCAATAAAGCTAGATAAAATCCAACATTTTTTCGCAATATAGTGTTCATTAGGGACAAATGTTATTCTATGAGTTGAAAATATGAACATACTGTGACATACCAATAAGTGAGACAATATGGTACAATATTTATTATAAATAGCGTAAATTATAGGGATAAATACAGGTGAATATGCCGGCATAGCAACGGTAAACGAGCCGTCGTCAATCTTCATGCAGTGTCAATCTCGGAAACGGCTAGTTCATTTTGTAAGAAATTTAGGGATTGGCTAGGCACGGAAGTACATCAAGTCTTGTCTGTAAATAAACAATCGAAAAGAGACCGAGTTTTTGAAGGGTTGAAAGAATATGATAGGCATTCATTCTGACTGATGCCGTGGTGTTGAACGGATCGTGCACAATTAATGTTAGGAGTTTTTTGGGACTTGTAAGCATCTACTGGGGAGTAGGTACTAGTAGAACGTTAAATTTGAATGTTATGTGTCGACGGAAAAACGGAAAATATTTCAAGTGAACGAGTTAGAAGGACATTGAGGGCTTAGGCGAATTTATCAGTAACCGGACTGGAATGCTAAGAACAGATAGTTCGTTGAGTATTCAGCATACGCGTGGGATGAACTTGGAATTCGTAAATTGGCGAACGACTTAGGCTTTATAAACTTCGGAAACGGTGATGAACGGTGATTGAAGTGTGCTTCTGCAAGAAAAGAAGAGGGAAGATAGTATCTGGATCTGAGGACAGCGACGTCGGAGAAGAATGAAGATGGTACAACGAGGCACCGTCGTTCAAGAGCGCGCGAAGACGAATACTGCATTATAAGGTTGGAACAGGGCATGACCAAGTTTTTTTATATTGTGTAGAATTATCAATTACCAAAATTGTTTAATAAATTTCCATGCTTTGTGAAATGAAAACATGATTCTCATTGAGCCAATTCTAGTAACGAAGTAGCAAGATAGAAATATATTTGCTTTTCTGATTCCTCAACCAATCTGTACAGATGGCAGATCGGATAATCATCTATTAGCATAAAATAGTGATTATTTCTATGAAACTCATCGACCCAAGTAGCCGGAAAAAAATTTATTTATATTAGATTGAAGGTTGACTAGTATGATAGTATTAGCGTAATGTTTTCCTCGCGCCCATTTATACAAATTCGGAACGGATTACGTAGTAATAATATCAAATAATATTAGAAAGCCGAAGATAGAGTCAAAATTAATATAAATAAATCATTAATGTATTCAGTTTATTTCAATACTAAACGACATTATTCCGATTTGTTTCACTTGCATTTCTCTCTTTTGCAGCATTTGTGGTTTCAAGTATGTAGAGTTTTCATTAAATTTCAAGTACCTTCTCCACTATGCAAGCATTACGCATACTTCTCATAAAGCCGAGATTCTGAGATCATTACATATGTCCACACTACTAAAAACGAACTTCATTTGAGATGTATGTGTATAAAGTGAATATGTCAAAATATTGATAATTGCGTTAGGTAGAAGTTTGAGATGAACGAGTTCTCTCTCTTCCACTCTATTCCTCTCTCCCTCCCTCCTTCCTCTCTCTCTCTCTCTCTCTCTCTCTCTCTCTCAAAGTCCTCTGCTGACGTTGACAGGCAGATGCATAGCCGTGTCTGAAAGAAACATAAGCTGACTCGACTTCATGTCATTTCTGACGACGTAGGCATAGTCTGGAACAACGCACAGCGAAACAGAGAGAGGTAGCAGAAGCGCAAAGCGCACGCAGGCAGAAATCGAGCGCAAGAGAATATTTCAATGCCGAGCCACGAATCTCCATCCTCACGCTGCATGGAATGCAGAGGCAACATATATGCGCGAACGGCATTCAAACCCAGACACATCAGCAAAGCGCGACCACTCACGGCCAACAACCCTCGTGGAACCATTGCCACCGAAAAACCTCCCAGAGTCTTCCTCGACAATAGAGCACCTGCTTCCCGCTTTCCACCTCTGGTCACTCTATCTACCATCTCCATATCTCTCCCCCCACCCCATCGGCTTAGTTCAGAGCCAGCATTGATGCTCTCTCGGCAGCGACTCTCACCAATCCGATCCTCACCGATCGAGACCCGACTGGGCCGGATTTTTGACACTTAGCTAAATAGCTAGTTCGAATTCACCCGCATGCAGAGGGAGGCCGGCCAACTGCTCTGCCGGTCATTCTGCCGGCCAACTGCTCTGACCAGTAGTTCTTGTGGTTTCTCTAATCAATATCAAGCGAATGCTGGAGGAGTAGCCGAACAAAGAGTCTACGGATCTCACGTCATCTGTCTTTCCTCTTTCTTATTCCCACCTTATCCACCCACAAGCACGCATACAGGCACTACACTATCATACATGACGGAAGATTATTCGGGAACTTAGAGATCGTCCCGCCTGGGGTGCTTTCTCTCTGAGGGAGAAACCTGGAAATGAAATCTGTCGCAAGCCGACGTGTTGGTCCGTGCCGCATCTCACCATCCAGCGTGGGAAGATGATGGCCACCTACCAGAGAAGTTGACGATGCCGGAAACATTAATCAATCAATCCATACCCATTGTCCCCGCTATCCGGTGCAACGGCATCGCTGCCACTTTTGCGCCCACACCATCCTGGTCGCCACAAACTGGCTCCTCAATCACGCTTCCTCCACCCATCTCCCCCCTTTTTAGTGAACTTTTCTGCCGAATCCGTCCCACTGTCACGTTCATTACTGCCTTCACCACCAATATTATATCGCCAATATCATCATATCACATATCTTACCTTCATTAGTACGTCTGCCCTGCCGACAATGCCTTCGCAGCCCCGAAACCTACTAAATCTTTCAAGTCTCAATCATCATCGATACCAACACATTCGCTACCGTCTTCACCATTACGCTGATTATATCACCAATCGTATCCCCGTACTGTACTTCGTCCGTCGTAGACCTAGCCAACTCCTCAATGCGTTCGCTGAGTTCGACGTTCCTTTCGTACCTTCAATAACGCCCCATCTCCATCACCTCATTATTGCCTTCATCATCACCATTGCTATCACCATCAGTATCACAATTAACATCATGATCACTAGTTTTATCAACCTTTCAGATCCCAACATTCTCGTTCCCCAAAACTTCTCACTTATCCGCTCCCGTTCCCAATGCCTTCCCCGTTCCAACTGGCAAATCCATCCCGCTTACCCTCGCAATCCCTATCGTTCATTCCGTTTTTGCCGGCTGACGCAATATCCTATTATACGAGACCCCTCTCCGTATGTTTCCCTCTCGCGCGTGTATTTCGCGGGGAAGTGCTGCTTTTATTCTCGGCTTTGTGCATATTTAACCGCGGGGCCGCGCCGCGCCGCCACCGCCGCCGCGGCGCCCTCGCCGCGTATCTGACTGCGTGTCGGGACGCGCAGGGGTGTCCGATTGCGAGGGGGTAAATGAACGCACGCACGCACGCGTTGAGGACCCCGCCCCCTCAGCGCCCCCGCACAGTCAGGTCCCTATCGCCACCCCCCTCCCGTGGCGCGGCATCCGGCATTCCCTTTGACGCCCGCGTGGAAGTCGCCGATGCATTTCCTTGCACTCTGTCGCCCTTTGAAGGGAAGCGCTGGTGGCGACGACTGGGCCGCTGGGTCTCGTGTCAGCCTCCCTTCTGCCCTTCTCGCTCCATGCCCCTCGCCCTTCCGTCTTCGGCGCCTTCCGCTCGGCACGTGGTCTCGTTCTGTAGGATCCGCGATTGTTTCATTTGTTTCCTGGGGTTTGATTAGTGGTGAATTGGCAGAACGTGGAATACAGTATTTCATGTCTAAACGTCAATTTACATTGAAGTAACTTTTGACATGCGATCAACTGATTATGCAATCGGGAGCTTCATTGAGACTTCACTTTTAGTGTCCAAGCTCTGGAAAGGATAATCGTATCCCTGCTGATGGTACGTCAAAAATCACTCGGTTTAAATCGGAAAATAGGTGTCATGTCTCGTCAAATTCAATATTTATGAAAATGAATGTGCCTGCTTGATTCCTTTTTATATGAATGATAATTTATTTCAAAAACAGACTTCCTCTACTACGATCATTTTTGCTTGTTCTTGAAGAAATTTTCTGGGTCTTTCTTTTCGTATTCCTACTTAATATTTTCCATTTTATATTTTTATTACATATTATTATTGATTTCTCGCTACCCCTTATGCAGTATTAGAGGAAGTATTGTAATACTGTGGAATAACTGCAAATTTTCAATAGAAAAACTCTTAATGTCGGACCCTGGTCACGAAAAAGTGGGTAAATTTTCCCCCTCTGTATAGTAAATTACTTCCTATAACATTTTGTATAGATAGAATTCATGTTTTGTGGGTCCTTGATACCGAAAAATTTATTGACAGCAAAACGACCGTCTGTGATCATCGCTAGCCGCAAACTGTTCAGCCGAATTTCTCCAAAATTGCTATTACACAATCAATAACGCGGCCCCTTACATTTGAAATAGATATCTTAGTTTTCGAGGATACTTTCCATGAAGCCTCGAGACATTTCCAAACTTTTCAAAAAGAAGAGTCCAACTTTTTGTATTAAATTTTGTTGGCTATAAAGAAAACGTAAGAGAGTGGTCTCATTCTCTTTGCAATACCGTTGATTTTTCGTACGTTTTATTGATTGATATTTAAGTATGTTTTATTCGGCATCTTCCTACAACTAAAATGTTGAAAATAGAGATTTTTCTTTAATAAAATTTGTTCTTTAAAGACAGATTTTGAAATTAAGTGATGTATAATTTTTTTTTAACTTTGAGTTGACTCGAAAATTGTTTGTTAAATTTTGATCTCAAATAGCGTAAAGAACGAACAGAACAGAAACAGATCTTCAAATATAATCTTGAACAATTTTCGGAAAATATGATTATTTTTGGCGTAACTTTGAGTGACACAGGCTTTTTTTAAATTTTAAACATTTTTTCTCAGAAACCCAATTTGTTTCTTTAAATTTTCTTCATGTATGTAGCAAATAACGTTAAAAAATCGTGCTGGTCCTATTTTCGGTGCATTTTCCGTATTTTCGAATATTGGAAAGAAAATCGAAATGGAAAATTCGGATTTCCCACGCTTCGCGAAAGTAATTTGCGTAATGCTTGGAGGTAGTTGGATATTCCGAGACTCCATTCTCACTCTGTACCCATTATCACTTAATATAAATTAACTTAATGTTACAAATCGAAGAAAGTTAAGTTCAAAAAATATCTGTATTAACTTGCAATGTAAAATATTGCGTTACAAATATTGCAAGTGCGTGATTTCTCATTTGCTCGAAAAGTGTAAAACCCACGTGGTTAATTTGGAATATTTATTCCTTTTAGCGATATTATATATTAAAATAATGTTATTTTTGGTTGTTACTCTATCTACAATTTGTATTCTCAGTGTATTGATAATTGTTTAAAACGTAATGATTATTTGTGAAGAAACAAAAGGAGTCATCTCCGTCAACTTAATAGCTATTAACTTAATAGCTATTAAGTTGACGGAGATGACTCCCTTTATTTCTTCATGTAATAACGTCAACAACACCGCATCGTATTCCGACATTGATGATTGTCTCATTCGTTTGTTACTCTAGGCCACAATTTGTATTCTCCGTGTATTGATTTGAAAAGTGTATTGAAAATTGAAAATAAGTGTGTACATAATTTTGTACACACTTTTATTACCATAACTTTCTATTATTTCCTTCGGCAGCGTAGCCTAACAATGCAGCGATATATATTTGATGTGTTATTTTGAGAATTTAATAGTTGGACGGGAAAGAGATGAATGGGGGGAGGTACGATAAGGCGGCTGTATTTACTTAACATTAATGTTACATTGTCTCCATATTCAATAAAATAGTTCATTCAATAAAATAGTTCATTCAATAAAATAGTGCGACCCACGCGTCGGTTTCAAGCCGTAAGGCCAGCACCCGACCTGAGACGTCTTGGGGGTGGCGAACACAATTCGCCGTATGGTCAGCTAGCTCAGTAAGACGTCCCAGTGTGGACACAAATAATTTAAAAAAAAACAGAAGAATAGGGGGGTCAGGGTCGTGAAGAACGTTTTGGATTGGATGCAATTTACTAAAAACTCGAGTTAGAATCACTGTTCACTTATTCTAGAAAAGTTTCTGTTGTGACAATTACATGAAATGGCACTCAAAAAAAAAAAAAATACACAATAACTATGACTGGCTGGAAGAAAAAAACCAACACATTCTTATGACTAAATACACAACTTCTTGCTCTCATTTTTAACACAAACTTTCAATGAACACACTTTCAGCAACACTGAGAATTGTAAAAAAAAAAGATTACTTTATACAAAAGAAAAATTGAGAATCAAAGCTAGTAATTCTGAATCAACACTGCTTTAAAGTAAAATACTCTTTGTCTGTCTGCCCTCTCTCTCTCTCCGTCTCTCCGTCTCCGTCTCTCCGTCTCCGTCTCTCCGTCTCCGTCTCTCCGTCTCCGTCTCTCTGTCTCCGTCTCTCCGTCTCCGTCTGTCTCCGTCTCTGTCTCTCTGTCTCCGTCTCTCCGTCTCCGTCTGTCTTCGTCTCTGTCTCTGCTCTCGTCTCCTGTCTCTCGCTCTCTCGTCTCCTCTCTCTCGTCTCTCTCCTCTCTCTCGCTCTCTCTCGCTCTCTCTCGTCTCTCTCGCTCTCTTCTCGCTCTCTCTCGCCTTTTCTCGCTCTTCTCGCTCTCTCTCGCTCTTCTCGCTTCTCGCTCTTCTCGCTCTCTCGCTCTCTCGTCTCTCCTCTCTTTGCTCTCTCGCTCTCTCGCTCTCTCTGCTCTCTTCTTCGCTCTCTCGCTCTCTCTCGCTCCCCTCGTCTCACAGTTCGTCAGCAGGCAGGCGGTCGAGTCAACATCGTGCTGTACGCAGTGACAGTATCCGTTGTAAGTGGAGAGCGTGTGAATTTCTTTAGTTTAAGTGTTACTAGGGGACATTTTAGCGAACAGCAAATACTGCAAGAGTAGTATAAAACTGTTTCATTTTCTACCCTACGGGGACAAGTCGTGAAATGACCTCGCTTCGGCATGACGCACCTGCTGAAGGGAAGGCCTCTGACTACAGGAGCCAACCTGCCTCAGGTCGCACTAACTGGAACAAAATCGTACAGAATTCTATGTATCCAGCCAAAGAACAAGGTTTGTTAATTGATGGGGAAAGGGCAATAGCACATCACTAGAAGGGTATGTAGAAGCCTTAGCTACTATTGTTTCACCACGAAACATAATATACGCGTCGAAGATCTCGAACAGCAGAGTGTGTATCTTTCTTAGCAGTAAAGAACTAGTTAATGAAATAACAGATAAATATAAAACCATAATTGATGGCAGTGATCAAAATATATGCACCATTTGTTAGTAAGCATGGCGAGTAGTTCTTTCAAATGTATATCCAATGATGCCTAATGCTATAATTGAAGAAGAACTTGATAAATTGAATGTAGCGAAGTTCACAGTCATTCCTACGAGCGGGTTTCGAAAAGAAGAATTCACAATATTTTAAGCTTTCAGATAACAATGTATGGAAGACTCACTAAACAAATTACCTGATTCTATAGCAGCTGAGTATAAAGGAGAGAGAAATTGATTTATATATCTTATGGCAATATTAAATGTTATCAATACAAGGAAAAGGCCATGTAGCAAGAAACTGTAAAATGTAGACAATATTAATTCACAATAGAACAATAGCAATGTAGATTTAGTAGAAGCAACAAATGTGGAACATTGAGAATCAAACACAACGATAATTCTACTTTTGATGAAGAATTTCCAATTGAGACTGGAAAGACAACTAAAGAACACTGTCGCAGATTACAAGTACATCTAGCAATAAAACATCTGAACTAACCCTGAATAGTTCGGAAGAAAGAACACATGAGTTTGCTAAACCTGCAAAAGAAGAAAAGATCAACCGTGAAAACAACTCTGAAAACAAAAGTGAGAAAAAGAACATTAGTGAACAGATTAGCCATTAAAGAAATATTGAAGTAACCTTCAATGTTCTTAATTATGAACAACTCAAAGATTTTGGAAGATCGCGGAACTAGTAATGCTCTCAAGTATCCCTTAACTATACAAGAAACTGATCAGTTGATTGCATTGCTTAGAGATATGTATCCATTGTTAGTGGAAGTCTGTTTCACGAGAATCATGAAAAGGTTGAAGGATCCATAGTTTCTGATTCCTCAAGAGCATCCTCGGAGAACGAATGTTCATCAAGGAAGAAGCAGAATGAAAATCAAAATTCGCAATGGAACGTGAATGGCTTCTGACATGATACGAGTTCTTCCAGAAACTTCAAATGAGAATAACTTTGATATTTTCTGTATACAAGAATCTAATTTCAAATCTAACTATTGTAAGCATATCAAAGGTTTTAGCAAGTTTACACAAAACAGATCGTCATTGTGAATGCTAGTGAGGTGGAATTTATGTTCGTGAATCGATAGTAGTAGTAAGTGCAAATAACAAGTGATCTTGAAGTGGTTGTTGTCTCGATAAATATAGTGCTAGGGAACATCGGTGTGTAATATATACATTCCAGGTCATTTCAACTGCGTAGCTGTGAACTTGAAAGTTTAATTCAACAAGTTAAAAACCATTGATATTAGTAGGTGATTTAATTGTCACAATGAACAATGGGCTCAAATAGAACGGACACTAGGGGAAAATAGTAGGTGATTTTTCAGAGAAAGAAGACCTGTTCTATTAAAAAGACAATAAGCCAACATACTTTAATGTGGAACAGGAAATATAAGCACTATCGACCTAAGTATGTTACGCGAATCTAGTAAGATATTTACAATGGAATGTTCTCTGTTCAACAGCGACCATTATCCTATCACGTGACTCTCGAGGACACACTGGAAACTGAGGTTATTTATGCCCCTGATGGATTTTTCGAAGGCAAATTGAGCTTATATCAGCGAATTATTGAAGAAAAAATTAATCATTTAAACAGTAATGATGATTCTGACTTCAACCAAATAGATGTAAACTTAGATAGATTTGAAGAAATAGTATTGACCAACTGCCGAGGAAACCATTCCGAAAACTACTGGCAAATAGGCAAAGGAAGTTACCGTAGTGGTCAAATGACTGTGAGGAGGCAGTAAAGAAATATAAGCAATTGTTTAATACCTATAAGAGGTACAATACTGATGAGAAACAAAACTGTTTCAAGTCTGCCAGAGCAAAGCAAGAAAATAATAAAAGAGGCTAAAGAAAATGTTGAGGGAATTTATTTCATCCATTAATTCCAATACAAACAGCAAAGAAGGAAAAGAATCAACGCCATAAATGAAAAATACAAAAGTATCAGCATTACTGTCACTACACTTCCGATGGTACCAACTTACATGACCTTTGTGATATTGCAAACAGCTTTGGGACATTATTTTCATCAAATTTAGTGATCAGAATTATGATAAAACCTTCATCAAGCAAGAAGAAATTGAGAAAATTGAACCTGATCTTGAAGAAAGCACAGTAGATAATGATATTCAACATTTAAACGCTCCTATCACACTCAGAGAACTACATGAAGCTATACGCAACTTAAAAACACCAGTGCTGGCCCTGATGGAATTCCCAATGTATTCATCAAGAAGATGCCTTCTATCTGCAAAAGTATCTGTTGCATATATACAATTTGATTTACATTTACAATGTATTTCCTAAAAGTGGTCTGAAGCTATCATTGTACCGATACATAAACCAGGAAAGATATTTGATAAGCAGTACAGGCCTATTGCTTTAACATGCTGCTTATGTAAGCTTTAGAAAATAGTGAATCAGAGATTGAGGTGTACTTGAAAAGCATCAACTGATTACTCCACATCAAAGGGCTTCCGAAAAATCGGTCAACAATGACTGTCTTGCTTCACTAGAAAACAGCATATACAACGGTTTTGCTAATAAGAACATATTAGTTTTAAACTTAGACATAGAAAAGCTTGAGATGGTGTGAGAAGACGGTTAAATATAATAACGTCGGCTAAGATTAGCGAACATTAGAAGTTCATTTACAATTTCTTAAAAGAACGCTCAATCAAGATTAAAGTAAAAGGAATTTATCAGACAGCTATAAAGTTATGAATGGCGTCCGCAGGATCGATTAGTGTAATTCTATTTTACTTATCATCACTGACCTCCAAGACAAAATTAAACCTCAGCTGTCATCATAAGTATGGATGACTAATATTAGCATACCTGCAAAGATATTACATCATTAGAAAAAGGCGCAAAACATCTTAGACGCAGTCATAGAATTTTCAAAGAAAACTGGCTCTAAGATTTTCAAGACAAAATCACGTTCATAATTTTTCTAGAAACGATCTTTAGAAGAAACATTGAGTTGAAAATAGGACAACATAAGTTGAACAGAGGGAAATTAAAATCTTAGGAATGATTTTAGATGAAAAGATGACATGGGCACCACATATCAAGAATTTAAAGAATGAGTGCACCAAAGAATGAGCTCTTGTCAAAGCATCAGCCATACATCCTGGGGAGCGATTATATGATTATAATAAGAACTTACCAGGTATAGTAGATCCAAATTGACTATGGCTGTATATTTATGATGCGGCCAAGAAGAATATCAGAGACTGCTGATCCTATCAATAATAGGGAGCTGAGACTGACGTGTGGGCCTTAAGACCAGCCAACTAAGAGTATTTTGAGCCAATTTATTATCTTTAGAAAAACGTAGAAGAAACCTAATTATGGGATATACGATCAAAGTAGCAGCCAATAAATGAATCCAATAAACAGAGTATTGAATATGCATACAAACATTATCTCTCTTCTTCTTCACTTCAGGATTAGGAAATTCCCTGTTCCGCTTCGTTACAAACATTATAGAACATTAAATTATAAAAAGAAGCTCCTGAGGCCTTAGCAATTCGGGCAACTCAGATATTAGAGAAGATACAAGAGAAACTTCCACTCCTAAGAATACGACCTTACTCTGACTATGCTCCTGGATAATACGAGACATCAACGTTATTGAAATGACGAACATCCCTAACAAGCAGAATGCAAATCTTCATGAAATCTGTGTCCAAATAAGAAATGAACTAGCAAAATATGATGATTACAACACATTTATACTGATGGCTCAAAGAATCTAAACAACGTAGGTTGCGCAAAGGTTCATGTGAGGTATCACCAAAAATTACTGATGACTTTTCAGTGATGTCAGTGAACTATATGCCATAGTAGAGGCTCATATACTATACAGCAATCAAAGAGATTTATGATAATAAAGACTCAAAAGTGCTGTACCTGTATAATGAATCTATCTATTGATAATGTATTGGTCCAAGAGATAGCTGGAAAATCAACCAACTAAGCAAGCGAGGCAAAGAAATAGCGTTGAGCTGATACCTTCGCACGTTGGCATTGCAGAAAACGAATTAGCAGACAGAAAGCTAAAAGCAGCACGAAGCGTAGTTAGAAGTGATATACCAGTAAGTTATCAGAATATCTCAAGAGTCAAGAACAATTAGCTGATTTTGACACTAATGAATGGAACAACTTACAGGTGCAAATTAAGATCAGTTAGAAGGTTTGAAGATGATAATCCAACGGTCAGCTTCTGCAGAAACGATCAGGTTGTCTTGACAAGATGCAGAATAGACACACAAAATTTTCTCACAGCCACTTACTGAACAGGACTGATGCTGATAACTGCAATTCATGCAAGATTTCTCTTCAGTAGAACAATTGTTTGCATGCCCTAAATATGAAAGTTCAAGAAAGATACAATTTGCTCCTAAAGACCTCAATAACAAAGAACAGTGCACTAAATTCATTAGCTTTATAAGAGAAATTGAAGTTTATAATAGTATTTAACCTTATATGTATAATTCTGAGTTTCTATATTTTGTACTGACTGTGATTTTAAAAGTAGTCAGCACAACCATATGTGAGTTGATGACTATAAATAAATCAAATCAATCAATCAATCAATCTCTTCTAAGAATTCAGAGAATAATTAATACTGGAATTCTTCTCTTACTCAGATTCTTATTCACTAATTTACAATTTTACATTTTCAAATCCTTATAAAAGAAAAGATTGATTCTGTCTTCTCAAGTAGATAGAAACAAATGTACTTCTACTTTCTTTATCTTTAGTATAGCAAATACTTTACTTCCTCTTCTCACTGTAAAGAATTTAGAATAAGCTTTCCGTTTAAAAATGAATTACTCCTGTCAATATAAAACTGTCTATTTGGCAGACCTTACTTTTTCTTCTGGCCATGCGACGGAAATCCGTTGCCTTCTGGTGTTGTGGCCTAGGTCGGATTCGCTGAGAAACTTGTAGCACCCTCCGCAGAACCGCTCGCTCTCCCGGTCGAAATTCAGTCGCCACCAGAAACGCGTTCTCCATCTCGTACAAGGTTAATATTCATTCTACTGCATATAAATTTTAATTGACTTCCAATTATGACGGTTAATAACCAACTGGACATTCAGAGTGTTGAATTAAATCCAGAGATCAACCTTTTATACGAACACAAAAATTTAAGAGAGCAAATAATAAAACTGAAAAGAAATGAATGCAACTATTAATTTACTGCCACATGTTCAAACTCCTTCCTCTTCATTCTCCTCATCATAAATGCACAAGGTCTCTTATTATCTTTCTCGAGATTACGTTCAAATTAGTTATAATGGGATATTTACCTCTTCTTATCTTCCTGAAGAGTTTTATAAAAGACGCCGATGTGAAGTCCGCTGCAATACGAATCCCTGGCATGTCGTTGTCGGTACGTCTGCATAGTTCCGCTGCTGACCTCAGAAAGCACTTTTTTCGTCTGACTACCGGTCTCGCACGATCTATTGTGGCGATCTCCATTGACCTAATTTTCAGTTAGCATTCTTTCGTATTCTTCCGCGTTGGCGCGCGTTCGAACTGCTTATTTCTCTCGCTCTCTTATGTTTCATGTGACACGTTTTCGAAGCAGTTAAGAAAACGTACATTCAACAAAATGGTACATTCAACAAAATGGTACATTCAACAAAATTGTACATTCAACAAAATTGTACATTCAACAAAATTGTACATTCAACAAAATTGTACATTCAACAAAATGGTACATTCAACAAAATGGTATATTCAACAAAATTGTACATTCAACAAAATGGTACATTCAACAAAATTGTACATTCAACAAAATGGTACATTCAACAAATGGTACATTCAACAAAATGGTACATTCAATAAAATGGTACATTCAATAAAATGGTACATTCAATAAAATGGTACATTCAATAAAATGGTACATTCAATAAAATAGTACATTCAATAAAATAGTACATTCAATTAAATAGTATATTCAATTTTATTAAGTTAAAGAATATATACAAAGACATGCATAAGCTGACATTACGTAATTATATAGTAGTTTCGATGCATCATAAAGCGATATGGCTGACGTTTCGTTCTGAATGTTCAATTTATGAAAATTATCCTTGCTTGTCTGTAATATGCTGCAAATAATGGGATGTGGTGTTTAGCACCACTAGTGCTTTTCATTTTTCACGACTAACTTTTAATTTTACATTGCTTCTTCTGACATGAGTGTGGAAATGGCCCGAAATATATACTTACCCCCTCTTTCCTTTCTTATCCGCATTCTCTTTCTCTTCCATTTGCTGGGCATCCCCATTATCTCTCTTTATCTCTTGGTTACACTTTTATTCTTTGATCTTCAGACCCGCTGCTTAGATTCTCTTGTTTTTCGTTCTTTGTTTTGATTCGTATTCTTTCGCCTTCTCAATGTGACATCTTTTCCAACATCATCTATCATAATTTTGTAGTATCTGAAAACCCTAAGGAAATGAGCATATTCTATGCAGCGAGAAATTATACACTGAAATAATATTATTATCTTACACTGTATTGTTGTATAAGTATATGGTCCATAACTCCAGCCTTGGTACACTGAAAATTTCAAACAACTTTTGAGTGTCCCCTAATTTAATTAATCATTGTAATTGTTATATATTTTATTAAATCCTCTAAATTTCATAACCAAAAATGCTGGAATTCCTATAAAAAACTTTTTTTAGATAAATCAACGTTTTCGAGAGAGCAATACTCGATAATTCCAAGAAATTGTTATTAATTATATGCACATCTATATTTATGTAAAGGTAATATTACCTGAGTTTTCTGCAAATATGTTGTTTTGTAGAATAACAGATTTTCTTAAGAACGTAATATTAAACACCTGCATTCCTGTGCTATTGAAGAAGAGCTAAAACACTTGGAAATAATTTACAAGCTGGTGGTATTCCATTATGAGAATAGTTTAATTTGGTAGCTATATCCAATTATTAGATTGCAGAAGAACAACACAGAATTGTACACCAATATTATCGAGTCTCTTTACACATTAAACCTTGCAACACCATACCATAGCGCCATTCCACTCAGAGTGCTAGTTGTCAATCGAGTGTAATATTTCATCGGTGGAACGAACAAAGAAAATAATAATCTGTCCAAAACGTAATTATTAATGAGAACTCTAGAAATCTACACGCATTGCTGATGTCAGAATATATATGCCAATTCTGCTAAAAAAAGGAGGACAGCTGTTGTACTTATACACAGAGACCAAGTGTCGCAGTCCATACGATTCACTGGAGCGTGCACCGGCACTGGGTGCCATTGCCGCTTATGACGTTGGCCAACGCCACGCTAGCTAATACGGCGTTTCAAATTTCATATCGTGTCCAAGCTGGCGCCAGAGAGCTCGAGAGGCTGCGATACTCAAAGGAAACAACTGTTCTATCTCTGACCGAGACCTGAGGGTACGAGTCCTCCGGAGATTGACGGTCGAATTGAACAACGGTTTAAGATATCTGAGCGGCCAGATGCTCTGATCGGCAGGTTTCATTGGTTTCCCCTATCAATTTTAGGCGAATGCTGAAACAGTAGAAACTCAACAAACGGGATGCGCGCTATCTTTCCTTCCTCGTCCTTTATTTCTTCTCTCCTTTACCCTCACGTATACACTTCCCACTACACATGCACACATGCCACATGTTGGAGACCAGTCAGGAGCTATCCTGTGTCCCGTGGGGAGAGATGGAAGAGGAGAAAACCCCGCCATCCGACGTGTATGTCGGCGCTGTATCTCGCGTTCCAACGCTGGAATAATCTGCCATCTCTCAGGATATTAAAACAACTACATTTTCAGAGCTACTCATTGTTGACGCGCACTCAAATCGAAGCTCGCCCGTTCAGTGGACCGAAGCGGGCCACTCGCTGCCTGTTACACTCTGTTCATAGTGTTTTGAACATTCTCTGATTCCTCAGAGGCGGCAACAATGGGTGAGGGTGGAGGGTGGTGATGGTGTAAAGGTGCGGTGGTGGCGTGCTAGTGGTACGGTATCTGCAGAGATGGTGGTAAATGTTTCTGACTACTAAGTGGCAATGGCAGTATTATTGGGTGTGGGATTATAGCTATGAGGATATGAGACGAAATGAAGATATAAAAGAAAGGGAAAGAGGATCTTATTACACGGATTTATGGCAGTGACATCAGGTAAACGATGACATTCATGTGGCCATTAAATAAGTTGAGATACTGTAAGATTAACAGTAGATAAAACTTTGAATATTAATTACCAAAGCAATTGAAAAAGTAAAGAATACCGGTAATCGTGAGAAATTCAAGAATAGAATCCATATGTCTGTGTGTGTAATAAAAGAAACGAGAAATTACCCATGAAAATTGTTTCGGAAGTTTTATACCCCCAGTATTAAGACAGCCCTTTCTCCAACAATCCTATCTCCACCTCTGTTCTCATAGATATTTCTTGAAAACTTTCGTCAGTGACATCGTTACCGAACACTGCGAATCCACCAAGTTCTATCATCGCTTCCTTCTTCGCTACCACCACCACACCCACCATAGCCTCCGCCATCATCCCCGTCCACGTCCCCGCTATCGCCACTGTCACCGTCACCGTCACCGTCACCGTCACCGTCACCGTCCCGTCACCGCCACCGCCACCACCGTCACCATAGTCACTGCCCCCGCACCCGCTATCGCCGCCGCCGCCGATGCCGCCACCACTAACACCACCTCCAGCACCACAACCACCACAACCGCCTCAAATGCCCTCGCAATTGCCCTCGCCACCGCCACCGTCTCTGCCCCCACTTCCACCCTCTCTCCTAACTCCGCCACATATACCGCCCTACCCCATTCCTCGCCCCTGGCCTCGCCAATGCCACCCCATGCCTCCCCGTGCCGCCACCACCTCTCGCGTATAATCGCACCGAGCGCCTCTGACGGCGGCGTCGTGACAGCCGAGGGGAGGGGCGGCTGGTGGCTGCATCGACACGCGTAAGCACCGGCAGTGTCGACGGTGGCGGCGGCGGCGGCGGTGTGAGGCGGCGGCAGCCGCCCCTCGGGGCGACCGTTCTGCGCGTCGCACGCGACCGCCGCCGCCGCCGCCGCCGCCATCGCCGCTGCTGCTCGCGAGCTCTAACGAGATGACGGCGCCGTCGCGCCGGCGCGCGATACTTGCGGAAGCGCGACGCGCGTCACGTCGCCTCTAAAAGCGCGCGCCGCCGATGCGCCGCCGCCGCCCAGGGCGAGCGCGCCCCGCGTCGATGTTCCGCGAGGAAGGCGCTGGTCGTTAGGTGCGAAGGCCCCGCGCACACGTGGCCTGCTGGCGGCTGAGCGATGTAAAGTGCGCGCGGCACGAGATGGGCCCTGAAAGACCTCATGGGAAATTCACAAGTTGTTCGTTATTTGTTGTCTAATGAGTAGAGAAGTAGTGAATAGCTGTGCTTAGGCTTTTATTGCTTCATCGCAGAAGTCTACAGAAGGGCCCTGAACTGTAATTAATAATCTTAAATGATAAACCAGCTGTAAGACATTAGCTGCAGCACGTAACATCTGCGGCGTCGTTGACGGGGAAAACCAAACCGAGAGCGGTGGCTCAGTGCATGAACTGGTGTCACTGCAGTGCCTCTGACCGGGAAGTCCTAGATTCGAATCACTAGCTTTTCAGCTAGATCGAATTCAGTCGCTATCTGGAGGAGAATTTTAGCGATCGGCTGCTCTGATCGGTAGTTTTCCGTTGATTCTCCGATCAACACCACGCGAATGCCAGAGCAGTACCTGAACAAACGGACCACGGATCGCGCTCCATCTTTCCTTCTTCTTCCTTGCTTATCCTCACCCTTACACACACACACACACACACACACCTTTCACTAACATGCACTACATTACTACACATGCCGGAAGACCGGTCGGGGTCTTAGAACTTGTCCCGGCTGGGACGGTGCCCCGCTGGTGATTGGGGAAAATCCCGCTAGCCAACGGTAGGTCAGTGGCGGGGATCACCGCCACCTTTCGGTGCATAACATGCATTATATCTACGGGACTAATGATCTCAGTAGTTGACGTGCCAGGAATCACTAAATCAATCAATCAGTCAATGGGAGAACCAAAGTTTCCTGTCCCGATGGTGGAGGATTTTCGACCCGAGCTACTACATGGCTCGATGGATTTCAACTTCCGTGTATAGGAGAATTCTATCGGTCGAATTCTCTGATTGTTAGTTCAGTGGTTCCTCCGATCGAAATGCTGCCGAATGCCGAAGAAGTACCTTAAGAGAAGAGCCACGGATTCGGCCCAGTATATTTTTTCATTCTTATCACCTTTTCGCTCTTCACACGCATTCACAGTTAGTGTTACATGCACTAATACACATTTCGGGAGACCAGTCGGGAACTTAGAGCTTGTTGAGACTGCGGCAGTCTCAATGAGGTGCGAACACCAGTAAACCTACATGTAGATTGGCATCGGATCTCACGTTCCAGGTGGAAGAGGAACACCCTGGCTTTCCAGAATATAGCATTCCCCTCATTTACGAGAATATTCACTTAGGTTGGCGCTCCCGGAATCAATTTTATCTCCTCACTCACTTCGAATAATATGTAATTATGTAAGAAATGTGTATCGAAGATATTTTTGATTGGTAGATTTTTAGTACTAGTGTGCAAGTCGGACGTTATTGCTTAAACGAATCTATAGTGTGTGCCCCATGATTTGTCCCCTGAACGGGGATTAAAAAGTATGAACTGTAGGAGGAGTATGTGCTAAGAATTTTTTTTCTATGAAGAGTACCAATTGGGGAAACGGAGTGATACTAGCGAAAGGAATGTTTGCAAAGTTTCTGTACTACATTAATTGACTAAAAATTCGGAAATATAATATTAACTATCGATTATAATTATTGGAAAGTAGTATAAACAATCACTGAGCCTTGAATGCATTTCTAATCGTTAAATATTAGATATTGTGAATATATACCCGTGTGTGTTTTCTTGTCGTAGATATAGAAAGAATATTTGTATTTGAAATATGTGGGATCTTCTCACTTAAAATTGACGTTCAATGTACATTAGTCTTGTACCAATACTAAAAGTAGTACATATTGTTGTTCAACTGTTCTCAACTTTTCATTTTTTAAATGCTATGACTAAGTAAGGGTAACCATTTCCTATTGATTTGAAGGAATATTTAACATAACGAAAAACAATTGTTATAAAAAATGTCGTGAAATTGCGGAAATATTGTTAGAGCGAACCCTTCCCCTGCTTAAGTTTTTAGCAGGGAAGAAAATCGTTATTTCATGATAAGCTCAGGAAGTATTAAGGACCAGCTTGAGTGCTTCCATCATGTTATTGTGGCTGATTACCTTCTCACGAGGTATCACATTTGAAGCATGATCCCATTCATAATCATCTTCAATGCGCATCCTGCCATTATTCATCGTAAGGGTGGCAATGTCAAACCATCAATGTAATTATCTGCTCAGGGAAAAGCAATAGCAATCGAATCTAGAATGGATAAATATGTTATCCTCTTCTCTCACAATCGGGGATCGAATTTTAGACTCGTTATCATTATATGCCTCTTAGCAAATTTTAAGGATTATTACTATATTATAAATGTAATTAGCATTCATACATTTCGTTAATCGTAGTTATTGTTTTTTAAAAAACGGTGAAAAGTGAAAAATCAGTAAGTATATTGAAGATAAATAAACCTTTGTGTTAATATAAAAAACACGACAAAATATTTTATTTCAGAGAGGTGTTTAATAATCCAAGATGTATTACATTTTGTAACAATCTTTGCGCATATTCTTTAAGTTATCGCAATTTTATACATATCCCTTCATTTTTTCTAGTTTATTCAGGTTTACCTTATATATTTTACGCATGTTATAGAAACTAAATCTGATTCGATCGCAGACATTCTATTCGAGGGCCTTCCTTTGATGTGCAAACAATAGAAACTCAACCGCACCCCTACCTCTCCTTTCGCCACCTGCCCTTCGAATTCCTCCCACGGTCGTTGCGCGCAAACTTTCTTTTTTTTCGCGCCTTCGCGTTTCTGATTTGTTTTAGGGGATAATCAGGGCTCCGCAGTTTACCTCACGTCCGGTGCAACGAAGTTTTAAGCCCCCGCTCTTTTGTGAAGTTCCCTTCCGAGAGATAATTTCAGCCGGTGCGCTCCCCTTCTCCCGTTTGACTCCATTGAATTTTTAGTATTTCCCGAAAATATTTCGCGCCGCGGTCCTCCCACACTGTGCAAGCCACGCCCTTGGCGAAGCCGCTGAGAAATGATAGCTTCCGCGGCCCAGCAAAAGGTTTCGGACGCGGGCCAGAATGCGGGACCCGTATCAGAGGCGTTTAGATAATTTAGATTGTATCGCGGCTGAGTTATGGAGCTGCTGCGGTTGCTGGCTGAAGACGTTGCGTACTCTGCAGTTAAGAATGCTGTGAATGAAGATCGTTCGGGTTGTTTTATTATGGAGATTTTCAGTTGTAATTGATTAAATTTGAGTTAATTTCCTCGAATATATTAGTTGGTTTAAGTGCAATAGTTGTTGAGAACTTTGGATGAATGTTAGCAATCTGTAGACAATTAACTTTCAGAGTCTCTCTCTCCCCCCCCTTATTCCCCTCTCCCTCACACACACACACACGCACACACACACACATACTATACAATATATATATATATATATATATATATATATATATATGTATATATATATATATATATATATATATATATATGTATATATATATATACATATATGTATAATTAGTATTATTATTGTTCTTCATTTGATTGTTGCAATCTTTTCTTTTGGGTCTAAGCGAATTGCATACCTTAAACTATTTTCCCTAGGGATCTTTTTTTATTGTCAGCCCGCCCTTTCAATGTAAAATGAAATGTTTGCTACTGTAGTACCTGCTTCCAATAAGAAGTGACACCCATACATATTTGCCCAAGTGTCACAAGAGAATTTGAACGAGAAAAAGGAATGAGCGGAAGAATTTAACATTTCGGAATGGACTCACGGTGAGTTTTATTACAAGTAGGTAGAACATTTCGATTATATCTGCGCTGAGTTATGGGACTGGAGGTAACTCTGTCCCTCGTGAAAGCATTCAGTAAGTTTCGATTTTGGCTACGGCGTGCATTGATGTCTCTTCAATAGCGATAGCTTGAAGCGAGAGGGATTACGATTGAGTGAAGTCACTCTTTTTTATTTGCACGTAAAACAGGATTGAAATAACTTTTCAAATGGCCTTCTTGAAGCAACGTAGAGTACAATAAAGAGTACACTTACGGCTTAGTGCATTGAGAAGGCAAGTACCTTAGAAGAAAAATGTTCTCTTAGAAAACTTTTATGATACGCTATCGAGGATTTTACATCCAGAAAATAAAATGTAAGTAATGCATATTTTACACACTACGTATGGATAAACGTTATGTTTTGAGATTTAAAAAAACGTTAAGCGATTTACTCAAATTTCAAATCTCTTTAATCTCTTTCCTTACCCCAGTTGTTTTCTGTGTGTGTGTGTGTGTGTGTGTGTGTGTGTGTTGTGTGTGTTCCATGAAACAATATTTGTTCTCATTATACAAATTCAACAAAATTAAACACCAGTGAGATTCATATTTTTAAATTGTTCTACAGCAAATGCACCCCTTCGATAAGCAACCAACATTTAAAATATTTTCTGAGGTACAGTAAAATCCAGAGAAAAAAGTCCGCGTGTTTGTATTTAGACGCCGCCCCCAATAAAAGCGATACGTACGTTCACTAAACCTCAGCAAAAACTACCGAAATTACAAAAAGACCTAGTAAAAAACGACAGAAATTCGTCCTCCTACTTCAGTTTTATCTCACAAATCCAGCGAGCGCACGAGCGCGCATCATAGAGCCCAATATAAAAACGCGTCTATCCCGCGAAGAAAATACAACCGTGCAGCTGGCACGCCGGGCTCTCCACTTTGCATGCGGCGTAATTCCGATATGAGGCCACGTAAATATTTTTACTTGGTCCGGATTCGATAATTATCTTTTATAGGCCGCGCCGCTGTTGCTTCTGCAGCCTGGGGTGTCAGTCGGGGACGACCGAGTCCATTACGGGAGCTGCAAAGGGAACGGGGTGGCCCAGGGGAATCGGCGCTGCGGGGATTGCATTGCCCAGGGAGATGGCGGTGACGCTGGAAAAGGTGCCAGAGACTGTCACGGACGGAGTTGAAATGAGAGCGATAGGCGACGCCTGAAGGGCATGTTGACTATGCGGACGATGTGTAGATAGTGATGTAAATACTCTTTGGATGCAGGATATATTATTAGAAAGGCTCCGGTGTTCATATACTCGACGAGTTGAAAAGTAATAAAACGAACAGAATACGAAGGAGAATATTTATACGATGAAAGGCAGTGAATTTTGTAATTGCAATTGCATAAAAATGTCAGCTTATTCAGGAACTGAAATGAGTATGGAAGTAATGTTAATGGACATAAAACGAAGAAAACAAACTTTATCTGAATATTAGAAATAAGTAATGACAGTCGTGGTCAGTCATCTTACAGGCAGGTGTGCAATAATGACGACGTCAAACGTTTTGAGTGGAACCACTTTTGAAGGAGAACAAATGACCAATATAACTAATGTAACGAGAATAAATAATTGTTGATAAAACAATGACAGGTCATTGCAATCAGGCCTAGAGCAGGCGATCAGAGCGTGACTAGGGCATCTTGTGCGAAACGCACAATTAAAAGACATAATTATGCTATTAGTAAAATGATGAGAGAAAATTTATTGCGTTCCCGTATGTTATATAAGATGAAATTGACAACGGCAAGAGGAAGTTATTAATGTTACAAACGGTAGAGTCTCCAAGAATGGAATATGATCATGTCCGCAAAATTAAAAAAAATATTTTGTAAATTTATGAAGATAATAATGTAATTGTGTCGCTTAAACTATTGAAATTTATAAACTACAATATATTTTTTTCTATATTATTACGATATAAATTATTTTTTCCACATGTGTATATCAGTGTTTGCATAATTAACTCTCCTCTGACAAAAATGCAAAAAATAATTTACCTGACGTTGTTTACCTACAATAGTCTTCGTAGTTTACTAAGTTGACTCACAATAATCCAAGTTACAGTAAAGGTGATTTAATAGATTTAATCATATTCTTCTCAAGATATTTAGAGTGTGTGACTGCGTTGCTCAAGATATAAATGCCCTCCATGATAACAATGAATCCAACAATATCAGGAACGAAAAACATTGGAACTAAGTATACGGTAAAGGGAAGAGAAGAATATCACAAAATTACATTCATTTTGGACTGTATATTTGTCGCTAGAGTAATAGGGACAGGCGGGTGACGTGACGAACTGTTAGGAAACTAGACGGGATAAATTAGAGCGAAAGTAACAGCTGTGGAAAACGAGTCAGATTGGAGCCGAGAATCAAAATAGTTCCGCCAACAGCAACCCAACGAACGCAACAATCCAACCTCAATCACTCGCACTGCGCTACCCCAGGTGACGTGGAGGTAATAGATGATCTCGTAGGGCAGTTGCTAGCAATCAGTCGCGTTGGCATCGGGTGATTTAGGGAGTGAGAGCGGGGGACTGTTCCAGTGGTGGCGACGGCAACGCTGACGGTAGCAAACACGGGGGTGGAGGGTGCGGCGCGGCTCGCAGATACAGTAAAAAAGCAGGCCCAGCCGCGCTCAAATTCTGTAACGCGGCGCGTTAACGACGGTCGTTTGGGCGAGGGTGGGTGCGAGCTGATGGCGGCGAGGCCGCGTATTGTCCGGCGCCGGCGGAGGGGGCGGGTGGGGGGCGGGGCACGGCGGCGGCGGTGGGGGCGGAGGCGCGCGAGTGATTGCCCGCTGCATATAAAAGCCAGCGCCACCGACGCCACCGCCGTCGCCGCCAGCGCCGCTTCACAGTGGGCCGAGGCACATTTTCTTTTTTCTCGCTTCTTTTTTAATAAACTTTATTATTATTTTTTTATCACATAAACTGCAATTTCATTAGCGACCATATATACAATTATTTCCGATGCATCAAATAAATTTATATCCTGTAGAAATTTGAAAACATCTGAAATGTTTCTGTCAGTAATTTGGGGAGACAATTTGAAAGTGAATGTATAATACTAGGAAATTTGTAATAAAAGTAAATTTGTTGCCTTACTTCGTAAGAAGAGATATCATTGTAATCATGCGACGGCAAACTGCGAAAGTTTATAGAAAAACATATTTCCGAGCCCTGGTGACAAAAAAATTGGATAAATCTTGTAGCTAAATGTCTTAACTTACTTCTCTAACACGTCGTAGAGTCAGAATCCATGATTGAAGGTCCTTGAAACCGATAAAATGATTGACGGCAAAATTATCTGTCTATCCGTATATATGTGGTCAACGCTAGCGACTAAACCGTTCAAACTATTTTCTCCAAACTTGATATTTCCTACCTTGACATTTTATCTAAAGTAACTGAAGGTCCTCAAGATTGAAATGATAATTAGCTTTTTTGGGAGTTCTTAACATGAAGCCGCAATTACAGTTTCTTAGAAATTTAAGAAAAACTAAATTAAAATTACATTTTCTTAAAATTCGCTCCAAACTTTTCAATTAAACTTTGTCCTGGTGCCATTTTCATTAAAACCCTTTGGTATTCTAATTTGAATTTTAAAACATTTTCTTGACGCTAATAATGTTCTGTTTCAGGTCAGAAATGAATATTTGTAATATTTGTTTTCAAATTTCCTCCAATTTACTTTCCTTCTTTTCGGAAGCAACCTTGTTCTAGGATTTTACTGGAATATATTTCGCCTTTCGGGTTTGAAATGCAAATGTAAGAACCGGATTAATTAACACCAGCTATGAGGGGAACAACAAACAACATGGTGTAAATCGAACCATAACCTTTAGAAGGGACGCGATATGATACATTCGACCCCTCAGATCCGAGAAACATTTCTTAATGAATTTGCGAAATGTTTCGATTGAGATTTGACTTCCGTAAAACGGTAAGTTTTCTGTAGTCTTCAAGGGCCAGTCTCAAGACATTCTTGTGAAACGAGACCCCACGTATTTACCCAGACCTATTTGTAATTGCTCTCAGTCATTGCGTTGCAAGTAATGCCCACCAGAAAAGTTTCTCAGCAGTGGCACCTTGCTGGCGAGAGTGCCGCAACAGAAATTATATTGGAAGCACGAGCTGAAGATTGTAACAAAAGATAATGTAAATTGCACACTCAGCACAATCATAACAGATGCTGGAAGTGTTGTCCCCTTCACTTGTTTCCCAGTGATCCGGTAGCTTTTATATCAATGCAGTATTACTTTCTCGCTGTGTGTCCGTCCGTGCTCTGCCGTCGTGTTCTGTCCGTCGTGCCTGTCGTCGTGTTCTGTCCGTCGTGTCTCTGTCCGTCTGTGCTGTCCGTCGTGCCTCTGCCGTCCGTGTCTCTGTCCGTCCGTGTCTCTGTCGTCGTGTCTCTGTCGTCGTGCTCTGTCGTCGTGCCTCTGCCGTCCGTGTCTCTGTCCGTCGTGTCTCTGTCGTCGTGTTCTGTCTGTCGTGCCTGTCGTCCGTGCTCTGCCGTCGTGTTCTGTCGTCCGTGCCTGTCGTCCGTGTCTCTGTCCGTCCGTGTGTCTGTCCGTCGTGCCTGTCCGTCGTGCTCTCTGCCGTCGTGTCTCTGTCGTCGTGTCTCTGTCTGTCGTGCTCTCGTCGTCGTGTTCTGTCTGTCGTGTCTCTGTCTGTCGTGCCTGTCGTCGTGCTCTGCTCTGTCCGTGTCTCTGTCTGTCTGTGTCTCGTCGTCGTGTCTCTGTCTGTCGTCCTGTCCGTCGCCTTCGCCGTCTGTGTTCTGTCGTCGTGTTCCTGTCTCGTCTGTGTCTTGTCGTCCGTGCTCTGTCGTCTGTGCTCTGCCGTCGTGCTTCTGCTCGTCGTGTTCTGTCTGTCGTGCCTGTCTGTCTGTGTTCTGTCTGTCCGTGTCTCTGTCCTCTGCTGTCTGCTGTCGTTCTGTCCTGTCGTGTTCTGTCTGTCGTGCTCTGCCGTCCGTCTGTCGTCGTGTCTCTGTCTCTGTCTGTCGTGTGCCTGTCTGTCGTGCTCTGCCGTCGTGTCTGTCCGTCGTGTCTCTGTCGTCGTGTCTGTCGTCGTCTGTCCGTCGTGTCTGTCGTCTGCTGCTCTGTCCGTCGTGTCTGTCCGTCGTGTTCTCTGTCGTCGTCTGTCTTGTCTCGTCGTGCCTGTCGTCGTCTGTGTCGTTGCCTCCGTCCGATGTCTTCTCCTGTCTCTTCGTCTGCTCTGTCCGTCTTTCTGTCGCTGTCTGTGTCGTCTGTCTCTCGCTGTCCTGTCCTGTCCGTGCTCTGTCCGTCCTGTCTGCGTCCGTCGTGCTCTGTCGTCGTGTCTGTCGTCGTGTCTGTCCGTCCGTGTCTTTCGTCGCCTGTGTCTGTCTGCCTGTCGTGTTCTGCTGCTCGTCGTGTCTGTCCGTCCTGCTCTGTCGTCAGCTGTCATCTGTGCCCTGTTTCCGTCTGCCTTGCCGTCTGTATCTGTCCGTCGTGTCTGTAGCCGTCCGTTGTCTTCGTGTCACTTGTCCGTTTCGCGTGTTCTGTCTCATGCGTGTTTCCTAATGCATTAACAGCTAGCTCTAACCGTTGGCGATTTTTCCAAAATTGATTTCTAAACATCTGATATGTTGCGGTTAATTGAAATCGAATTTAATTTTGGTACTTCTGAACCTGATTTAAAATGTCAAAAAAATGGATCCTTCTATTATAAATTGTTATTGGATTTTGAAGAAAGAATAATGCAGTCTCATTTCGTGAAAATTAGTTTTGAAAATGCAAATTCAATTTTTCAGTTTCTACAACTAAATTATGAAGATGGAGTTTTTCCTTTAAATAAATATATTCCTTAAAGATAGATTTTGAAGTAAGGCCATGTACAAATTTTCGAAAATTTTAGTACTTTTCATAATTTGTGTGAATTATGGCAGAGAGTAGTGTGCTTTAGCACCACTAATTTAATAGGAGGCCCTATTTCAGCTCGGTGCAAAGAGACTTTCCGGGCGAAGAAACTGATTTTCCCACCGTCTCCAGTTTCTTTAATATATTTCAAGTGTAATATGTCTTCATCAAAACTATAGACACTTGTAAAGAATATCAATTTCTTTATCTTATAGATTTATTTTGTTCTTTTTGGAAATAGATTAGAAAGTTTTAGACACAGCAAAGTGGTTAAGCCGATGGAGAAATATAAAATGAGAATAAAATATTTCATATTACTTTTACTCTCAGGAAAGGAACCTGCCCACTTAATCAATAAAAAATAAATCTCAATTATAGAAACGTAAGACATCTGGAAAGATTATCCCACGGATAAACGCTCCCCTTTAAAGAAATATATTCTAACCATAAAAGAAGCTTCAGTGACAAACGAGAAAACTGAATGGGCTTACTGGTCACTTATCCAAGACACTTGAAAATAAATTATTAATTTATAAAAAAATCCTAGTAATTCAAATCTGGGGTTGAACTAGCAAAACTGTTTTGTCGATTTCGCAAATATTTTTTTATAAACGTATTAGAATCACCTCACCTTGGTTCATTACAAATTCTACACTACACCAAGATGTCAGTAACACAACCTACGAAGATATAAGCCCCAAAACCCTTGGAAATCCATTTACAAGCACCTAGCTCTAATCTTCTATAATAATCAAGAAATATCCTTCGAATAATTTACTCTTCTTTTTCTTCTCCTTTATCATTTTGATACTTTCCATATACCCAAATGGATTCCTTTACTTTTATATATTTTTTAATTACTCTTGTTGTTCAATAAAATTGTAACGGAAAAACCAATGTGTCTTACTGCAAGCTTAACTTAATTTCTTATTGTCAAGAACTTATTGTAAAACAATATGTAGAATCAAATTAGTACCACATTGTATTTACTGATTATGAAATGTATTGTTTATTTCCGTTGTTTGTAAGAAAAAAAAATTGTCACCACCTTACTAATTAGTTTTTATTTATTATTAATTTTTAATTAATTTTTACTATTATTATATTTTATTTTTCCCCTTTGTTCATTCAAAAACTGAAAAATATTTTAATAATTTTTATTTCATTAATGATTAAGTTATCTCAGTTTTGCAATAATTTGTCATTTGCATATCCGTAGCTCGTGTTTCGGCCCACTGTGTGTCGCCTCCGCCCTCCGGTGCTGGCGCTATCTGCCGACGCGCTCGTAACCCCGTGGCGGCTCGCTTTATAGCTCGGGCAGCGCCAGGAGGGCGGGGGAGGGGGTGTCGCTGGCCGTCGCGGTGTGGCTGCGGTGCCGCGTGGTAGAGATGAATGCTTGAAAGCCGCCTGGGATTTCATGGGGTGGTTTGGCTGCTATCAAGATTGGAAACATTCCTTAAGTTTGCCCTATTACGAGAATTACATTATCTCTCCTTGCAAATGAGTCTGTCTTCGTTGAGATGATACATCAGCTGTGAAAATTATATTTTTGGTGCCAATTCTTATATTTAATTTGCATTTTTAGTTGAGAAGCATTCTTAATTAAGGGGGATTTAAAACAAAATAAATTTCGAAATCTTTCATCAAGTTTGGTAAGTCGTAAGCAATAATAGAGCACGAAATTGCCATCAATGATTGATTGATTGTTAGTGATTTCGGGCGCGTCAACTATTGAGATAATTTGTCCCGTAAATGTAGTTCATGCTTTTCATCGGGAGGTGGCGGTGATCTTCCCCCTTTGGATGACGAGATCCGGGACCGACCTACCGTCGACTAGCGGGGGTTTCCTCAACCAGGTATCTCCCACTAGCGGGGCACAACCCTTCCCAAGCCAAGTTCTAAGTCCCCGACCGGTCTCCCGGCATGTGTGGTAGTGTAGTGCATGATAGTGTAAGGGTGTGTGTGTAAAAGGTGAGGATATTGCCGAAACCTTGCTGAAAAGCAAGTTCGAAAATCCTGCTGCTGTCAGGACACGAGCCTAGGACAGGAGCCTAGGTCAGAGGCAATGCAGTGACATTAGAGATGCACTGAGCCACCGCTTTCGGTAAATTGGCATCAAATTTCTAGTTGTAATGTAATAACAAATGTTATATTATGTACTCACAGATTTTATAATTCATTTCCCTGAATGTTCTTCTTTGGTTGTCTGAAATATCACCATGCGGTTCAGCTTCTTCAGTTCTCAATAACCAGATTGTACGATGTGTCTTTTTTGTGGGAGTACTTTGCATTTCTTGCTCTTCTGATCATTTGTCACTAACCTAGAGTATAATTTTTCCATATGAAGTAGCGAAATGATCGATTATCGTTCGTTAATGTTTATCATGAAGCAGTGGAATGTTAAAAAAATGATTAACCCTATTTTAAAATGTTACAAACCACTAAATAGCCTCCAAAAGGCACATTTCCGACGAGTACCTCGTAGTATCAGTGACATTCTTTCAAATGCCGCTTACCGAATTACCGTTGTCAGTTGTCTCCATATAGCAAGGGGTATTGTGTTAAAGCATGGAGCTATGAATACATGGAGGTGCCGTTACCAACCTATTCCGTGTTCAGCAAGTGAAGCCAGTGCGGCATTTTGGGGGGTCCAAAACACGTCTGTCAAACCAATACTTTCAAGTACTACAGGCCTATCAATACGTTATTGGCTGCTTGTGACCTAGGAGTATGTAGGCCGACCATGACTATGTGCGACAGACACACATAATAAAGAACACACGATATACATGATAAAGTTCTATAAAAATCGTGTTCTTGGGAATGAGCCGAACATAACCTGCTGTAATAGCTAGTCTGCCAATTGTCTCTTCTTACAGCCCTAATCCGCAATGCTCTCCGCTTTGGATCTACAAGAAATATTTTAGAAAGACTTCACAAAAGTTAACGAATAACTTACAAAGTTACTAAATGTTCCAAATTACACGGAGTAACTACTTATTTGTGGAAAGTAATTTCCGGTTTTCCCGTACAGTTTGTACTGCCGTTAGCTACACAAGTAACCATAACGAACTGTCGCAAATAGCTAGCTATTCTGAACAATGCTTTTAAATATTAAAAACAATGCCAAACATCTCAACTGAACACGAGCACAGCTATAAGCCACAGAGCACGCAGTTTGTCTCACGCAGTTTGTCTATGCTTCAAGATTTCTGGACTCACCAGTATGGCGTGGCTTCAAGTTTGTGACGTCATGACATCTTCCTATATTCATAGATCCATGGTTAAAAGACAGAGGGTTATTGTTGACAGTTGTCTTCTTCTAGCAAACGAGGCATTATGATAGGAGGTCCTAAATAAACAAGCAGAATGCTTTGTGAGGTCGTGGAGACAAGTTCGAAATCCTCTCAGTTCTACGAGAATGTGGATTTATGAAAATAAATGCATGTTACGCTAGGGACATTCACTGTATTAACGCTAAGCTAAGTGTTTAAGAAGTTGTCGTAAGTTGTGAACTGGAGATAGAAGTCTTGAAGTTAATTTGTTATTTATTTTTGTTATTGAGAAAATTAATTATTTATGAAAGAAGAAGAGACCGACGAGAAGACTTAACGTAAGTGTGACGTTCTGGAGATTAAAATTTTGAATTGCTGATCCAGGCGTGACTCCATTTCTTATAATTTAACACCAACATGAGAAATGTTAAGGGTATCGTATTGATGAGTCTTGTAACATGCTAAATGTATACATTGGATGTTACACTACGAAAATTGTGTATAAACTTGTTAACATGTCAGCAGGATTTATGTTGACCAGGACGATGGTTTCAGATGAGCTATATATTTGAATTGTGTGAAATTTGTAATGTTTTTATATTTTTTGTAATTGACGGCCATATTACAATCACATTGGTACTATGTTTAATTTAACTCCTTCCCAGAAACAGAAGAATATAATTACTACTTCCCGGTATGTGTCGCACTTTTTCCCCCGTACCTAAACACATAACACAAAATGTAGTGTGAAAGCTTATCATAGCCTCTAAAAGGTCAGTTGTTTCTTCCATTGACCATTTCTTTCTACGTAAATGTAGAAATACAACTTTTGCTATGTAAAACTAACGATATTACTTCAAGTTTAGCGAAAGCATTGAAACCTGAATGATTGGTTCAACATGATCGTTCATTTCCATCATTGGCAACGTGTTTAACAAATTACTACGTTCAACGTATTTCAACGTGTTCTACACATTTTAATTACAAGATATTAAATGTTAACAGGTTCAGTAGTGTGAACGCTATCAGTATACATTTAAATGTGTTAAATAGTAAATGCAGTCGCACCTTCAGGCATTAATCTGCTTACTGGCGAATCCTCCTATCCCGTGCTTAAAGGTTTATTTGCATAAAAGTGTTCAATATTTATCGCAACACTACACTTTTGTCATAACAGTTTACCGCGTGTTAAAAACAATCGGAACAAATGAGTCATGACTAAAGATAAGAGTGTATGTATTTATAGTACATTTATATTACTATGATTTTTCTTATACGAAGGTGGTATTACGAAAGTATTGAATGATACACGGCCAGTATCACAAATAAGTCTTGGTTAGTAATTATCCTGCGCTATCGCATCGGTCTCTAGAAAATACTAGACCAATATTCAGAGAAGAATTGAAACAAAATTCAAATATTGGTTGTTTGGTGGAAAACATTAGGTAAGCTTATGTTCGTATGAAGCTAGGTCCTTGAAGCAGGTCCCTCGCCCGTTTGTCGGGTTACTGCTCTGGCATTCGTCTAGTGCTGATCGGTGAAACCATGAAAAACTACCGATCAGGGCAGCCGATGCTAGAATTGTCCTTAATTCGTGCTACATAACTAAGTAGTGTCCAAAATCTAACCAACATTGGAACTCGAACCCTAGAACCTTCCGGCTGCTCGGACTGTAATGGCATCAGTTGATGCCCTGAGCCACTTCAGTCAACGATCTTTCAAGAGGCATTGATTTTATTAGTTATTAGTTTCCAGTAGTTTCATTAGATGAAAGAGACTACAACGACAATGTTTCTAGTATAGTAATTCTTCGATTTGAATTGTAATTATTATATTTATTCAAAGTTTTCTTAAAACATTGTCATTACGTTATTTTAACATAATGCTCCTGGATTCTAAAGCACCACATTTGATATAGTTACCCAACGATACCAATAGCGAATGCCAAGATGATTCTGAGCTTCTAAGCTGTTGAATTCTTTGCTTCTCTTTCTTATTCTTTTCCTTCTAGAAAAACATAAACCTAAATGTTAAAACAAAAATAATAAGTAAAGTATAAAAGCTGTGCAAAAATGTAAAATACATTTCATTTTTTACAACCGCTTTTAACTTTTGTCAGTTTCAAACTCTGTAACATATCCTTGTTTTATAAACATAACAATAAAATGCTGTTCCGAGCGTGTATGTGCCTTCCCTTGTTTTAGAAAGTCCCTGTGCTATCGATAGCCCCAGGGCGACCTCTGCGGAAATCCGCTTCCTGCGCGCGGCGATGTTCTCCGTGTGTCTTTCGTTCGTAATTTTTCCCCGATTTCGCGCAGGGGCTGCGATTCGGTTCGCAGAACGCGCGGAAACCTGGCAATACCGAGGCGCGATGTTTATTTTAAAGCGCCGCGTTATATTTACGGGCCGCCTGCGGGGAAGGGCGGGGCTCGACGAGGCAGTGGTCGAGCGGGGAGGAAGCTGGGAGGGTGAGGGCGGCGAGGAGTGGACGGAGCGGTAGGAGGAGGTGGAGCGAGGAGGTAGCTAGGAGGGAGGGGAGGGGAAGGCGGCGAAGAGAGGAAGCGGGGTGAGTGCGGGGAAGGCGCGGGGAGGGAGCGATGATGGAGCGGGATGGGGCGGGATGGGGGGCGGAAAGAGGCAGGGTGGTTCAGGGATGAGGGATAGGGAGGCGGCGCCCGGCTGCGTACTCCTGAACCACCAAGCGGCGCCACCGACGCCTCTCGGCCGCCGGATATTGCGCGTTAAACGCGGCGCTTGTTTCGGCACCTACTTCCGGCGTTCGCCGCCCTCTTGTTGCTTCGCCTACGCCGCGCTCGTTCCGTCGCTGTCGGTCTGTGTCGGCGTTGCTACCACTGCCGCCATCACAGACTACTGGCGAAGATCGGCAACGACACAGATTTGTTTTACACAACGTCCTCTCCATTGCTTTCATCGTGTGTTTTCGGCGACGCCAATGCCAGTATCACTTCTGACAACATTCACCGTATCTTCACACCTCTCACTCCAGATCCCTATCGTCAAGAATATCACCATTACATCCTCAGTACCACAAGTCCCGAGTCCACCACTATCACTACGATCAACGCCAACTGAACAACAATTGCCACTGGTTCCATCTCCGTTGCGGCCTCCGCCATTCTTACAAATTTTAGTTATGTTTCGAAACAGAGCCAAATTAAAGTTTTTTTTTTTGTTTTAGTAACGTTTATATCAATCTACTCACATAGAAAATCGATGAAATTTATTTTTGTGACACTCATTTTATATTATACGTACTGCTTTAAAGACAGAGTGTGCGATTTTAGACTTTTAAATATAAATTCAATATTCATTTTGTAAATGGTTGAAACCAATAGTTGTTACTTACCATTATGAATTACAGAACAGAACAAAACATTTTTCTTCCCACAATTCGTTTCTACCGGTTTTTCATATATTACCTTTCTGTTTTTCGTGTAATCATTGTGCTGACTTTCATGATATTTACAATCTCATTTGATAGCCATGTTAATCTAATTTACGAAGGCAAATTCAAGGCATCATTTTTTTATCATTAATTTCTTGTAAAAGAGTCGATAGTCGTCATAGTTATTAATTATTTTCTTCAGGATCGTGTAATAAAGGACCCTTCAGCCAGCGAAACATTTGCATCCATCTCCCCTTAAATCTACACTGAACCCACGACATTACATTTTGTCCATTAGCACCTTTGCTTTTCCCCTTGAACTCTCCCTTTCTACAACATCACAGCATCCAATTATTTGGGAAATACCACTTCCTACAGTATCAGATGGGGCTGTCTGAACTCTGTTAAAGTTTCGAGGGCTGCCGTATGCGTGTAACTATAACTTCAAGAACTCTAGCACCTTAACGTAGTTGGGCTCTCAGATATCACAGCAGGCAGTAACTACACAATGTCTACAATCACGTGTACAGTTGAGTTTCTATCATTTTTATTGATATTAGTCCTTCCTTTGTTTTTTCACATTTCATTAGTTGTGTGATTGGGGTAATTTGTTAGAGATATCTTTGGTTTTTTGATATCTTTGATTTTTGAACGCGTGGAACTAGACAGAGAATTGGTGTTGGAACAGAACGGAGAATTAAAATGTGTAATTGTATGTTCTATTGTTTTCTAAGAAATTCAAAGTGGGACTGTACGAACTTGGTTATAAATCTAGTTTCGTCCCTATTCATATTTCTTGCTATCAACTTTTGTTCTGAAACATCTGCATATTAATGCTACATGTTAACGCAGATTCTTCAGAACCAATGTCTTTGGTTTACTACAACTCCACAAAACTTCCAGACACAAATTTTATCACTATATACTTTCTTCTATCACCAATCAATGATTCGCTAGATCCAGTCTCTCTCAGACGTGAGATTTCAGAATCTATGATTTGTGACTCAACACTCCTGTATAGTAGGTACGACAGTCGTTCTGTGCATTATTAACCCGACAGTATATGCGCCTTTCTGTAACGTGCACGCACCTGGTTTCACAGACACTTTTACTTGCATTTCCTTTAATTCAATTTCCCTTTATTTTGATTAAAGGAGTATATCAGAAAAAAGATGGATATTATTTTCAATAATCAGATATATTTCTAAATATTGATTACTGCATTTAGTGGTTTTTATGCAAATTAACAAAACTGAAAAAATGAAATAGACTGAAATATTATTTTCATTGTATTTGGTATATTTTAAACATTTCACAACTTTCCTTCGTTGCATGATTCACAAACTGTTAGTGAATGCTCCACCACATAAACTTTTTGTATATATGGCACTAATATTTTGTTACGTCCCGTAAAATACTGAACAAAGCCGTCGCACGAGTGGGTGCAGGTGGTCTCCGAGAACCGTGCAATGTTTTGGAATGTTTCACCGCTAGAAAGTATAACAGTACTCACTTTGTCAAAAGATGTGCGACTCATATCTGTGGAAGGAAAAGGTACCTGGAAGCAGTGGTCACGGGTGGCCAAACTGCAATCACAATATTAAAGGCTTCTCGGGTTTCTTAGACCACCTGCACGCACTACCGGGTTAATTCTGTCAGTAAATCTGCCTCCCTCTCAGATACACGTATTTCTTCTTCTCCCTCTACCAGACTTTCTTTCTCTCCTTAACCTTTTCCTTCGAATCTCTCCCACTTTCTTCCTCTCGCATAGTCTACTCTCTCCCTAACCTCTTTCTTCCTTCCACCGGTCTTTCTCCCCTCCTAACACCTTTTGAAATTCTTCTTCTCCATCTGCTCTGCCTTTTCTCTCTAAACTCTTTCTTCTCCTCCCCCGCTTCCTGCCTAGTCTCCTAAATCTACACTCTTGCGGGTTTTCTCTCTTCCTCTCTAGCACCTTTTTAAACGTCTTCTCTACCACTCCCACTGCCAATTCACCTCCCATCATTCCCGATGGTTCTCTCCCTCCAATCCGATTCCCCCCCCCCGACACCCCACGCCGCGGGCGCCTGGGCCCCAGGACCGAATATTGACCCAGATCCCACCAGCCGATACGGTCCTCGTTTCTCGGGCCCCTTCCGTCCCGTGCATGTGCAGCGCTGTTTATTTTTTCACCCGCAAAGAGACGAAAAAGGGGCCATTTAAATGCAAACAGAAAAGGAGTGCGCGCGGCCGGTTATGTTTATCATGTGCATTTAATTAAAAGCGCTGCGCCCGCCAGTGCGGGCGTGACGGTCTGCTCCCCACCCCCTGCGCCCTGCCTCCGCCCCGTGACGCCGAGCGTGTGGGTTCGTCTTGCTGACGTGGCACGCCCTCGCTTTTGAATGGACGTGTCAGGTGACGCGACTTCTTTTTCATTTCTTTGCTTTTTGTTGGTTTTCCTTCATTGTTATGAAGAAGTGCTTGCAATGCGTGTGAAGCATAAGATGCATATTATTTAGTTGTTATGAATAAAAGAATCTTTTTTGATGCTCCATGGGAAGATAATTTGGAATGAAAAAAGCAAAATCATAAAAAAGTTGGCAATTTATTTTTTCAAAATTTCGTAATTTAATGTTTGTACAACATAAAATATTATTTAGATCCAATGTATCGTCTTACATTTTCTTAAGGACTGTTTTATTCATAATATCTCTCATGAGACAATAGCCTTCACAATGTGAAACAAGACTTAGATATAAAACAATTTATAACTTTGTTTTTCGTTCACAATGTTATGAAACAAAATATTGGTGACCTTATAAATATTTAACCATAATAGAAGGGGAAAACAAGACTTAGATAAAAACAATTTAAAATTGTGCATTATGCTCTTGTTAGAACCATTCATCTATCTAATTTAATATTTATTGTGACATTTGGGTCCTACCCTCAAGTTGCAAGTTACCCTTTGCAGTGTACCATTGCAAATTATAGTCCCTTAATTATTAACTTCCGAGTATACATCATTCATCAATGCAAACTAAATATGCAAAAATCATTCAGAATTATTTTCGGAAAATGTCGTTTATGCATTTCTCAAAATTAGCAAATTCGAGATAATTTTCATATAGAAGTTTTGAGTTTTCCGGAAACTTCATAAGGAACTATTTGAAATATTTGTACTAACAGTTACAATAATGTTTAAAAACTCCTGTAATGAAAATATTTCCGACGTGAGTGATATATAGAGAAAATTACATTTGTGAATTTTTTTAAAATCTAAATAACACAAAAATGACGTTTACGTCATGTTATTCAGCACATAAAGCCTCACAAAAAGGTTAAAGAAAAATTTAGGAGCCATCTAAAATATCAAAATAAGATAAAATAAGAAATGGAATTATAAAAGAAAAATGAACAAGAACATACAATTTTGAAAAATATTCAATAAAAGCTGTTGTGAATATGAACTAAAAAGAATGACCGAAAATACAATATAAAAAATAGTTTTAGAGTGTTTTACTGTGGTTAGGAAAAAAGAGGAAGACCGAAACATAGCAAGTTACGAGAAATTTATGGAGTTATGAAAGAGAATAAATTAACGGAAAAGGATTACGAAGAACGTGACACGTGAAAAAATAAAATAAAAATTACATAAAGTATATAATAATAATAATAATAATAATAATAATAATTATTATTATTATTAATATTGACCATTGTCCTGTTGATCCTGTTTACCTTGTGACCTGTTAGCTGTAGCAACTTCATGCTGGAGTTGGTCCGGAGGCAGGCCCTGAGGAAGGAATTACATATTTCGAAACGTTGACAAACTAATGTATTTTATTAATTGACCAATCCCGTGATTCACATCCCACAATAATAATAATAATAATAATAATAATAATAATAACAATTATTATTATTATTATTATTATTATTATTATTATTATTATTATTATGAGTTGAGTTGAGTTATCTCGTGCGCGCTCAGTATATGTGCATGAATGTTGAACTGCACTGAAATAAATAAATGAGAAACTGAGCCAACTTTGGCGATTAAGGCGTTTTTGCATTCAGTGACCAACGTATTTCAAAACGGGTTACCTTATTGCCTCGACATCCCAAATCCGAGACCGCCCCGCTTTTACAGCTGCAGCATGACAGGTGGAAAACCAGCTGCCGTATCGCGCAGCCAGCGTCCGCTAACCGACTCTGCCAAAGAGTCCATCGCTAGGAGCGAGATAAGAGCAAAAGCCACCGAGGAGTTTGTACGGACATACAATTCTAGCAGGATGAAAATAGGGGTATCAAAGAATATCAAGTGGAAAAACAAAACATCATTATTTTCCTCTTAATATTAACAGAACATAATTCCGTAACGCTTTCGGCCATACATTCCTTAGAAAGAATTTTCTGTAAATTTTGACTAAGGCGCAACATTCTTCATGAGCGTTGCACAACCCATTAATTGTGATAAAAGATGAGACCGTGTGTGGTTGATTGATTGATTTTTTCGTGTTTCCGGTCGCGTCAACTGCTTCGGTCATTAGTCCCGTTAGTGTAGTGCATGTTTTTCTCGGGAGAAGACGGTGATCTTCCCTCGCTGGATAGCGAGATCCGGCGCCGATCTACCGTCGGCTAGTGGGGTTTCCCCCTAACCAGGACTCTCCATCCGCGGGCACCGCCCTGCCGGACAAGCTCTAAGCTCCCGACTGGTCTCCCGGAATATGTGGTAGTGTAGTGCATGTTAGTTTAAGTGTGTGTGTGTGTAAGGGGAGAGGATAGGACAAGGAAAAGGAAGGACAGATCGCGCGCGGTCCGTGGCCTGTTTTGTAGGGTACTGCTCCGGCATTTGCCTGGTGTTGATGGGAGAAACCACGGAAAACTACCGATCAGAGCAGTTGGCCGCTAGAATTCTCCTCCAGACAGCTAGTGAATTCGACCTGAGTTGAACAGTGTGTGGAAGTTCGGTATGTTGCTTATTCTAAAATAATGTTTTAACTCAAATTATTGTAAAACTAGTAATTAAAAAGTAATTTAGAATAAATATATCTTTTTTAGAATTTAGGAAAAAATATATTATTACAATACGTACATCTTTCAGAACTTGGCAAGGTTTCCTTTAAATATATATATATATATATATATATATATATATATATATATATATATACACACACACTAAGATATATTCACAAATACTAAACAGATACATATTTTTTATGCGAGAATGAGTGACTGTATGTAAGATATATTCGGATATACTAAACAGATATATTCTTATATTTAAAATGTATTCACATATACTAAACAGATAGATATTCTTTCTGCGAGAATGACTAAGTGAGCAAGAAAGGTGAGAGAGTATTGATTCCTCGCGCGTTAACTACAAAGGTCATTAGTTCCGTTAGTGTAGTCGCATATTATATCCCGTGACGTGGTGGTGTTCCTCTCATACAGGATCGTGACCCTAAACGTTTGTGCCCCCTCCTTTCAGGTCCCCCCCCAAAGGGGCACCGCCCCAGCCGGGAGATTCTCTGAGTTCCGACTCTTTTCCCGGTGGTAGGTAATGCATATAAGAGGGTACCGTGTGAAGGGGAAGAGGAGATGATGAAGGTCCGTGGTCGTTTTGTCTCCTGCTCCGTCATTTGCCTGATTTTCATCGGAGAAATCACAGAAAACTACCTATCAAAGCAGCCGGCGGCTAGATTCATTCTGCAGGCAGTGGTTGATATAGCTGTATATATAGTATCGAAAATCTGTCACTTTGGGAGTTAACAATTTTTCTGCCGAGTTATCGTAGTTCTTTCAACGTTTTGGGGGCTTGCCCAAATAATTTACTCATCTTTTGTGTAAATAAAAAACATGATATTAGAATCTTACGATACTCGTACTTGATTGAGGCAAACTATTTTTTCTAATTTCATTCTTAATTTCTTGTACTAAAAATTGTGTTTTTGATCCTCTTTTACGCTAAATTATTCCTGCAAAAGTGAATAGATAGCGAATATATTTTGCTGGTAGATCGAAAAAATGAATTTTGATCAGCTAGAATTGTAATTATGTACATTGTGTTCTGACTTTAAAACTGACCCGGATACCACCAGTGATAAAATCTCTTCCCTGACGTGTGTACCTGCCGGTCTAATTTTTGTCATGTTGCTGCCGCTACTTTGGACAATGCTGCAAGAGCGCTACATTTTAATCCAAGTAGCTCATAAACAACAAAGTCGAAATTAGAATAAAACGTGAATTGGCCTATTAAACGATTTATGTTTTGTTTATTCAAGAGTTTAATTATCATAACTTTTCATTGGCACAGATATGATTTATGGACATTTTCAGTCAGCGCTTTTTGGCATCTTAATTTATGGAACGACACGAGAGTGTGCAATAAAGGGTTTGCAATTGCAACTGACCTTGCATGAAAGAAATAATTACGTTTGACAGACGTGGGTATTTATTTCCAAGTTGTTAAAGATTTTTTTCGTAGAGAGAGAAAAACTCAGGATAACATTTTATAGTATGGCAATTGCAGGAAAATTAAGATGTATATTTCGGGACACAATATCGGAACAATCTATATTTGAATTTTAGTCGCGAATATTGATTTTGTGTGAAATACATTCTCAGTATCCTTAGAAATGTCGATTTCTCCAGCGTATAGACAGCCAAAAGGTGCAGAAATTGATTGATTGAATTTTTTTTTGTATTTCCGGGCGCGTCAACTGGTTTGGTCATTAGTCCCGTTTGTAGGCTGATACTAAAGTTGTTAGACCTAAAATTAAATGGATGTTTATTGCTAAAAGTTCTAGATTATTAGAGGTAGGTATATAAATTTGTTTATGTTTATGTTCTTTTAAAAATAATAGCAACACCGGCACTATAATGATTAGATAGTCTGTCTTCCCTGTAAACGTGATGCATGCAATGTCAATTTTATGTACATGCAGAAAATGCTTGAACTCGAGTATTTGTTTATAAAGACCATTGGCATTTCAATTTAATAACTTAAGTGAGTTAAGTTTGTGATACATTATAATTTGGAAAAGTGTATATTACATTTTGTATTTGAGGAATTATTGTATTAATTATCTGAGATATTCTTATAGGAACAATAGGTATGTGATTATACCTGTTGTTTGCGGTATTTTCTGTAAAGTGTTTTGAGATCTTTCAGAAGATATAGGTAAATGTGGAAAGTGTTTTTACACGTCGAGTATTTGGTACAGGTGTAGGGTAATATGTGTTGTTAATTTCTTGGTTAATCCTGTTATATTGAAATTATTTGTTTTCTTCTGCTTTGAATATATTTTTGATTATTAACATTTTAATTATTTGAAGAATTTTTAGCAAAAACCGACAACCTCTGTAATTTGCTGTGTGAGTTTTAAAACAGTTACAACATTTCGGAGTACCTGTTTTTGGTTTGTTACATTTCGAATAAAGATGGCTGTCAGTACAACGAACACATCTAGGTTCAATTTTGCAATTTGCCTAGGTGTTATTGAACCTCCGGCAATTTTTACATTGAATAGGGCTGATTTATTTTTAAATTTAATTTAAACAATAGTATTGAATAATTTATTTCATTTAATGATATATTTCCCTAGATCATTATCATAGAGTTCTAATACACAGATTTCTAATGATTCTCTATTTTTGCCAAACAGTTTATAGACAGATGTTATTGGGAAATTTGTGAGCAATTCAGTTTTAATTTCATCATAGGAGTATGATAATGGTACATCATACATAATTGCTGGGAGTGTTTTGTTAGTAGGATCTCTATAAGTAAAGTATGGAATGTCATCAGAGTCACAGTGGGCTCTATAGTTTCTGAAATATATTATAGTATTGAAAAATATTAAAATACTTACTTTTTACTTGAGTTTTTTACTTTTGTTTCAAAATCATTAAAAATTGTGAATTTTATGTCTGAAATAAAACTATAGAAATTCCGTAAGATATTGGCAGATTTTGGGATATTAATTGGAGGAATGTTAATATTTTCTAAGTTTGTGGTATTTTCACCTACGTAATTATCTTCTTCTAAGTCAGTTGCTGAAGTAAGTCTGCTATCAGTACTATTTATATCAGGTCTTGAGTCTGACCGAGTAATGTGTTTACTACATTGATCTGGATGATCTTCTGCCGCATCCGTCCCACGTTTTCTTTTGTTTGTAGCACTTTCTTGCTGTTCTTTAGACGCCACTTGTAAATTTGACGGAATGGGTTGTTGCAGGGTGACACACTCTGCTTGATTCACAGATTGCACAGAATTTAGAAGGTCACGTTGCGGTAGTTAGTAAAGCAGCTTTTGGTTTTGCTGTTCCTTCTCCTGAAGATGATTTTGCGTTAGCTCAGTTTTTGGAGAAGTTGCTGGTATTGTTGTTGAATTTTTGCTAATTCGACCTCCATTGTTGCGGAAACACTGTTTGGATCTATATACATTTCTTCTGCATTTTCATTGTTTAATATTTGCACTAACCTGGTGATATGTCCCCTTAGAAGAACATCACCGTTTAACACGTGGTTCACTTCACTAGTAATTTTCATTTCGCTTTCACTACAAATCTGCAGAAAGAAGTGTTAAGGTACACTTTCGCTACTTTCGACCTGGCACCGGTTGCCTTGGGTCTATCTTGACACTCTGCGATAAGCTCGAGCTATCCTAGGAGCAGCAGGCACGTCTGCTCGCGGTCGCTGCCAAGACTGAACTGTGATGACAGTTTTTTATGCCACAGTTGTAAAGATCTGCTGATACAATGTTGCACAATATAAACTTTTAAAAAATCATACTTGTTTGACTCATATGACATCATACTTGTTTTTCAAATTTGACGAGATTACTGTTCTTGAAAAATTCATTTACCCCCATATTTTCTTTTTAAATTTTGTATTCTCAATTCTCATATTTTAATTCGATGTAAATTACCAGATTACTTTACATCGATGTCATCATTTTAAAATACACAATGACGATAGTTCATGCCTTACTTGTAGATTCAGACATATGGGTTTGCACGTCACGTTTCACGAAGAAAGCATTACCCTAGAGTTGTGAGCAAAGGTGATGTTTACTTGGACGGGTAAAGCCGTACTGGTTTAGTATCACAAATCCTGAACATCCATTGACCCGCTTAAAATATATATTGGACCTGCTGAAATATATCGGCGTCCGAACACTCCTCTTGCCAAACAGTCTTCCCATTCCGCCGAATGTGATAGGAACACGTCATAGTCACCACATGTCTGCCTTACACCAAGGCCTAGGTACTAAATTAAAAACAGTGTCCAGTCTGGGAGTGACACTAAGTTAGCACCATGTCTGAAAGATAATTCTTACGAGCAACTGCTCTGCTCTATAGTTTACTGTGGTTTATCCAATCAATACTAGGCAAATGCCGGAGCGATACTCTTGCAAACAGGCCAACAAAAACCTCGTGCCCGACATCCTTCCGCATCTCTTTCCCCTCCTCTCTCCTTTCACACGCACAAATACAAATCCTTATTCTTTGATGCACTTCACCCCAATGATAAAACAATTGGGAATATGTAGCTTATGCTGGCTGGGGGAGAAGCCCACATAACGTTAAGGGTGGCGCAGGATCTCACGTTCTAGCGGAGAAACCCCCTTACCTCCTAGGATATATCTTACACTACATTGACGGGACACAAGATTCAAGAAGTCGCGTTCTGAATCATGAAACCCACACCCACCCACCCACACACACACACACACACACACACACACATACACACACGGGAACACACACATACAAACGGACATAACACACACACACACATACACACGGACACAGACACTGAGCTCGCGCTTGCCTTTTTATTCCTGATACAGCTTCGTCATCACCTCCACGCTCGCCCCTTACCCTCCCCCACTGCCGTGTCACGTCGTTGGGATTCTCTGCGGCAAGGGCATGGCGCCTCACGGGAACCGATCGGCAACTGCGCGGTGAGGCGGTCTCGACGAGCTGTCTGCTCCGGGCGGTTGGAATTCGATTTTTGGCAAATATTCGCGGCATTTTCTTATTTCTGTCGAGCGTCCCGAAATGAAGCGCGCGTCTCTTCGGGGAATTTGTGAATTAAAAATCCGCGAGCGTTCCATTTGGCGTATCGTTCTCGAATGGAAAAAGACTTGATGAATTTAAGGTCATTTTCTTTTTATGTTGAATTCAGGACGTCTTTAGCTGTTTAGACTCGGCGACGTCTGACGCTTTAATACACAGACGCTCTTATAATTTGAAATATGAAACGAGGAAAGAAATATTGTTTTCTTTGGAGTGATATGACTCAGGAGAAATGGACGTTGAAATGCAATGAGTAGAAATGCCACCCGTGGTTTAATACATTTCTGTTCCTGGAACTTAAATTCTTCGAAATGTGCATTAAAGTGTGTTTTTTCCCTTTTAGTTAAAAATCACGAACTTCAATGAAACTACGTTCTTTATTCAGTTAACTGTTTTTTCCAAAACTTTATTCATACCCAGTAACTTTGACAACATTAAATATAAATAGCACATATTGTTTCTATTTAACTGTCAAGTTTTTTATTTGTAATGTTTTCAAATAAGGTTTTTTACTTATATAGATTTATAGGTGCTAGACGAAGGGTTATTAAATTTGAAGGTTTTTTATTTTATTAAATTTATTACAAGAGTAGCAAAACTTCTGAGCAGGTATTAGATTCTATTTTACACCTCAGATGTACTAGCTGCACCTTTGATGAATTTTGGAAGGTAAATTTCACATAAATTTTGAAGTATAGTCTCTTATATTTAAATGAAATGACTATTGTTTACCAACACTGTTAGTTAAGTAGTAAGTACATTTAACACGAACGAAAATATTACCTCAGTGCACGTGGTATTATCCATAAGCGTTGTGGCTTTTGCTCGTCCTCAACATTTTCAACAAGAGGAGCGATCCCACTGCAGCGCAACAAACAGGAGAGGACTTTAATCCTTAGAGAGAGGGCATCGAGCGAACTGCTGAACAGGAATCACAGGCAACCGCCAGTCACGTCGCATCTCCTGGACGCCCTCCTTCCGCCGCGGGGTGGGCGGGGGCGCGGACCGCCCTGACGAGGCGCCGCAGATCCCTCTCGGGCCAGATAAACTGGACGCTAATCCCAGTGGCCGCTTAGCGGCGCCGTCTCCCGTTCCCCGTCGCCGACTGCGCCCCTCCGTGCCTCCGCCATATTCGCGTACTTTGCCGCCTCCGCGCCTGCACCCTCTCCGCCGCCTCAGCCCCATCCGTCGCTTCCCCCTCACTCACCTTCTCCCCCACCGCCGCTTCCACCCCTCCACCGCCTCCCCCTCCGCTACCTCCGCCACCAGCATTTCCACCGCCTTCACCGTGTCCACCTCCGCCCCTTTCATGCCTCCTTCCCCTCCACCGCCATCACCGCCTCCGGCCCCTTCAACTCACTACCGTCGCTTTACCACCAATCCCATCAACTCCACCCCTCGGCTACCTGACGCCTCCGCCGCTTCCATTTCTACAATTGACCGTCACCGTCTACCATTGCCCGTTAGATACAAGTAGTGGTGAAAGCGGCAGGTGTAGCCAGGGGCCTGTTTGCGAAACAATCATGTAAAATACAACAACTGACTAATTTTAAATAAAATCATTTTTTATTTCGATAAGTTGATTGTTAAAAAATTAAAACCTCTCTAATCTAGTTTGCAGTCTTCTACTTGTGTTTGGTTTATCCAATCAATATCAGGCGACACTGAACCAAGTACCTGCACAAACGAGACACGAACTGCTTGCGATCTTTTCTTCCTCATTCTTGCTACTCCTCTCTCCTTTCATTCACACTTAAATGCACTACACAGCCCACATATAGGTGAACCTGTCGAGAGCTCAGTGCGTGTCCTGGCGGGGAGGGGCCCCGCTGGGGGAGATACCTGGAAGTTAAACTCTCACGTCCGACGTGCAGGTAGTACATCTCACATTCTAATGGGAGAAGGAACATTACCACCTCCTGGAATATAACATGCACTACACTTACGGTATAAATGATCGCAATAGTTCGTGCGCCCGGAACCACGAAATAATATATCATTTGAATCTAATCATGTTATTCAACTTCACTGATGCTCCTTATTCATTTCCCAATAGGATTCATATTGTTGACTATTCACTCTTTTTATAGCTATAAATGTCAATACGCTGATAAACAGCAAATAACAGATCGGATTGAAGTTTGTAAACCGAGATGAGAACCAATATGTATAATCATTCGAGTACGTTATTTACTTTATCTATCGGCCGTGTGGTGTTCAACACAGTTTTCGTATTAGTCAGTAGAAACATTACATAAACAAAAAATACTATTTCTTGGAATAAATGTACTTGCACGTCGTCTTTAGCTACATCTCATTTGTCTCAATTTTTCTTAACGGACGCTGATTGATAAGAGGTGATTTCTTTTATCTGCGGTGTGTTGTGGTTTGTTTAGTTGCGTGGGAATTCTGATTTGGTGTTGTTGACGTTTTATAAGAAGAAATAAAAGAGGTCATCTTCGTCAACATATTAGCTTTATTAAGATAGCCGGCTTTCGACGGCTTTGCCGTCATCGTCAGTCTACAAGATACAGAAAGATACAACAAAATTATAAATAAATACACAATAAGATAGAAAATTAAATTACAATTAATGGATACATCTAAAGTATTTAGTTACAGATAGCAGATAAAATTTCAAAAAAAGGGGTGAACGGAGGATTATAGCAGTGGGGGGGATGCAACGGGAGGATTAGTGAGTTCGATTTCAAAAGAAAGAAAAACAGAAATTAATATATATATATATATAAATATATATATATATATATATATATATATATATATATAAAGAAATGAGGATAGTAATAATAACTAATATCAATGTTATTACAAAGATGGGGAAATAATTGAGTAGTAAGTTGAGCCGCTTTGCTTACGTCGCTACTGTCGGCAAAAGTCGGACGACTGTGCCCAGAGGAAACGTGACACGGTTTTTTTTATTGCTTTTATGTGTATTTATTTATAATTTTGTTGTATCTTTCTGAATCTTGTAGACTGACGATGACGGCAAAGCCGTCGAAAGCCAACTATCTTAATAAAGCTAATATGTTGACGAAGATGCCCTCTTTTATTTCTTCTTTTATTTCTTCTTGTTTAGTTGCGTTAAGTCGCAGATTTTAATAAAATTTCATATTTTTCTTTTCACTTTAAAACAATGACTTTTATTACAGACATTAATTTTTATTTTATGACAAAGGAAATGACCCAAATTTATGTTGTTGTTGTTGTTGTTTTGCCTTGTTCGTCGATTTCGAGGAATACTTTTTTCATTTTTAAAGAATTTTTCTCTGATTTAATCGATATTAATATACTTTAATGATACTTGCTTCAAATAATATTTACGAAATGGATCATAACTTCTCCACAGAATTCTTATCTAATCTAAACGATTTCTTTGCTTAGAAATTTTAATGTGAGCCGTTCTATGTAATCTTGTAAGGTTTCTGTGACGTCTATCAGCGCTATTGTCAGTTCGGCCGATTTAGGGACAACTAACAACAGATATTTCCTGATAAAGAATAGTCCAAACCAAAAGTTTACAAACTGAGTTAACATGAACTAAAGAACTAAAGAAAGAAGCCTTTATTACGTCAGTAACATATCCAACAGCTTGAGTTGTTCATCAGAACTACTTTTGATACTTTTTTCTTTGCCTTTACATTTTAAAAAACATTTTAAGAGCATTTTATTGATCATTTTATTGATCATTTCAAGAGATTTTTGATCATTTTAGGTCATCAAATTCTGCTCCCTAGTTATAACAATATAATACTTCGGAATATAATGAGCTTCGGGGTCTCATTTCCAAAGCGCGTAGGGCGTTCCTGTTCCCGAAGACAATTTGACCGATGCAGATGTAACTGGAGTGAGTTGGTGTTGCGTGGGAACGGAATGACGTCACGGCGGCTTCGACGATGCACTAAGGTAACCCTACAGGGAAGCGGACGTCCACAGAGGTGGCGCCAAGGACGGCGGGCGAGGGTTAAGGGCTGTGGTGCCAGTCGTCCAACTAATATCCCTGTCTACCTCCCCTGACTAATCACACGCGCTAAGTGAATGGATTCTAACCGGCATGCCAAGGTGTAACTAATTTATTAGAGTTCCCGAGCACTGCCTCCCGAGCATCTGACGCGAAGTTTAAAAGCGAATATCGTAAAAATTACTCTGAGGTGGTGGTATGATTCTGGACACCTAGCTTAAGACATTCTTCCAGAAAAGACAGTTGACAGTTATTTTTTCTAATGTAGCTACACTAATTTCCATTGTCTCCTCTAAAGCAAAGTAATTATCCATTTAAATGAAATACATCAGTCCATATTCGAATTGTAAATTGATAAAAAATTTAAAATTCTCAATGATATGTTTACATACTAGTGCAATAATTGAATGAACTTCATATGCTCAGGTTCGGAAGTTTAACAGACAAAGATTCTCCGCCCATAAGCGGGAATTGTTTATTTACAGAAACTTGTTAATTTACTTCACATTATTGCTTCATACAACCAGGAAGTGAATGATTTAATAAAAAATAACACTAAACGAAAGCTGGCCAAGAATTCACCATATTAACATATTCCTGCCATCTGTGTATTTAAGGCAGAATTTAAAAAGAAAATAGTGATAAGTAGTAAATAATAAAATCATAATAAAATTGGTTTATAATAGAACAAATTAGGCAAACATTTTCGTAAGAAGCTACCAATCCCCACCTCGCTCAGCTGCAGCTTGGACGTGTTCTGGACCATTTCTGGATTTGCAGGGGAAATGAGAGCGGATTAAGGGGAAGTTGTCCGTGCTTGTAGAAGTACCAGGCTTCCCAGTGGGGTAAGTAGCCCATGCGGGCGCCGTTTGACGTACGTGATTAGAGGAACTTGCTAGAAATAGACTTTAGTCAGAATTGGAATGGCGCGAGTATTATGCATACAAATCACGTCCACTGAGGACGTAAGGACGAATGAATGACATGATCAAATATGAAGGGCTTTTAAACTGATTGAGAGAAATGTTAATACGGCTGAATTATATAACAGGAACTATTACTTTCCGAAATACAATAACATGACTTTGACAGATTTTATGAACAACTATTTGAATACTGAAAACGTCCATTGTATTTTATTTGCTCCTATGTGCTGCATCAAACATAACGCAAATAGCATATGTGTCACTCAGTTAAGATTGGTTAAAAATCCAAACAAGAAAACAGGTAAAGCAGCGGATGTCAGTTGCGTAAAACGACATTTATAGGAGTACTTTGAACGACGTGCGGAGGGAGTAGAGCTACTGCTTCCAATAGGTTAAACTGGTTTACGCCATTTTACGAGACGGACGCAGCTGGTTGTGCTCTTGACTTTTCATGACTTATCTATTTTTTTTAGCGATTGTACTGGTTTTGGTGTGTTTAAGTGCTTTCATTACTTTTTGCAGGTTAGATGAAACTATAATTTCGACTGTTTTTTGCTACGAATCAACAGATTACAAATTTTAAACGGATACTGGAACCTAGAGGCTATTGTTCGAATATGGACAATCGCTGAACAAAGTTTTGAAGGCGCTGCATTTTAGAGTCTGGCGTCTGAATCACTTTTTCAATGCCGTCTATACTGATATTTGAGAAAGTACAGATAATTTTCACTGGACTACATATGAGCGTGCATCGTGAGATTTTTTGTTGTGATTCCGAGAAGTCTTTTAGGTATGTATATCTCGCGTATTCTCTTAACTCACGTATGTTTAATTTACTCTGTGGCTTAATGTGTTCTTAAATTTGTAAGAATCACGATTCATTCTTATGAGTGGTATTATCCCAATTTCTGAAGGACATCATACCAGTAATATGAGTAACCTTTCCTTTATGGTGTAAATACAAGGTTCTAGTTCATATTTAGCTCTAATTTTCTGTAGTTCACAACTGAGGCTTGTATTTACGTTAAGACACGTTTGACATACGACGAAAAGTTTCATGGAAGAAACGGAAACGTTGTATGCATTTTTAAAATTGGCTTAGTAAATATTCAGGAATGGATTTGAAGTGAAATCTACTCTTTTTGCGAATGAACTCACAATTCTGAACGATTCTAGTACTGGTTCATGTAACTTACCTGCCTTTCAGGTAGGACAGAGCCCCCATCCCCGGGTTAATGATAATAAACACAGCCCCAATTGGTTAAGAAACTAGTTGTGTTAGAACATCACATACTTTGTCGCAATATTACAATGTTTTAGTTATGTAATGTTATGTCTTAATTTCTGACTCTTTTATACTTCAAATATCACTTTATTCCGTAAATGAAGAAATGTGAAAAAAAAAGATTTGTAATTCAAAATGTAAATAAAAATATTTTTTAAGTATTGATTTCAGTGTATAAGGTGTATTCACGAACATATTCGATGCGTATATTAGCTTTTAAATATTCTGCGTAATCACTATCCGCGAAAGTAAAATAAGGAAAAGTTAATAAATAATACGATCCACTGGCGGTGGAGGCAGCGGCGGCGGCTACTTTCGCTACAGCACGTTGATGCCAGGGCTGCTTTAAAGGGAATTTCTTTGGGATATACATTTTACAAAGCAGTAGCGCTGATAGCTTTTACAAGCAAATGCAACTAGTTCAAAAAATATATAATACTAATTATGAAATACTATAGTATTGTAATATTCTCCAAATATGGTCCTTTTTACACGAATTACACGTTACTCTGTGTCTAAAACATGTAAATGCTCCATACGTTTTCACTCCTAAAAAAGTACCCCAAATTCTCATTAATAATCGAAGAACAAACGTTTCATTTTCATTTTTTGACGTTAAATAAAAAAATATAAACAAATAAATGAAAAAAATACTCATAATGGTTCCATGTTAATGTTCAACAAAGACAAGAATACAAAAGAATTTCACTTTTCATACCTTATCTTCACGTCTTCTACAATGAATTTCTCAAATATACATTACTCCATTGTTTCCCAAAGAAGCAAACAGTGGTAACATAAAATTAAACTTATAATATTTGTACCAATATATGGTACTCAATTTTTTAGTTTTGCTTTCACGCTAATTATTAGAAATAATGATAATACAATTCAGATCCGCCCAATTCAAACGACGCGCATGCATTTAGTATGTTGATAGCGAGGAACAATATTGAAATTACGTTCACGAAGCGCAGGGAATAAGGACCGGGAATACGAACTGCAGAATAGAATAAAATCAAATAAATATAATGATTTTCAATAGTAAATTATAATTAAAATAACTAATTATTTTGCATACATTTTTGATCCAATCCTGTTCTCCGAAAAATGTTTGTTGTGGCCGTCGAAACTTCGAAAAGAAGCTCTTAAGACAATCTCAAGCATATTTTGCCTAATATACCCCTTGGATATTCCGAATGGTTTAATTCCAATAGGCACTCAAAAGTTGTTTTGAAAAAATACTTTCAATGCATAAATTAACATTGCAAAAGCATACAAACATCTCGGAAACATGTAAATTACTTATTATTTACAGAAGAAAGGAATAATTTGTTTAGAAAAAAATTAATAAAGAAATAAGCTAGTAGTGCCAAAAGATCACGTACTTTCTGCCCTTTAGTAATAGTTCTGTGTTCGTTTGGCATTAACCCTACCAAAAATTTAAAAAAAAACAACATTTGGAGCCGTTACTTGAGAAAATCTTATTTATGTAATTTTTTAAAATTACAAATATTTCATGCACTATAGCACGAAAAATACTAAAATTTCCGAAACAGTGACATGACCTTATTGAAAAGACTGTGTATTCACAACAAACTTCATTTGAAGGAAAAATCTATCTTCAAATTTGTAGTTGTAGGAAGACGCCGAAAAAAACTCAAACGTTTGCAATTTTCAAAAGTTCAGAGTTAAGGTGAAAATCGGACCTATGTCACCTTTATAAATGTACATTATTCTATTTTTACAAGAAATTGAAAGAAAAAATTTAGAACCGTTTTGAGAAAATTTTTAAAATGACCCGAGAGTTTGATGTAAAGTACCCCCAAATTTTAAAGAATGTTTCTCAAAGTTTCAAAGCTTCAACTAGAGCCAATTCGACTTGGGATTCTTCAATTTGGAGAAGATCGTACGTGTGGTTTAGGCCCTAGAAGTATTCACAGACGGACGGATGGACGTTTTGAAAAAAACACTTTTTCGGTATCAGGGGCCCCCAAAACGTGTATTTTCGTTCAAATCTCGAAATCGATTTTCCGCAGCATTATATATCTTTCTCTGTACCACGTATATTATATGTATACGAGAAAGTAAAAATTGTTTGTAATTTTCGAAAAAAACGAGCAATATGGACTGGCACCATATTTTTTATCGTCTCTTATTACATAAGTGGTGAACATTTAAAGAAAAACATTGAAGCGGTTTCCAAAAACGTAAATTTCAAGACACATTAAAAAAATTATTCGTTTTTTAACTGTATTAGCTCTCTAAAAGTCGTTTTTAGAGAGCTAATTTTGTACAACAGACTGTCTGAGGCCAAATGCTCTATGTTCAGTTTTGTAGTTTTAATTTTTTTGTTGCAATTTTCAATAACTCGAGGATTTTAACGAAAATCAAACTTGGACCATTCTCTTTAATGTCCTTTGCACTCAACAATAAAATTTAATCATCAAATTTGGAGCCATTTTTTTTTGAAAATATCCGAGGGGTTTCCTGTCAAGTATACGCCAAAATTAAAATATTAGTTTCAAAACTCAGGGACCGCAACATCAGTCTGAGGGATTGGGGAATATCAATTTTGGAGAAAATCACATGAACGGTTTATGCGCTAGCGTTGTGCACAGACACACAGACAGATGGATGGACACCTTTTTTCTGTCAATCGAATTTTCGGTATGATGAACACATAAAACATGTACAAATGTTCTGTGTACACCACGTGTTAGAAAAAATATTTCTATATTCAGCAACTGGATTTATCCACCTATCCGTTACCAGGGCCCAGTAATAAGTGTTTTTGTGTCGAAAAATCCGCCGTTTTCTGGCGCACGATCACAATACTTTCTCTTCTTACGTTAGTAAATGCGTAAAAGTAAAAAATATTTAAATTCATAATTGTAATTGTAGGAAGACGCCGGAAAAATTGAAAGTATTCAATTCTCAGAATCAGAAAAATATCAGGGTTTTCAACGACAATGAGACTCGTACCATTCTCTCAAACCTCCTTTACATTATCCAAGAACAAAATGAAACTAAAATCGATGGACCCATTTTTTTTATAATTTGCAAAATGTGCCAGGGTTCCGTGTAAAGTACCCTGCAAAATTAAAATATTCACTTGAAATTCAAGGAGCCGTGACATCAAGCAGATCGACAGGGGAATACCAATTTTGGAGACAACCGGCTGAAGGATTTAACCGCTAGAGTTGTTCACACACAGAGACGTACAAAAGGACGGACAGATGTTTTGTCGTCTATCTCTTTTCCGGTGTCAAAGACCCACTGAAGATCAATTTTGGCTACACCACGTGTTAGAGAATTTCTATTCTAAATTTAGAATATAAATTTATCCACTTTTTCGTTACCAGGGCCCTGTAATAAGAGTTTTTCTGTCGAAAATTCGCTGTTTTTCGCGCAGAATTATATACCTTTCTCTCTACCGCATTATCGGTAGCGAGAAAGTAAATAGCATTCAATTTACACAATTCGACTGCTTTTTTATATCTGTGTAATTTTTTCTTTCTTTTGAACTTTCAGAGTTCTTACTTGATTCATTCGCTAACTTTATTTCATATTCAGCAGAATTATACATAGAATGAATGATAAAGAGAAGGAATACAATTGGACCGGTTTGTGTAACTAGAGATTTGTTTCTGTACTTAGCCCGCGATTAGGTATGTCTTAAAAATGTTCTAAAGCAGTTTGCCGCCTCCTTGAATCCTTACATATTTATCTTCTGTGCTCAACCTTGTTGGATACAACAATAAAATAATTCTGGATACAAAACAATAGCTTACATCAATATTTTCGTACTTTAAACACAATGTCGTGATCGCCCGCGCGCATTTGAAAGAGCCGCCGCCGACCGACGTCAGTAGGGCGTTACCGCCCCCGGCGGGAGAGAAAGGCGACCGTTGCCGGCCTGGGTTGTCCGCGCGCGGCCGTCCCGCCCGAGCAAGCGGGTAGGGACTCGCCACCGCCCCTACGCAGATAGTCGGCGGACCGCTACCCCTAGCGGACTATAAGAGGGCTCCGACCCGACGCCAGGACAGATTGTGAGCGACGGTGTTAGCGACTGGGGGCTGGCGAGTGACTTGAGTGAAGAGTGGTGATCGGCTACGACGACGACCTGTGCAACGAAAGAGGAACTCTCTAGTGGGCCACGCCTTCGGTCGTCGTGAAGAAATCTAATGGTGCAATTAGGTTATGTGGCGACTTCAAGAGTACGGTCATTCAACAGCGGAACAGTACTCCATCCCGAAGCCGGTAGACCTGTTTTATAAGCTGTCCGGCTGGCAACAGTTTTCAAAGATTGGCCTGCGAGACCACTATCTGCAGCTGCCGCTGGACCGGGAGGCCAGGGAGGTGTAGGTCATCAACACCCCCTAGGCCTTTTCAGGTACAATAGGCTACCGTTCGGCATCAATTCAGCCGCCGCACTATTTCAGCGCTTTTGGAGCAGTTGACAGCAGAGCTTAAGGGCTGCTGCAATTATCTAGACGACATCATCGTCACAGGCAGTTGAGAGAGTGAGCACAAAGAGAACCTGAAGAGATTGTTTAAAGTGCTTCATGAGAATGGTCTAAAGGTAAACAGAGACAAGCGAATTTTTTAAGGATCAAGTAGTGTTCCAAGTGCTGGAAGATAAATTATTATAACAAATTTGTCAGGGAAATTTCTCCACGATAGCGGCTCCTTTGAACAAATTGAGGCAAAAAGGAGTGACGTTCGTGTGGTCTAAGGACCGTGAGAGGGCACTGAGTTAGCTGAAGGATTCTCTAGTGAAAACAGTCAAGCTGAACCATTTTATTTCTGACAGACTCATCACCACTTGCTTGAGCCCAGTGAACCACGGGAGTGGGTGCATGTAGACTTTTCTGTGCCATTTTGGGATAAGATATGGATGGTTGTGGTGGAAGTCCAACTATCCTTACGCAGTGGAGATGGCCATCACAACGTCGATGTATACGATCGACGCGCTGGACAGAGATCCTTCGTGACCGAGGGGCTTCCGGTCACATTGGTCTCCGATAACGGGACACAGTTTACATCCCATGAGTTTGCTAGGTTCTGTAGTAGCAACGGAATACAGCGCGTCTGCGCGCCGCCTTTCCACCCGCAGTCCAACGGGGAGGCGGAGAGGTTCGTCCGGACACTCAAGACGGCGATGTCCAAGGCGCGCGCAGCAGGGGGGCGGAGAGGTTCGTCCGGACACGCACAGGTCCAGAGCACTAATTCCGGTCCTAGCCACGTTCCGCACGTTGACGGGCGCGGACGGCAGGAGCCCGGCTGAGGTACTCCAAGGAAGACAGCCGCGGACATTGTTGTCCCTCCTGAGTCCGGTGGATCCATGCAGGTCTGTAGGAACACAGCCGAAGTACCAGGTGGGTGACAAAATCTATTGCACCTCCTTCAAGAAATTCCCAGCATGGCTTCCGGGGGTCATTACGGAAGTAAGGGAAGCAGTACATACTTGGTCCGAACTGAAAATAGGATGGTTTCACGACATCAGGACAGGTTAGACCTTGGGTTAACCTCAGCAGGGTAGATTCACTGCCCCAGGTATCGCCCCAAAATTACAGGCGTAAAGTAATGAGGAAATGATTTACGCTCCACAGGAAGCAACTGCCTCGGACCCTGAGACCCTGACACAACGGAGTCCCCGCAGCAAGCGACAACGAGCCAAACAACGGAGACGTAGAGGAACCGCCTTGGATGAAGTTACGTCGTAGGAGGAGCACCAGGAAGGTGCGATTTGCGCCGTACACGACGCAATTGGGCGCGGAGGGTGTCGTGACCACCCGCGCCCATTTGAAACAGCCGCCGCCGAGCGACGTCAGCAGGGCGTTACCGCCCCCGGCGGAGAGGAAGGCGAGCGTTGCGAGCCGGCCTGGGCTGTCCGCGCGCGGTCGTCACGCCCGAGGAAGCGGGTAGGACTCGCCACCGTCTTTACTCCGCAGATAGTCGGCGGGCCGCTACCCCTAGCGGACTATAAGAGGGCTCCGACCCGACGCCAGGACAGATTGTGAGCGACGGTGTTAGCGACTGGGGGCTGGCGAGTGACTTGAGTGAAGAGTGGTGATCGGCTACGACGACGACCTGTGCAACGAAAGAGGAACTCTCTAGTGGATATTCGACGACTCGGCTGCTTTTGAGACTTCTCCTGGAGAACAGTGACACGGCTTCGCATTTGGTACACTCTACTGGTGATACGGAACTTCGGCAATTGTTGCTGGTCATTGAATAAAAATCGTTTTATGAATTCTCGCCTTTTGATTTGATACTACACATAATTAAAAAGAAATCGAGCGACAGTATTAGAAATTTTTTAATCCGCCTCTTCTCGAACCTATTCTCCCGCGATCGGTTTGTTTCCCAGGTGACACAAACGTAGTGCATCACCGGAAAGCATATCTGCCACTGCTTCACGAGTTTGACTCACATTATTTGTGTAATATTTTCTCCTGCTCATGAATTACTTGTGTCAAGGAAGAGTAGATGATGAGGTAGAGAAAATAATTAAAACTGGAAAATAATGGTATTCAGGAGAAGAAAAAGAGTTCGGCTAAATCTGAGGAAACCTTCCATGGGCCCGCTTTACCCACAGCAAATTCCGCGTGTGCCCTTTAACACCTTTAACCCTCGCGCGCCAGCCTGTCGGCAACCCTGCACTGTGCCTGTCGGCAGTGATCCCTAGTCCCATCACGCTATTTGACTTCCTGGAATGCAAGATGTCATCGTCTGGTGGCACGACTGCTGTCCAATACCCCTTATCTCAACTCATAACCCATTCACAATTCCTGAGAGTCAGCGGTGCTTCTGTCTTCAGTTCCACTGCACTGGAGCTCCTGGATTTCAAATCCCGCATGCCGGGAGAGGTGGCTCAGTGCATCAACTGATGTCACTGCGGTGCATCTAACCGGGAGGTCCTATATTCGAGCCCTGATGGCGGCAGGATTTTCGAGACTGGCTTGCCAGCTTGGTCGAATTCAGTCGATGTCTGGAGGAGAATTCTAGCTCTAGCGGCGACTGGCCTGATCGGTAGTTTTTCTTGGTTTCTCCGATCAACATCAGTCAATGCAGTACCCAAAAAAACGGGCCATGGACCACGCGCAATCTTTCCTTCCTCTTCCTAGTCCTATCCTCACCCCCTTGCTTACACACACACTAACATGCACTTTATTACCACACATGCCACGAGATCGGTCGGGAGCTTAGAGCTTGTCCCGTCTGAGTGCGCCCCGCTGGTGGGAGAGTCCTAGTTAGGGGTAAACCCCGCTAGCTGATGGTAGGTCGGCGCTGGATCTGCCCATTCAGCGAGGGAAGATCACCGCCCCTTCTCGAAAAAAACAGCATGCACTACACTAACGGGACTAATGAGTTTAGTAGTTGATGCGCCCGAAATTACTAACAATCAATCAATCGAATCCCGCGGTGGCGGATTTTGGATAAGAGCTAGATCGCGGGATCGAATACAGCCTTTCTTTGAGGAGAATTCTAGCGCGGCCTGCTCTGTTAGGCCGTTTCCCGTACTTCGTCCTTTCAATAGCAAATGTTGAAGCCGTACCGTAATAATTTGGCAGAGGACCACGCGCGATCTCTCCTTCGCCTTCTTTGCCCTATCTTCCTTTTACATACACACATACACATACACTCACACACACACACAAGTACACCAGAACGTACACCAGAAAAAGAATTCTCCCATAAGCTATAAGCAGACCTGTCAGTCGGCGCTGGAACTCGTTCTAGCGAGAGAGCAGTCACCGCTTTCTATCAGGATAAAACATGCAATACATAAACGACATTAATGCCCATAGTAGTTTGCACGGAAGCGTCAATCAATTCACTGTCCCCAAGCCACAACCAGCGGTCATCGCACAGTGGGCCATAATGAGTCCAGAAACAGCGAAAGTACATACAATCGTGATAATATAGACGTTATTTCAACACGACGTAATTTAACAAATGTGAAAATTGTATAAATAAAAACCAAAGTTTGGCATTTATAAATACATTTTCTTGACTTTTCTCTTATCTTCCATTATACCATCACGCGTCTTTACTGTTACAGAGAAAGAGCAAGTTTTGGCTGCCGGCATCGACTATTTAGCCACCTGTGCTGTTCCATGCCTCCCAGCGCAAAAATTGGTCCACGGTGTCGTAGTTTGCAGCCGTTGCTCACTGCAGCATGTGTATTGTCAGAGAGCACGTCGTAATCAATATTTCGTTCGCATCAATCACGTCATCAGTTCACGTCAATGACCCGAATTTCCTCCACCCGGATACTGATTTCGCAATCTACGCAAATCGACGCATCAGCGTAAGAAGAGCTGTTGGAAGCCATCAGTGACCCGGATTATTACTTCCTGGTCACTGATTATTAAAAATACGCAGAGGAGGCCTCTGACCGTTATCATCTTCTGAGAGCATTATTCCCGTAAGTGTGGTAAGATTTTCTTGCGGGAGATTGCAATGATCTACCCCCGGTAGTGACCAACGGTCAGCGCCAGTCGCAACACGCTCTTTAGCTTTCGACCGGTATCCCTGTATGTGTGGTAGAGTAGTACATGTAAGTTTGCGTGTTTGTAAGTAAGGGGTAAGGATACGAGAAAGAAGAGGAAGGAAATATCGCCCGCGGTCCGTGGCCTGTTTGTTAGGGTACTGCTCCGGCATTCGTCTGATGTTGATCGGAGAAACCACGGATAACTACTGATCATAGCAGCCGACCACTCAAATTCTCCTCCGTATTCCGGCTGAATTCGACACAGCTGACAAGTTAGTGTTGAAAATATTGCCACCGTCGGGACTCGAACACTAGGACTTCCCGGTGAGAGGCATTGCAGTGACATGTCTGGTGTCACCTAAGCCAGTGAAGGGCGCTATGGAGGAAACAGTACAAACGTGTCTTCTATCAGAGGCGAAAGGAGGATATGACACCAGGTGGGTGTTCTTCGGAAACGAGAAAAGACAATGTTATGAAAGAAATGTAATAAAAGAATTGTCCAATAACATAAGATACATTTGCGGGTAGGAAACCCTTTTGCTAGTTGACGGTAGTACTATAATATTCTGCAAACGATACAAATATGCTACAACGTATGTATTGATGCAGCACCGCTTGTTTGTGATACGAGCACAGAATGCTTAAATTCCGGTAAGACTTTAATTAAGAAATTCTAGACATTTATTTTTTTGACCATTTCTCTCCTTTCTGCATGACGAATCAATTTCTGAAATATTGCCGTAAAGATTTGATAAATCTTTTTATAGAGTGAACGATTTATTTGTTTTCTAAATAGGGTTCATTTATATTAACTTATCTCAACCTCAGTAACGAAAAACCACATGTAAAGGCCAGTGTTTTTTAAGAATTTAACAGTCTCCGTTCGATAAGAACACTCGAAACAAATGAGCTGAGTGGTAGCTAAAGATGGTGCATGAGTACATTTATTTCAAGAAATAGTATCGTATCTTGTTTATGCGATTTTGTTCTAATGAAACAACGGTAATGCGAAAAGTACTGAACGACATTCAGCTGAAAACAAATAACAGACTAGGACTACGAACTAGACTTACGAACTTCTGCTATCGCCGTCTATAAACTTCAGCTCAGTCTGCTGGCCGTTTATCATAAGTAATATCACAGCACTTCTAGTGATATTTAGTGTGACTATTTCACGAATTAAGACATTACATGAATCGAATGGATAATTAAAATCACAGGAATTACGAAAAAGAGAAATATTACTCAAAATTGCTACCGGAATATGTGAAATTTCATTCAGCTCCGGGGTTATCACTGCCTCCTGGAATAACTTATAATCAAGTAAATGAATTCCAGTTAATGCAAAAAATTTAAATATGTTTGATTTTATGGTAATAAAACTTAAAAACAATTATTACAATGCTACTTACAAGAACATTTATTAAAAACAAGATTATTTAAGTTCTAGGAAGTTGAGTTTTCCATGTCTTGGTATTGCGTGGAATTATTTGAAATGGAAAATGTACTACCTGAATTAGCTGCGGGATTCGTCAATTTCGAATGCATAGTACACACGTGTGTACTCATTAAAGTATTTTTCTGAATAATTTGGATTGTAACGTTCCACAAACGTTTGATTTTATATTCTTTGTACTCATCATCTAATCTTCGCATATCAATTGCCTAAAATATCTATAAATTCTATATTTGTAGTTTGTACTGACCATTTGTATTTTCTTTCTTCATAAAATTCTTGAAATTGCTTCCACACATTTTATCTCTTTCTTGTGCTGTTTATCGGCACTGAGTCTTTAATAATAGATTCCATTTCCATTTTTATTAACAAAACATAGCCAAAGGTAACAAAGTGATAATCATATGGCGATTGACATATGGGATTGGTTTACGTTGAATATAATCTTGCTTAGCATTGGTTACACACGATATGGATAGACATAAGTAAAATATTCAACCCAATGACGTTCATAACTACGTGGCTTCTTTTAAATTGAGTACCGTTTTGGAAAAAAACTCATAAAAATTTGTTTTCCAAAACAAAATTAATGTTTCCATGAAAGAGCATTTTTTAAACTATTTTTCTACAGAGTAGTTACCATTATTCAGACATTTATCATAGCAGAAAACCAACTTTCTATGCTCTCTCCATATAAAAATGCTGCCAATGAAGACAGCCTCTTCTGAACATCGTTTTGTTGCAAAACACTTATCACAAAGCATTCTTATTGTCAAACATCTGTTTTCACGATTTTTTTCGTTCTTTTCAAACAACAAATCATTGACAACACCGGTTCACCCCGTGCTCGTCATTAAAATTGGTTCGTCTATCATTGAATTGCGTAACCCACTTTCTTGCCATTCCATTATTTTTCATTACAATTTCACCATAAATGTTTACAAGTTAGCGGAGAATTTCAGCTAGCATAACATTATTTGCGTTCAAAATTGGTGTTCAGAAAAGGCTGACTTCACTGGTGGCATCTTTCAAAGGAGAGGGCACAGAAAAGTTGTTTTTTCGCTATGACAAATGTCTGAACACTGTTGATAACTATGCAGAAATAGTTTAAGAAATTCTCTTTCATGTAAAAATAAATTGTTTTGGAGAACAATTTTTTATATTCGCTGCCTAGAGAATTATAACGGCCGGCTGCTCTGATCTATGTTTTCCGTAGTTTCTCCATCAGTACCAAGCGAATGCCAAGGCACTACCCTAACAATCGGGCCGCGGGACGCACGCAATCTTTCTTCCTGTTTTCCCTATCCCCACGCCTAACTTACACACACTTCCACTTATGCCTACACTACCCCACATCTAGAAGACTGGCCGGGAGAGCTAAGAGCTTATCCCGACAAGGACGGTGTCTCGCTGGATGCAGATACCTGGTTGAAGCAAACCCGTTCGTCAACGGTAGGTCGGCGCCGGATCGCGGGGAAAGATCACAGCAAACTCTCGAGCACTACCCTTATGGGTCTAATGACGTTAGCAGTTTCTCGCGCCCGGAGTCATTAAAAACATGCCTCATATGTGACGTCCTTCTACGCGTTTGGGTGCACTGTGCACCAGCACACCCACCGCGCAAATGCAAATGCCTCACTGGTGGGAAATACATGGATGTGGGAAACCTCTTTAGCCGGCGGTAGGTCGGCGCCAGATCTCGCCCTCCAGTGAGGGGAAGATCACCGTCACCTCCCGAGGAAAACAAATGGATTACACTAACGGGTTTAATGACCTTCGCAGATGACGCGCCCTGAATCATCAACACACGCCTGGTATTGGACGTCCTTCTGCCCGTTTGGGTGCACTGTGCGTCGACACCTCCACCGCGCGCAGTGGCTTTCTGAGAAGCAACACTGCGCGGACCGGTGAGGTGACCAGCACACAAAAAACCATACTCTGGAGAATGTCTTTCATCTAATATATAAACATCAATGTTTGTTTATTCGTATTTTATGCGCTGCCGGGCCGTTCACTCGATTGCGATAACATTTTGTCAACTTATAGCTTGCACTAGCGCGAAGAATATAGGCATAGTTCAGTGAGAATGTACGCATGTTTGTTGCTCATTGACGAGCGTGAATGATTATGCTTACTCAAGCGCCACTGAAAAGCCCCCCTGCGCTCGTGAAACGTGCCCAGCATCGTGTGAAATGTAATTCATTGAAATAGAAAAGTATTACTGGATACACTAATGTAAAAATAAATTTTGTTACGAAAACCAATTTTTTTTTTTCTTTTCTAAACGGTTCTTACTTTAAAAACACGCCTCGTATTTGACGACATTCTGCCTGCTTGGGTGCACTGTGCACCGACACCACGCCGCGCGCCGTGGCAAACCCACACTCTCAAGAGTGTCTTTCATCTTATATATAAAAATCAATGTTTGTTTGTTCGTACTTTATGTACTACCGTGCCGTTCACCCGATTGCGATACATTGTTTTTAACTTATTGCTGGTGCTGGTGCGAAGAATATAGGCATAGTACAATGGGAATGTGCGTATGTCTGTCGCACTTAGACGCCCGTTAATGATGATTGTACGCGTTTATACTTACTCAACCGCCCCTAAAAGCGCCCCGGCGACCGTGAAACGTGACCAGTAGCGTGTGAAGTGTAATGCATTGCAATAGCGAAGCATTGCCTGGCCCACTAGTGAAAAAATAAATTTCGTTTCGAAAAACAAACCGGGAGCGATGGCTCAGTCCATCAACTGTCACTGCAGTACCTCTGACCGAGAGATCCTAGGTTCGAGTCCCAACGGCTGCAGGATTTTCGACAACAGCTTTTCAGCTAGATCGAATTCAGTCACTGCTGGAGAGAATTCTATCACTGGCTCTCTGATCGGTAGTTTTCCGTGATTTCTCCGATCAACACCAGGCGAATGCCGGAGCAGTACCCTAACAAACGGGCTACGGACCGCGCAAAATCTTCGTTCCCGCTAGTCGACGGTAGGTCGGTGCCGGACCTCGCCATCCGATGGCGGAAGTTCACCGCCACCTTCCGATGAAAAGCATGCACTAAACTTACGGGACTAATAACCCCAGTAGTTAACGCGCCCGGAATCAATAATAATCAATCAATAACAAATTTTTGTTTGTTTTTTCCTAAACATATCTTACTTTAAAAGCACGCCTCGTTTTGGACGTCCTTCTGCCCGTGTGGGTGCACTGTGCGCCGCCGACACCCCCACCGCGCGCCGTAGCTTTTGCGAGACGCGACACTGCGCGGACCGGGGAGGCGGTGGAGGAGTGGAGCCTCGTCTCATTTCCTCTAACTTCTCGCACCCAACTAGGCGGCGCGGGCGAGCAGTGTAAACTACGCAGTTCGGAAAACACGGCCGCTCGCCGCAACGCGGCTTTGCGCGAGACCCCAGAGGCGCAGACCCGGGGCAGGGGGAGGTTAATGCGAGTGACCAGTCCGCATGAGGCAGCAAATGCAGGGTAATGGAGAGCAGGGAGAGAAGGCCAAGGTTCTAAAAGTGGTTTCGTGTGTGGCAATGACGTGAAGACCGGCTAATTATATTATTAATTTCCAATGTAGCTTAAATTTGGCCTTCTTTTGCATCAACTGCAGCTCTCGCCTAATAATAAAGCTATCATTTTCTTCGTTAATACTCTATATCGCACTTTGATTCAGAGCTGCAATATTTTAATCTCATTTCCTTTTCTGGTGTGGGTGACATCATTCTGAAAACTAACCAGTATTTGGGTATATAATAGGTATCACTGAGTTTGTACGGTATCATAGAAAACTAAAAAGTACAAAAACATTTAACTAGTTCAATTTTGACTAAAAGTTGTATATATTTTATTTTCTAATCGAAACTCGTCAATCTGATGTTACGACAGTATTATCATACCCTGTGCATCACTGCTACCAAGGTGTCATGGGACGAGGAAGAAGAAGCCTCATCGTTAATGTGGCTCTTCCGAAGAAGAGCCAATCTTTCTACTCCGGGACCTCATTTTCCAAAACTCGACAACAGCAATTTTGCCGCTGCAGGTTGCTAGTTGATAATATTAAAAACGGGAGTTAAATGTACTGCAATTGAAGTGAGAAATGTAATGCAATGCGGATACAATAAATGGATGAAATGTGATACGATATAATTATTAAAGTAAATTCAAATGCTTGAATAGTTTAAAACATTGCAGCTCTAAATCTAGTTCAAAATTATGCACGAATTAACGAAGAAAATATAATACTTTTATTATCGGGCAAAAGCAACAGTTGATGCAAAAGAAGCCCAAATTTTCGAATGGCAGTATCTTATAAAATCTTAATTGCCAGAATTTTTGTTTAAATAATTTTTTATGGCAAATTTCAAGAGACTCCATAAATGGGTTAAAAATATATTTGTATGATTTTTTGTAATTTATCCGAAAAAAATGTGACCATGTGAACACGGAGGGCAGTTATGTAATCATTTTTACAAACTCTGGTACACGTTCAAAAATGTTTATTGGTTATAAAAAGAAGAATAAATGATATAAAATTGAATGCAACAATACTTATTTGAAGAAAAAGAAGAAACCCAACAATAAAATAATTATTTGAAAAATTGAAATGAAGTGATGTCGTTCGTGAGAATGGTAACTTCATAACATTCAAAACATAAATATACAAAGTATTTACGCACTACTGATAATTTGCTTGAGCGATTTTCCCTGCAACTCCTCTTCTTTTCAATTTTTTTGTATAATGTCTATAACAATCAAATCTCATGTCTTCTGTAACACCTGCTTTATATATGATGAGAGGATTGGTTGATGGTGTTCCCGTACCTTTATTTAGATTTATATATAGCGTATAACAATCTTGTTTGTACAGTTGCTTTTTGTAATTAAAAATTTATATATTTACATTATTTTATATATTTTTTCTTATGTTTTTGCCTTCTTTATATAAGGCTGAGGAAAGAAAACAACCACCGAACACGTAATTTGATTTCAAATAAAAATACAAATAAATAATTTAACATAAATCGAGCTATTAACGATGAACAGTCTTATTTGTACACTATTAAAAAATTAAAGTATATATTCAAGAATTTAGAAGAAAAAATATTTAATCCAGTGACGCATAGCCTTCATCTTTGACAACTGCTTTATATCGTCTCGAGATTGAATACATTCTTATTTATTTATTTTACGTCAAAAAAACAGTTAAACGAGTGTATATCGTGCTAGTAAATTCTGTGCACGTTTTCAAAATTCTGTGATCTCTACACCAAGTGATATACTACTTGAATTTTGAATTAATTTTAATTAAAAAAACACGCTCCAATCAAATAAAATATATTTTCAAGGATAAAAGCAATAAATTTTGGGTCCTTATCCATGATGTCCTTCGTCAAAGAATCCTTCCTGCCGCGACAACATGGAAACGATAATTTGAATAACTATATTTCCCACTGAATTCGAAAAGTCGTGCACAGATAATGAAGTTACATTTATGTCCAGAAGCAAAACAGGGCATCCACATTTGCTCAATGGATCGGGAAACTGGACAAAAACCTATCGAGATGGGGTCATTGACCCAGAAGCTGCGTACAATACTTGTTACATATTGTTTAGAATTATACAGTCCAAATGGTAAATAATACATTAAGTATCACTGTTAAAATTAATGTTACTTTCGTTGTGATGCTCAGTATAGTCTCTAATTGTATAGAAACAGTTATGCAACAGAAACGATTTCGCTTGAGATTTAAAATTTTCTATCGAATTTTATCGTTTAATTGTATCTGGCAAAGTGTTGTAAAATAATGTACATGTATTGTATGTGAATTGTTTGTAATGAGCTGTTGATACTATCACCTGATGAATATGATTTCTATGTCGAGTGTTATAGTAATAGACTTCGACATTTTCTGAAAATATATTCCCGCCCTTAAGCAAGTCATTTTTGATAAAAACCACTGATTCGTAAATCAACAGACAAAGTAATGGTAATATTCCCTAGATTAATTAAGAGAGGCTTACAAGTATCTCATATCATCAGTGTTTCCCCATTCTTCTGCTACAACACTTTTAATTGTTCCAATGACTAGTTTCTTGAATGCACCCTTCTCTTCAAATTAACTAACACATGCTCCATCGTATTCAAATCAGGAGATTGATGGGAAGTTTGCAATTGCTTGGGTACTTGCCATAAGTCGCTATCTACAGATATCAACAATGTGCTTGGGATAGTTATCTTGTTGCGATATGTACCTTGGCCTTAATTGCATTTTTTCTGCACTCTTCTTAATATTTTTCTTCAAGACGTAAGTATCCCCATTTTTTCATCATGTCATCGATAATCTGCAGTTTCAACCCCATTAGACGCCATGCACTCCCAAAACATCTCGTTCTCCATGTTTCACAGTAGTAGGAATGTTGCAAGTTTTGTTGGCCGTATTTGCCTTTTTCCGTAGTGTTCGACATATATAAGAAGAACAAATGAGCTATTTTCTTTCATCCGACCTAATAACATTATTCGTGAACATTGTATCTTTATTTTCCTGCTGTCTGCAAAATTTCATTCTGGCAATTCGATTTTTTCAACTACTATCCTCCTTCGTGCTCTTCTGTCATGATAGCCGTACTTCCACAGTACTCTGCGAAGTGTCTGATTTGACAGTTTATTTTGCGTGATTTGTTCCATTATTTTGCGGATGTTGGAAGCACTTAAATTTTGGGTTTTTGCTCACCTATTGAATTATGAAACGTTCGTCCCTGTCATAGAGATTCTTTTTCTTGGCTTTTCTTGGTAGGTTCTTTGTTGAACCGTTGTATCTAAACTTATTTAACATACAGTTGACTGTAAAAAGGGGGTTTTGTTCACATTGAGTTCAATTTCTCTAAGAGAATAGCATCATAAACCAATAGTTACGATGATTTCATTTACGTTACTGCTAAGTTCTTTCCTCTTTCCCATCGTGAAACACACTAATCCGCAAACAAAATATAGCTGATAACGGCCAGTATGAAGGATCTCTAAAAGTGACGGAATGTATTTTTTTCAATTATTTTATTATTCTAAATGGTATACATGGTTCAGTTTTACAATACAAACTTTTTCACATGTTTTTGATGCTTATGATCTATTTTAAAAAACTAAACTATTATTACTTTACAGCTATTACATAGGGAGAGGAAACCCACTGGGCACCTCACAAAGAATATTCTAAATCTGCAAATTGGGTGTAAAATACATGTTTCGGAAATCTATTTTTTATTTTGGTGGGGTTCATGGGTGCTTTGCCTAGATTGTAATGCGATAATTGTGAACATATTATTGTAATAATTATGGGATAACTTAGTGATGTAGTGTATGATAGGTTTTATTTGAATTTCTTTATGAAGCTGTTTGAAATGAACCAGGGTGTTAAATTTGGAAATTTAAGTGATCACAAATGTTGAATATTGGTGTTAAAACAGCTATTAGAAGCCAACAATCATCTGAGAAGTCCTACGAGAAGATTTTATATCCATAGCTTGTAAGCTCTTGTTCTGTAATTAGATTAAGTATGCTAGTATATGGGTAATTTTTCATCTTTAATTTTCTCAAAAATGGTAACTTGCGAAAATCAAACTGTGATCTCATGGCCATGAGAAGGTTCCAAAACCTAAGAAATTGTTAGTAAGACCTGATATTTTGATTTATTGAGTGCTGAGAAAAATTGGCATTATGTGCAAACCTTTTATTGGTTTCAAAACAAGTTTTATTTATTGTAAGAAACCACTGATTGTAGCGGTTCTAACAACAAAATCAGCAATTTAGAGTAAATTTAGGATTGTATGTACACCTTGATTGCCTTTGTAGCCTTTTGAAGATTTTACGGCAAAACAAAATATTATTTTTATCTATTAGTATGATTCTTTGCATTTCTACCAGAGGCCGCTATCAGTGCCGGCACGCTACCGTGCTGCCTACTCTTTCAGGCGTAAAGTGTAAAGCTCTTAGGCAAAGAGTTCTGTACTTCTCTATGTTTATATCGATATTTCCCGTTACCCCTCTTCACCACTTCAGTGTTACCCTTCTGGGTCTGGTATAAAGACGTGCGCTTCTCGCGCACGCCGCCTTTCGCCTGTTTTAATTCTGCTACCATTTTTAAAGCTTGTCCATTATTTTCGCATATTCTCTCTTACTAGCATGCCGGGTGCATGCTGTTTTGTACTTTTATGAGCCATTAATAGTATTTTTATGAAGGCCCGGTTCCTCAGAACCGTATTGTATTATTGTAAATATGTGTATGAGTGCATAATAGTTTAGAATTTTAGGAATGGGTGTTTTTATGACATGGAATTGGATCTTGTATTTGAAATCTTTGTTGATTCATATGGTTGCGTAAATGTGCTAATTGTATAAAGCAGGTTTGCTCTGTATTTTGTTCTTGTTTCGTATTTGCAGCTTTTTAGAAGCGACTTGTTTGTATGCTGGCCTCCGATTGTGTTGTGGAGAGCTAGTTTTGGTACTGTGCATTACTTATGTGATTGTTAATATTGCAGTTTTTCGCTCCTGCCGTGAGTAAGACGGCGTTCGGCCGCATTCAGCAGTCTGAAGCTTTTGGAAGGCGTCTGCTAGGCCCGTGCGGTAACCTCGAACCGCGGCCATTGGAAAGCAGCGCTAAGTATCCGGTCCCGTAGCCGGCAAAGAAGTCGGCTGGGCAACAGTGCGTCATCGGCACGAATTGGTTCGATCACATGCGGGCATTGTTGGGCCGTGTGGCGGTCGGCATTCGTGTGCGGTCACGGCTCTGTTGAATGAGATACGAGCGGGCAAGATGACCGTTCCTTCTCATTCCGGAGAATTCCTGTTTCATTACTAAGTTTGTAAGAAGTCTTGGTAAGATATCCATTTCCATGTAATTTGGTAATTATGCACTCGTACCAAACTTGTTTTTATAGATAATGGCTCATTCTTAGTAGTTCAGCTTTTCACTCTTTTTGTATTGAAAGAAGACCGAGGTCAGCTTCTTTTTCAATCTTGTATATGTATGTATGTATATATTCAACTTCGTCGCCTTAAAGTGGGCATTGTCGAGGTTGTTTGTAATGCCGTAATTCTGCTTAGGTATAGGCGCATTGTTGGAAGCGCCTTTTAGTAGTGTTCCTGTTTCATTACAGTATTTTTGTATAGACGGCACCACCGTCTGTCAATTTTTGTATTCCTATTTGTAGTTCTTTGTTATTTTTCTTGCAGCAACTTCCGTTTCTTTGTTCAGCATGAAAAATTGGTTTTGTAAGTTTTTGAATTGTAATAAATGCAACATTTGTGAGTTATTTGGATTGTTATATCTCCAATTTCCGAGATCCTTTAAAATTTATGATCCTGTTTTATTCAGAACCTGGAGCGTCCTTTCGAAAGGTTTCGAACGTGACGACAGTCTTCACGAAACTGATAGCTTAGGGGTTTTCTGTGTTAGCCCCGAATAATAATTCATTAGGTAAACGCATGGTCACCTCGCTTTGTGTTTTATAGCGAGGCTTCATTTAAAATTGTAATTTGTGCTGTGGTTTATATAGCTGGCGACCGTACCTTGTCATTTATAATTGTTACCTTTCCCAAGTCACGAGGTTAGCCAAGTTTGAAATATAACACAGGGTGCTTTGGATATTGTTCGCAGGAATTTGTTCTGAATGACCTGTATTTTATGTATATTAGTTTTTGCTGCATTGATCCAGACAGGGCAAGCATAGAGCATTAAGGTTCTAATTATGGCTGTATATATGAGTTTGGCATTTTCTATTGTTATTTTACTGTGGTTGTTTTTAATGGCTTTAATTAAAATAGTTTGACTTTTGTTTGTTGTGTTTTAATGTTTATATGTAGTTTCCAGTTGAGTTTAGTGTCTAGATGCAGATGTAGAGATTTTACAGTTTTGTTTTGTGGAGTCCAGGGAATGATGTTATTGTTCGTGTGAGAGGTGGTGGTGTTGAAATTGTTTTTAATGAATATTTTTGTGTTGACTTAGTATAGTTTAATTTTCCATTTGTTTGACCAAAAATCTATTTGATTTAGATGATGCTGTAATGTGTTTCTTATTGTGTCAAGTAATATGTTTGAATGCTGTATCATCTGCAAATTGTGCTGTTTTGACTGTGTTGGATGTAGGGATATCTGCTGTGTAAAGATTAAGTAATACAGGTGACAATGGGGAGCCCTGAGGAAGTCCAGCATCTATTGGTTTGGGGTTTGAGAGATAATTATCTACTGACACTGAAAAGGTTCTATTGCTTATGAAGCTTTTGATGATGTTGGTTAGGTATTTGGATGTGCCATTGATTCTTAGTTTGTACATGAGACCTTGATGCCATACCCGATCGTATGCTTGGGAAATATCTAGAAAGGTTGATATAGTATATAGTTTTCTTTGGTATGCTGTATGGATATGTTCTGTGATTCTTAAGAATTGTTGTGGTTGATAACTTTTCTGTGAATCCAAATTGGTGTCTGGGAATTATGTCATTTTTATTGAGGTAATTATTAACTCTTTTCTGAATAAGTTTCTCAAGAATTTTTGATAAGGAGGGTAACAGGCTGATTGGTCTATAATTTTCTACATTCGATGGATGTTTGTTAGGTTTTGGAATGGGTATTACTATTGTTACCATAATAGTGGGAAGTAACATGTTCTTAATGAAGAGTTATAAATATTTCTTAAAAATGCTATGGCTTGATGTGGGAGGTTTTTTAGGATTTTGTTGTTTATTCTGTCATGTCCTGAAGCCTTCTTTTTAGGGAGTGTTTTTATTATGTTTATAGAGATATGAATCTAATTCTGGAGGGTACATTATAATTAGGAGCGGTTGCTATCTGTGTGATTGTTTGGTGTTGAATGTGTGGGAGTGAGTCGTTTGGTTTGAATGTATCTGCAAATGATCCGCTAGAGTTTCAGCTTTTTCAAAGGGTGAGAATTTTTTCCCTGTGTTGGTATTAAGTGGAGGAATGGTATATTTTTCTTTAGTATTTTATTTTTAAATTTCCACAGTGTATGGTTTTAATTTTTTTTTTTGGTAATATATGTTAATAGATTTAGTTCCTTTTTAATTTCGGGGCGTCTAGTGTAAAGTCTTTATTAGTATCATTACTACTCCTCCATTAGAGTTTGGTCTGTCTGCTCTGATTACTTTATAATCTGGTGGCTGAATTTTGTACTATTGTTTAAGTGTGTTTCAGTTATACATGCAAAGTCAATTTTAAATTTTAGTTCGTTAACTTTAGTTTATTTTGTTCGTTAACTTATATACCATTTGCATTCCAATTGAGTATGGTAATCTTATTAATTTGTGTTTGTTGCGTAATTGTTATTAATGTATGCTGAGATATATGAATGGATGTATTTATTATGGTTGGATAATTAAGTTGATTATATTGATTATGTGAGTGGTGTTGTATTGATCAGGGAATTGCGAAAGTTTTCGAGTGTGTTTGACGATTTCGATTTTGGAAATTATAGAATGGATTATTATGTTGTTTTTTTTTTAAGGGGAATTAGTTTCTTTATTGTGAGGTGGTGCTGTGGACGATCCATTGGTTCTAGTTCTAATTGGAGGATCTTTGATGTTAGGTTTTTTTTATAATAGGGTCATTCTACTGTTCTGAGGTCTGCTCTAGTTCTAATTGGAGGATATTTCCTTGTACTATGACGGACTGGTCTACAGAAATAAATGTATCTACGTTGAATTGTACATTTTATTATTACTGGACGTTATCAGTAAATGGTACAAGTACTGCCGATAACAAGTAAGAGTTATAACATTTAAATGGTTCATGTTTATGGGGGCAAGTTGCAGAATAATGATTTTTGAAACAATAAATGCATGCTACTTTATGGTTACAATTATTTTTTGTATGACCAAAATCTAGACATCTCATGCATTGAATGGGGCCTTTAGGTCTTTTTCTCCTTTAGCTTTTACAATGAGATTACAAATTGGTCTTCTAAAATATTTTCTTGTTTTCTTCCCAGTTGAATTCGGCTGCTTTACTGGAGTTGGATTACTGTTTTTTCGGAGTTTAGTAACTTTAACGAGTCATGGATGTTTTTCTTTCAATTCCGTGTAGATTTCCTCTTCTGTGATGGATGTGTGTAGATTTTTAAATACAACGGAGAATTTCTTATTTGCTGGGTCCTTGTAGGTATGAAATTTTTTGGTTTTTTTTTTTTTTTTAAAGTGTGAAACTCTTTGTTACTTTTGTATTGATTTCCTTGCTGAAATTCGTGATGTTAGTTATATTGGGGGGATTTTAACTAATTCTGACACATTTGGCAAGGTTTTATTAACGTAACTAAACCTATTTTGATTATTGGGATCTGGTATTTGGTTCAGTCTTCAAATCTATTGTACGTTCGGACCGAATAACTAAACTGGGTTGAACTGTCTATGTTGTCTTGTTTTGAATGCAGGTTTAGACCTTTTGGTGTCGTTAGACGAGATATCATCATCTGAAGGACGCTGGACGCTTAAAGGAAGTTGGAAATTATTTATAAATTTTCAATTGTTGCAAATTTTTTATTGTCTCATCTGAGTGGCGTTTAAACGCGATACAAAATTCCGGAATTCCATCGGTGTTATCATATTTCGTTCTCGAAATACATGTAATTGTATATAAGAAATTAACATCTTAGAATGACCCCATTTGTTTTCACTTAACACAAGCATACTGAAAAAAAAACAGTTCTCCAATGTTGCGCTACGCTTAAAAAGCACTTAGCTTATAAACAAATTCTGTGGCCAATTTAATTACGCTAAATCCGTCTTTTTATGGCGAGTTTGAATATAACTTTTATTTTGTTTTTATATTCTCTTTTAAATGTTGCAATTTGCAAGTCGATATATTTATCAAATAAAGAGGAAACTGATTATATACAAATTATTTTTGAATATGCATTACGTCGAAATGAGTGTTTCTGCTTTTCTATCAAAGGGATGTTGAGCAACCGAATAGCTGTATTATTAATTTTTTTCAAAGGCTACTTTTAAAACCGCGAGTTAGAAACTATATGTTTCTCTTATTTACCCAATACCATTAAAAAATAGGGAAACATACTATTAGCTGTCTGATGTAAACTGTATTGAATTGAATAAATGGAATGTTAAAGTTTTCAAATAAAGAAATATTTATTTTGTGTGTTGAAAGATCACATGAGTAGAATCACACATCACAATATTTACACAAGTATAGAAATTTTAAATGAACGTATATAAACTTTAAGTTAATAAATTCAATTTATCATTCAATAAGTCAGGATCATCTTTCTAAAACTGTTAATTTGATGATTTCATTGTATAATATTCAAATCAGAGCTAAAAGCATCATGTGCTAAATCTACGCATTGTTAATACATATTTTTAAACAACATTAATATTTTAATATCATAAAAAACATAAATCTCGCATTGTTAATAATATTTTTAAATATAACAAACTCACGTACTTGGTAAAACGAGTTGATACTACTAAAAGAAAACAAAACAGATGTTATAACAATTCAAAGAGATTTAGCGTTTGTTTACAGTTTAGTAAATATCAATGCTCTAGCATTTCCCAGTGAAAATACATACAACGAACTTGGTGGTCAGGTGATATGACCTTCCCAACACAGACTACATTTCAGTATCGTCAGAGTTCGAAGGTGGTTTGTTGGCCGCTACTCTCCATTCTAGGAATCTATCGAAACCTTGAATTTTGTATGACCATAAGTACAGGGAAAACGTAGCGGTTTATTAAACGGAAACGGGACATTCGAGGTATCTAATGTGCAATCTTTGAAAATTATCCCTAAGAAATTATTATATACATTATAAACTATTATATATAAACAATTATATTTAACATTATGAACTATCCCTAAGAAAAATATCAAATAAACAATGTTAAAAGTCACTAGCTTAACATTGCTTTACTATTTGAATGTTTTCACATCCCCAAAACCTACAGAAAACCCATGTTTTTACAGGTTATTATAAAACTAATTCAATAAATATAAGCATTTATTCACGTTATTATTTTTAAAACACTCAAATATCTACGATGTTATTTGATTCATGTCTTCATCGAAGATCTGAGATAAAAAAAACTGATAAGCAGCGAAAAGTAAAGTAATTGTGCGTGATTGATGAAGTATATCAATGAAAAACAATATTTCTTGCTTCATATAATGCTACCTTGTTTAACAGACATGTAATTACATGTGATACCTATATTTAAACATCCAAACTAATGAAAATTTTCAAAATTAAAATCACCAATAAAACTTTGATTTATCAACAAGGATTATATTATTAAATACTTTTTTGAGATTCATGTGCTCCTGTGTGAATAACGTAGTAAACGAGATTCGTTTGATCCAGTTTTTCAGAATAATACAAAACCTGCTAGACACATACACTAAACATAATAGTTGTCAAATAGTTATTTACGACATGAGTATCGTAAGATATCTTATTACAATACGAAATTGGAGAATTATCAAACAAGCTCTTAGCGAAAGTAACCAATTGAATATTTAAATAATGTTACATTTATCAAACAAGACCTTAAGACGCAATTTGTCAACATTCAAGTGAAATTTTGTTTAAATTTGACTCCTTATCCCGGAAGATATGTGACAGTACTTATGTTAACAGTTCTACTGCCATGGGTTTAATTAATTAGTTTGCAGTACGCAAATTATTATTTTTGGTTTTAAAAAAGCATGGATATACAGTGTCGGGAAGGAAACGTCGAAACTTTGAAAAGAAAGCTGTTTAGACAATTTTAATCATATTTTGTCTAATAAACTACATAGATATTCTGAATGGCTGAGCTGCAATAAACACGCAAATGTTGGTTTGAAAATATGGTTTTTACGCAAAAATTTGCATTCTAGAATCATATAAACAGACCAGAAACATATAACATGTTTATTATTAACAATATAAATTAATATATTAGTTCAAAAAGAAAAATTAACCGAGAAATATAAAAGCAGTCGAAGGGAAAGGGTACATAATGCGTAGCACTCACTAGTGGACTGTTTCAAGTCGCATGGTTATCACTGTTCACACTGACAGGAACGATCCGTTCGGTTCGACAGTCGAGCGCGGAATGCGGAAAGTATTAACAGCCTAGGAATAAGGGAATTTATTCAAGTGTACAAACAAAAATTTTTCACGTGAATAGAATGATCTTCGCATTATCAGCTGATTTTTGCAATAATCTTCTGCTTGATTTAATAAATTGTAGTGTTCTTACGTTTTTCTAAATTTTCATTGCATATTCGTGGTAGATAGTTCAATAAAAATATTAAGAGTATTTTCTATGCAATATCAATGAATTTACTATAACATTTACACTGTTCAAGCAATACTGTTGTGCACTGTACTTTGTGAACTTTAACAATTTTTCAACAATTTCAAAGTAAGCTGTGACGCTTTTACGCAGTCTTCATTCTTCAGTTGCCAAGCATTGTATATCGATCAGTCAATTAACCATGACAACTATTTCTTTATTCCAATGTTGATTCTGTACATGTCAACATTATCATCAAACATCAGCGTCCAAAGTAGACAAATGCCCAAAGTGGACAAGTGTCCACGTGGACATGCTGAAATATTTTTCATTATACAAAAGAACACAACGAACAAGATCTCAAAAACTGTTTTTAAAAATATCTATTCATTCGTTAAGTTCCTAAATGTATTTCATGCAATTAAACTTCAATTAAAATAGATACAATATTATAAAATCCACTTACTCCAAATCAACGTCGACGAATCATTTTCAGCACAAAATATTCTGTTTATTTCAAGAAGCAATTACAACGAAATGTCTTACAATATACCATTCTAAAAACAATACGCATACAGTTTGGGCTTTCTTTTACAAGCCAAACGATTGCAAAATTCATTAAAATAAATATTAGCTCTATACAAAAGGATGAAATGTTGTTGCTAATGCGTGTTCATATGGACACGCTACGCAGTTAAATGTTAAGACTTTATAAGTGTTCAGCGATTATAGAAGTTGATTTTTAGCGAAGAAAATGCGATCATCTCTCTACACTAAATTACTGAAAGAAGACAAATGATCGTTTGATTGAAATAAAGGCTATAGATCATGAGCCATTGAAAGTATTGCAGTGTAATGAGAGGATTTGGGAATACCAGGAAAGGTCATCGGTGAAATTCGAGGGTGTCCGATATTGACGAACAATAGTTCATTACGTGTTTTATTTGTGAGTAAATTGTGCATATTTTGTAATGAGTTACAATCAAACTACGTATACAGCTATTTTGCTTTCCCATCACAGTCATGACACAAAAATATTTATTTCCAATATTTGTTCATATTTACTTTTATATTTAAATCAATTTTTTGTTTTATGACGTATACAACATTAATTACTAGAATTATATCAAAATGGAAGCTTATTGAATATATTTATTATACAATGCAGACATGTAATATCATTTTTCGCAAAAATTAGACAAACATTTAGTATCCTGCGATACGAGAAACGTTTACAATTTCCATTGGAGATAGTATCTCAACTGGAAGTCACAGTGGTGACTTCTTATTATTATACGGTAATAACTGTAAAAAACGAAACCGGTGGAGTGGAAATAAGCGGAAGACCACGAACTCTGTGTCCTTCGCTAATATGGCGCTGACCGTGTTGTCACTCCGATGTATATCAGGGATGGTCAGGGCAGCTGTCAGGTCTAATCGTGCACGCTGTCGTTCTGCAGCACACAGTAATAATAGAGACGGCAAAGCCCATGTTCCTAGCTTCTAGTAGAATTCCGTGGCAAATTGAGGTGCACTCGGGGGCTAATTAACATGTCTGCAACGTTCCGAGGACACGAGGGGATTTGTCGAGGAGAGTGTGCAGCTTTGTGCAGACGTCGCTCAGGGTCGGCGAGACCTGCAAGGCCAAAGCGCGATATGACGACTAGATTTCCTGTCGCCCGAATAGAATTTACAAGGTATTTTCTGAAGTTCTCGAGTCCGAGTGAAGTACTCAATGCAGTGTCTAAATGTTGTAGTAAATGATCATAAGCACTATGACGAGTGCACGGGGATTTATCGATAATTCCCCATGCATGATTGGTCTTTAGTATCATTATTTTGAAAAAATTTTCTCGAATAGAGCATAGTATGTTTATGAAACTTGTGTATATTGGATTTTAATTGAAACTTCTGAAGTTTTGAAAATTACTAAATATTAAAAAAATGTTAGGCTTCTGCACAACTACATTATTAAGGATATACTTTGTTCTTATAATGAAATCAATTCTTCTCATTACAAAGATTTTTAAAGAATGTCTGCAATTTTTTGAAAATATGATTAGTTTTCTTGTGTGTAAAATTGGGACATTTAAAGGAAAGTAACAAGACTTTCTCAAAAACTGCTCAGTTTTTTTTCTTGCAATCATTTATTCAACAGGGTAAAGTAGCTTTTAATAAAAGGTCTTATTTTCATTAAAACTGCCAGAAATTTGAAAATTGCAAAAGTTTAATTTTATTCAAACTCCTTTTACTTTTTAGTACGATGCTAGAGATTTCTCATGGTATAATACAATATGATGATTTATATTGATATATTGATTATTTTTTCTTTGATATTCTAGAAATTTTGAATTACTTGTTGACAAAATTCAAATGTTTTTTTGATCCCGTGTTTCGCTTTCAATATTGTAGAATTTCTTTTTCGAGAATATTTTTCACAATATTATATCTTTAAATCATTTCAAATACAGTTTATCCCCTACTGCTGTTCACTACCAGACAGAGGTAGGGGCAGATGTACAGATAGTAGTCCTGTTTAAAAAAGCACTTGCTCGGAATCAAGTATCCCGAAATTGCCAATTTCTTTAGAAATCTTCACGTGTTTTCTTTTTCAGTGACTCTTAACATCACTTCTACACAAGAAAGTAAAAACATTTACATTTCAACGATAGACAGAAATATAGCAGATTAGGCTTCATTATAAGAAACATCAAGTGTTAAATACTAGAGATGAACTTGTGAATTGTGATGAGATAAAAAAAAGTATGTCGTTGGAAATAATAGAAACAAGAACGAGAAAGAAGGAAATTCAAGTGGGAAATTAATAGGTTAGAAAGCAAATTAGATTTAGAAAAATAAGACATCATTGAAATTAAAAATAAACAGCAAAGTATAGATAAATTGAATAAATTGTCAGAGAAGTAGTTTTGGAAGTAATAAATAATTATAAAGGTACAAATAGCAGAAATAATAAAAAATATTAATATTAATAAGAAAAAGTCTCAAAAAAAAAAACCAATTTAAAAAACCAAAAACCACAAAGGGAAAATTAATATTAAAAAGGAATAAATCAAGAAAGGAAATAAAGGAGCAGTGATTGTAGAATGTAACAATGAGAAAGGGAGAGAGGAATTGAAAAAGAAATTAGAGGAAAATGAAAGAAAGAAGTAGATGTTTTCATTCTAAAAAATATATTAAACCTAAACTTAAAATTATAGGAGTTAGAAAAGAGGAGTTTGAATAAAAGACAAACAATTGATTAGGTAATGAAAATAAAAAAAAAAAAAATAGAAAGATAAAGTAATTTTTAGAAATGCAGGATATTTTAATCGTTAATGGAAAAGGGCAAAGTAAACTTACGATGGAAGAGGTGCCCGGTATACGAGTTCGTAAGTGTTGTCAGATGTTTCAAGTGTTGGGGTTTTAATAATTTTAGTGAAGATTGTAAGAAAGAGACTGAATGTAAAGTATGTGCTGGTAATAATGACAGTAGGGGATGCGAATTAAATGAAAAATGTGGAACTGTATAGACAAGGTTAGAAGACTAAAATTGACGGACATTTCGACAGATAACGAAGTAGCAGACAAAAATTGTCCTACTTATGAATGATAAATGAAAAGATAAAAATAATTAATTACTCTTCTGAATATCAAACATTGAATATGCAAGCTACATTCATAACAATAATGTATAAAGCCTTTTAGCAAATTTTGATCAAATCAGCAAATACATAAATGAATGCAAAAATAAACCTAGCTTAATGACATTCACTGATACACGAGCAACGGAAGATAAAGAGGATTTGGAAATTAGAATGCAAGATTATAGGTGTATTAGCTGTAACTCACAGAATCGAAGAACGGGGGGAGTAATAATATTCATGAGAACGGACATTAAAATAGAGAATGTTAAATAGACTGTCTAGAAAATAACTGCTAAATAGTTAAATTATATATTTTTGTAAAGAATACAGAGGATCGGTAGTTGCTGTCTATCACTCTCCAAATGCATCTAAAATCGAATTTATTGATTATATTACAAACATAGTGAAGGAAAAAATGACAATTAACGATTATATAATAATGGGGAATTTTAATATAAATGTACTGAGAGAAAGTTACGCCAAGAAGAAGTTAGTAAATAATTTTAAAGCATTGGGACAGAACCAATTGGTAAAAGAGCCAACTAGAGTGGATAGTAATCGTCAAACAATCATTGATCTAGTATTCTCGAATGTAAACATAAATGGAAAAGTACAAGACACACCAAAAGTAAACGATCATGTGTAACTTCGTGTGAAATGTAACTTCATTTTGTGTGCACGTCTTCTAGAATTCAATGGGAAATACAATTATTCAAATTATCGTTTCCATGTTTCGCGGCAGGAAGTATTATTCCGAAGGAAAACATGGATAAGAGCCAAAATTTATTCCCTTTTTATCCTTGAAAATATATTTTATTACATGGTTGCTTTTTTTTCAAAGTTTAAGTAGTATATTACTTAGTGTAGGGATCACAGAATATTGAAAATGTTCACACAATTCACTTTTCTCCATAGCACGTCATACGCAGTTTTAACTGTTTTTGACGTAAAATAAAATAAAAAATAAAAAATCATTCCTGGGTAATGGTAAAGTCAGATTTAAAAGGAAAAGGTACAAATCGAATAGAAATGATTAAAATACATAAAGGGAGTACAGAAATTTTAAAGATGATCAGTTTAGAGAAATACTAGGATTTTATCTGAGACAATTAAAAACTGAAAATAATAACGGAGTTAAGCGAAGAAATTGTAAAAGCCGGCGTAAAAGCCCTTGATGAGGTGGCACCATTTAAAACGCTGAAGGTGCAATGAATGGAATGAAAGTAAATGGTATTGCGAAGAAATACAAATGCTGTACAAAAAGAGAGGTGAAGTATATCAAAAGAGCTAAATTAACGAGAGAACCAGACAAGTGGGAATAGTATAGGAAGATAAGAAATAATGTAGTTAAATTAGTAATGAAAAATAAATTAGAATGTAATAACAATACAAATGAACACAAAAATAATAGTAAAGAATTATGGCAGGGAATCAAAATATTTACAAGCAAGGTGAATGTTGGTGTGACGAAGAATTTTGTAAATTTAAATTGATAAAAAAGGAAGTATTGCGGAGAATTATCTATGAATTACCAAAAAAAAGGAACAGACGAGGGTATTATGACAAAAATGACAAAAGAAAATTATGAAATATTAAAGCAGTATTTTAAAAGGAAGTATTGCGGAGAATTACTCACTATAACGAAGACCCAAAGCAGTAATAGTACCGCTGAACTCCAAGGAGGTGCGCCAGAAAGAAAAGACATTCTATATTCTGAGTAAAAGTTCTGAACGCACTCAAGTAGCGGAAATTCAACATCCAATCAGGAACCGCTTTGAAGAATTTCAGATGGCGCGATCAGCACCATAAGGAAACATTCTCTCTCTGCTACCTACCTTCGAACGGTACAGACCAGTTTCCTTTTTTACCGCGAACCTTCGAACGGATCAGTTTCTTTTCTTTGCTATGAACCTTCGCACGCAACGGACCAGTACTGTCTTGCGTTGTATTTTGTTTGGACATTCTAAGTAATGAGTGGCGTATATTTGTTGGAGACCGCCGTCGGGCTGTGTTGCTTTGCGAGATCGGCGAGCAGCAAACCGACGAAGAAAAGTACTTCACGACGCGAGAGGTTAATTCGACCTTGGACGCAGCCGGACCATCGCCGTCTTCTGGAGTGGCAAGAAAGTGTCTTCGCAGCGACGTCGTGAGTTAAAAGGACAAAATTTCAAAACTTTAACAAAATCCCTTTTGAAAGGACAGTTGGAAGGCGGATAAATCATGCATTAGAATATAGATTTCACCTCACGCCCAGACGGAGATAGTTAGACGTTTAAACCACAGCTATTAAGCATAACTTATCAATATTTCTATATCGTAGCGAGAATTCAGATCAATTATTCATACGAAAAGATGTAAAATTTATTCCTTTCGATTTTTTGTTTAACCATTTTATTTGTTATTGTAATGAATATTCTTTTTTTGCAATACATAATTTAAATTGAGTTAATTCAATGATAAAGAGGTTAATAAATTGTGTGATAGTGTAACCGCTTAAGGGACCTCATTCATTGTATTAGTTTATTGATAGGTATATGAAGAAGGGTATATTGTACATACGAATTTTTCTTTTAGCAGTGTTTGTGATGTGATTTTTTTGTTTTTGTGAATTGTATAAAAGTTTTTCGTTGTATTAATGTAAAACTGTAAGATGATATTGGGTCATTGAAAGCATTTTTGTAAATAGAAAGTTTTGTATATCTGCAGTCAAGGTATATCTGCAGTTACTTGAATTTATAGGTAATACGTAGATTAGTAACGAAATTGTACCACAGAAATTTGATAGAATATATCAAAACGTTCTTAAAGTTAAAAGTTAACTTGTCTGTTTTATTTAATATCTTAAAACAAGATAAAGACGGACCCACTCCTGTAGGACTTCCTAAATTCTGGATATAACATTAAGTTATTGGAGTGACCCGCTCATGTTTTTATCCCATAGTAGAGAGCGGTCATCTGGCATAGTATCCTTGAAGAAAAATGTGAAAGGTTACCCTAGGAAAAGGGATTATCCCGGAGTCATGGGAAACTTCCACAGTAATATCAATTTCAAAAGCGACAAATACAATGAGAGCAGCAGAATTTAGGCCAATAAATAAGCTCTCATGTATGAAAAAATATTAGAAGAAATAGTGAAGAAGCAGTTAAATAATTAAAAAATAAAATTATAGGAAATAAACAATCAGGCTTCAGAGAAAAACAATCATGTGAAACTGCGGTACAAGCAGTTTTACACGAATGGAAGATTAATATTGATGCAGGAAAGAAAGCAGGAGTTATCTTCTTGTACGAGGGCATTCGAAACTATTGATAGGACAATGCTTATTGAGAAAATGTACAAATACGGAATCCAAAGTGACGTTAAAAAGTGGTTTATTTCATATCTTAATAAGGAAAAGCAAAAAGTAAAATATAATGTTATCTCAGCGTAGACTTAGGTGTTCCGCAAGGGTCATTGTTTGGTCCAATATTGTTTATAATTTACATTAATGCCAATCATATATATGGTAAATGATTGTAAAATTAAATTATTTGCTGATGACACGTTATTATATGTAAATGGGAAACAGAAGCGGAAATTGAATTTAAATTGCAGAGTGTATTTATTGCAATACAAGAATGGTTAAAGGTAAATAAATTAATAAATGTTGAAAAAACTGAATTTATGATTTTACATAGTGTAATAACAAGAAGTAATAGAAACTAAACTATTCACAACTGACTCAAAGAAAAGACAATGGGTATACAAAATAAAATATTTGGGAATAATTATCAATAGTAAATTATATTTTAAAGATTATAAGAGTACATAGTAAAGAAAACTGGAAAAAATATTAATATTTTAAACAGAATTGGGCAACATATAAATGGCTATACAAGATGTTTGATATATAAATCCATAATTGCACCCCATTTTGATAACTGTACAACAATACTACGAGTCCTAAAAACAAATTAATATACTTCAGATACCACAAAATAGAGCCATGAGGGTAATAATTCAATGCAATAGATACACTCCAGTGCTAGACATGCTAGATATTCTGCAATTTATGTCAATAAAAGAGAGAATTAATTACAAGTCACTAATTTTTATTTTTAAATACTTAAAAATCATATAACAGGAGATTTAGTAAACAAAATACAAATAATGAAAGATAAAACAAGAAGTGAAAAAAGACAACACAAATTACATTAGTAATTAATTTCAGCAAAACAAAAAAAAACTATTTGACAAAGGATTTGAATTATATAATAAATTACCATTAGAAATAAAAAATAAACAAATTAAAGAATTTAAAAGAAAAATTATAAAATATATCAAAGTAGAAAAATAATTTTGTAAATAGTTAATGGAGTATACCTTAGTTTGTACCACTGTTATATGAACAATGTATGTAAATATGTATTTTGTATAATTAATAGCCGAGAAGGCTAAATAAACTAAATCTATATCTATACTATACATACATATTTTTGATGTTTTTAACAATAAAAAAGTTGGGCACGTATTTTGAAGTTAAGAAGAACACAAACAAAATCATTCATAATGAAAGTCAAAGTTGAACACTATTATTAGATAGTAAATATGATTCGCCAATAATGAAAAAATAATTATATTTTTAAAACCCCAATACATGGAGTCTATGGTTGAAACCACAATAATATTGTTTAGAAAGCTTTTGATGGTAGTTTTTATGAGTACATCTGTAATCCGTAAAAATTTGTAATTACATTTAAATGCGCTTGAATGCCACTTGATAAATGCGAAAGAGCTCACAGATAAAGTTATCTCGTGAACAATAAATGCATTCAATACTCAGCGAGCGGTTGGGAATATAATTGGTCAGGAAGAACTCATTTTTGTTTGTTAACAAAATTTTATTGACAAATAAAAGTAATATTATTCAATCACAAAAACAAAACAATTTCGACGATCCACGCTTCAACAACATTTTATTTTTAAAATTTCAATAACTAGAATCGCATAGGGTTATTTCGCACGCGGTTGTCCAACGCCCTCACGCACATGTGGATGTTCCATATCACATTTCACGTACACAGCCAACCACAATCCACTCTGCTCTGATCCAGCCTCCACGTGCCCCCTTTTACAGACCTTGTAGTGTCCGTGCAAAACCACCGACAACGCGCACCGTCCAATGCTGACCGCTGGCGGAAATCGGGGCTTCGATATTGATAATTTCTAGGCTTTTGCACAACCCACGCCACACGGCGGGCTGACTGCACGAGCCAGTGGAACTATAAAAAAACCCTAATGCTATGGTTTGATTCTTTCCATGAATATGCATGCAGATGTAAAATCGGATGCGAATGTCGATAAGTTGGGCTTTTTCGTACTGTGCTGTTAAGTTCATTATGACGCTACGGAGGGCGGCTCTAGTTCGTTTGTGGAGAGCCGAACGATGAATACTGATCGGCAGACGATGTCATAGACCGCACACTGCTGCCTGTCGAATGTGTACGCCAAAGATTCCCAACCTTTTTCATCCATCGATCACTTTTTAAAAGTGTGTTGCTTCATTAACCTCTCTTCATTTTTTCTACGCGTGCACCATCCAGCATACATCATATTCATAACAAAAAATTTCCCGTAAATGACTTAAACTAAAAACAATTACACAAACAAACTTAACTAAAGTATTGATATAATGTTTTTAGATTCATACTTATTGTATTGTTTTTTTTTTATTTTTTACAAATATAAACAATCTTTTGAAAACAAAATCACAGATTTTAATTTGTACAAGAGAAGGGAATGATGAGAAATTTTGAAAAGAGAGGACAGATTATAATTGTGGGACGTTGAATAAGAAAACAATCAATTGAAATACAATGCGTTGTATAAGAAAACAATAATAAACATCATTAATATCTAAGACACACAACAAGAAGTTGTCAGATCCAAAGACTTCACACAGGTTTCTCTATGGATTTTGACATGCTGAATCCGAATCTGAAGCCAGATTTGTGTCACCACCCTATAGTTTTTTTTTAAATCCAGCAGAATACAAATTGTCGACGATTTTTCGCGATTTAAAAATCTGTAGGGTGATGACACCATTTTGGCATCAGATTCGGTTTCAGCGCGTCAAAATACATAGAGAAATATGTGTCAGTCTTTGGGTCTGACATATTTATCTTGTGTGTCTCTGTATTTTTGGTAATCACTACGATCTTGATCTTACGGGTGCAAATTCGTCTGTCGACTCCCAATCCACGCTCTATCCACCAATGAGCCGCTTTAAAACGTCATCGACCCCAGGGGGTCGTTAGGTGTAGGCGGAAACACAGGATGCGTGCGCTACGCTCTTTGAGCGGGAGCATAGGCACGCGTCAAAGTTTGGTTTAAAACGTGCAGGTGTAAATGTTGACTACATTTTCTTTTCCTCACCCTTTGTGCTGGATACGTGCAAATCCCAGCTACCGGTGGGAAGCTTTGAAATGTTTCACCGTGCACGATGAGCCTAGAACAAACAGTCCTTTCAAAGTCGCTGTGTACGCATTGGGTTGGATTCTAAATGTTAGTCAGGCCACATAAATAAATGAGAGAACTGAAATAGCAAAAGGACAAAAGCTTCATTTCATTGTGGCTGGTTCTCACTTCGAAATTAATGATTTCATGCAGTACAGTTATGGAGAAGTAAATAAATTATGTGTATTTACAGTACAACCATCCGGTGAAATTTATGTGATCAATATTTTAACATTAAGCAATACTGTAATGCAATTGACATTTCGTTTCCAAAAGATTTACTAAGAAAAATATTTTTCATCTAAATATTATGATACTCTTAGAAGTCAGCACGTTCCTGACTCAGTGTAAAATGAAACCAAGAAGTGTGTTTGGTATCAAATACGGTACTATGGAAAACTAAACACTAGTGATGTTTCAAGAATTTACATTCTACTACAGTATATAGTTTCTCGCATTACTTGCAACTCTTGAGTCTCAAGTATGGATGAAGATCGTCTGTAGGTAACAAGAATCTCACATTAAGGACGTTTCTGGCTCTAAACATTCGAGAGGGGGCAAGCTTATGAAGTCATCATTTTTTTATTAATTTATTGATGCTAACAAAGTGCACCTATTAAATAAAGGCTGGTGAAGTTATGTCGTAGCTGCTGTATTTTGACAATAAACGTAGAAAATGGCGGCAGCTATGGAGAGGATAGTGGCGGAGGTTAGAGCAGGAATGGTTGGAATTAATGTGGTTATTTTTTACTTATACGTTATTGCTTGCTATTTCTTCGATACGGAGCTCGGTATACCCTACGTTTCTTACCTGGATCGAAATGATCGAGGTCATGAGGGAAATATGAAAATAGCTGAATGATTATACACGTTCGTTTATGGAGGGAATTATGAACGAGACTTATGGTCGGGAAATATGAAATGACGAACCGAGTCAAGTTAATATCTAGTAATAAGTAAATAAGTAATTCGGGATCATTGAAATTGGTTAAAAAATGAAATCTTGTTTGTACCACGGATGTTAACTAGTTTTAATGATATCGGGCGGCAAAAACGCTCAAACTAAAGGCCCTCAGATCTTTCGTCGCCGCTCGATCATTAGAATACTTATAATACCCTTGATGCATAAATAAGTGTTCTTTCTCTTCATCAGATATGAAAACACAGGTTCGCAGGGGTATTCCTACATCTGCCCGCTGCAGAGTAAGCGAGTATCTTCATAACGTACTTTGCTCTCGCAGTTTTTACTGATGAAGGAAGGGAAAACATTTTTTTGTACATCATGCGAGTGCTATCGTTGCAACATCTGAATGTTAGTGGTATAATAATATTCTTTTGAAAGTTGTTTTCAAAATATGAAATTTAAATACCACTAACGCATGTATTTGAAAATATCGGGAAGGATGTGTTCCCTATATCCTTATGACAGAGAGGTTCGAGGCTCACTTACATTCACCAGCTTCTGACCAAATATACAGTAGGTACTTCGACTGTCGCTATATTGCCGAAGAAAGCCTTAAAAATATGCCACTGGTGTTCTTGTCCACGGAACCCAACAACGCCTATATTTAACACTAGAGCGATGCTGTTTTGACGACTACAAAATATTAAGTAATGTTATCTTTATTAAAATGAACAGTAAGCCATTGTGCTTATTTGACTTTAAATTTATGAGAAAAAAGTATATGTGAAAATTTTGAAAATATTCATCCACTTGAAACTTATATTGATGGCTTTATCTTAAACGCCCGATAGCCGTCAAATTGACTGCTTCCCAATAACTGCTAAACTGTGCGCTCCGTGTGACGACTTGTTTCATTTATATTATCTTATCTCTCTTCCGAAAAATCATGGTCGCTTTTTAAGCGTTATTGTTCATCGTATGTGAAGTGTCGATATTAGAAGTCAGTGATGAAATGAAACGCTATCGGGTCTCTCTGTGACATCTTACGACGTAAGGTAATCCACGAGTGAGCAGTCGGTATTTTCCCAATTCCTTTGATGTCATTTGCATATATTCTTTTAATTACTGTAATCAATCAATAAAATGATAACGAATGATGATGAATTACGTATTGTATGCACTTGTATGAATAAATTCCTCAAAATCCAGAAATTCCCATTAAATACATGAGCCGTCAAAATGACGGCGTGTGGGCATTGTTAGTAAATGCAAGGTCCGGGCTTTATAGTGTTAAAGATTAACACTACAGCGCAGCACTTCCATTTATCTCCAGCAGCCGACAGGACGATCTCGAGACAAACACAAAAATATGGAACGTTAGTCTGGAGTGAACGCCAGCTGTCTCCGAAAGCCCACCGCCCGTGCATCCCCTCTAGGGACGAGCGGCTTCAAAAGACGCTGTCAGAACAAGAGAAGAACAGCGGTCGCGAGGGAAAGTTGAACAAACTTTCGGCGCTCGCGTATCTCCATCGGGTGCGCCACTCCACTGGATTGCATTTACACGCTCTGCAAACTCGCGACCGAAGGAGGAGGCAGAAGACACGAGCCTTCTGGGAGCCGTGGAATGCCCCCGGAGCGCCGCGCCGTGACTCTTTACGGTGAAGGCACATGAAAAAAGAGGCAGGCAGGTTGTGGCTGAGACAAGACACAGGTTGTACTTGGGAATTAATGAACGTCTGAGGAAAGAAAGTGGAGCGCAGTTACAGCCAGTATGCGCAGAATGCAAAGGAGAGTAAGCGATGGTGGGGAGAGTGCGAAATATACAGAAAAGGTTTTATAATAGTTATTTATGCACCAAGGGCATTTAAAAGGATTCTAATGATCGAGAGCCTTTGTCTCCACGGATTTTTGTCGCGCAAGAGCATTAACCCCAGTTACTCATGTACATACAAACTTTATTTTTTACCCAATTTTCATTATTCAGATTTGCTTATTTAGTAATTAACTAGATGTTAATTTGACTTGGTTTTTATTTTCATATTTCCTTCCCATAACTTCCTTTCATACTTTTCTCCATAAGAGAACATGTAGCATCATTCAACTATTTTCATATTTCTCTTGTAAGCACAATCCTCTCGATCCAAGTAAGTTAAGTAGTGTATATCGAGTTCCATGGCGAAGGCAATAACGCAAACGTGCAATAATGTATTAGTAAAAACAAAAATAATTGTATGATATGATTTATTATTATTATTATTATTATTATTATTATGTGTCCCTCCGGCATGCGTGGTCAGCGTGCTAGCTTTCCGCGGTGCGATCTCGGGTTCCATTCCTGCTCGGGGCAAAAATAGAGATGCAGTTTTTAATAACTAGTATTATTCAGTTTCTATAGCTGTGTATAAAAAGAAAAGACTTAGGCAGGCCAAGTAAGCTAGATACGGTGTGGTGGGAATACCTAATGCTCGCCACATGTCTCCCTTAACCTAAGGCATGGATAACAAAACATGGCTCCGTCCTGGGAACACCGCTATGTCACAAAAAGTGGACTTTAAAATGTCAAATAAAATAAAATAATTAGTAATCTTTTTATTCATATCATTATGTTTTTTGATAAAACCAAACTGATGTTTTTATCAAACGACAACTAGTCTAATATTCACGTTTACATAATAAACAGTATATACTAACAAAAACTTGTGTCAAACATATTTACCAGTTTTACAGATTTACAAATTTAACAGATTTTTATTTAATATTTAGAAATCATAGACCGAAATTTTTCTCAGAATTTTTTTGCCTAATGAATGCGTCGTCAGTATATCTGCTCTCTCAAGAATCAAAAACCCGGTTGTTTCTGTTTAATTTTTCAAGATCTCAGAGTGTTCGGAATTACACCTGTTGCTGAGAGTACAATTTGTTTGCTCTTCACTTCCAAGATGCACCACTGTTTACTCAAAATTCTCTACAGTTCACTACCTCCATTTTTATAATGCCATAAGGTTACTAGCATTAACATCTACTGAATTAGTATTACATTAGTATTAACAACTGCCAATTATCTCAGAATATCACATCAGATGTACTAAGATGAATTGTCCAATCAGTTAGTATTCTGCAGCCCAAATGCAGTTTATATCATTATTCAAGTCATTCTATGGAAATTATCAGCAGTAAGGTGTATCAAACTTTGCAGTATTACTACATACCTTTGTCATTATGGGAAATATTCACGCCACCATGTCATGACTGAGCTCTCTTCTATCGTAATATTTCCTTGTAATGCCTCCTTGGCAGCGAAGACACGTTGGTAAATTATACTATCGAAGCAAGCCACTAGTAGTGGTTGAGAAGAAGCGGTCCTAAAATAAGGGGATGAGTCAAGAAATGTGTTGATATATGTAGTTGTAGTTTAACAATTATGTGTACTCAAAATATGTAATTATGAGTAGTTTTATGAAATATATAGAATGAAGAATGTATTTGTAGGAATAAAAGTAGTAATTTTGTGTTGGTGGCCTAATATCTTATTTTCTTCACTGGAAACATGTAAATATTTTTAAAAGGTTGAAAAGTATTTAAGAGAAAGACGGCGTGTGTACACAGAATACAAGGATTATGAGTAGTTTTATGAAGTATATAGTTTGAAGAATGTATTTGTAGGAATAACTTTAGAGAGAGAGAGAGAGAGAGAGAGAGGAGAGAGAGAGAGAGGAGAGAGAGAGGAGGAGGGAAAGGTGAAAAAAGGTAATGTGAAATGGAGAAAGATTTTTACAAAATAAACGAGTAAATATTTCGACAGTCCAAATCTCATTTTCTTTCAAGAACCGCCCAATATTATTTTCATCGTTATTTTCAGGCATATGAATGAAATTGCTTTCACGCTACTCGTTGGTTGTAATTGAGATTACCAGAGTCAGCAGGTTTTTCGTAGACAGGTGGGGGGTGATCTTTCCCCACTTGATGGCGAGATCCGGAGCCGACTTCCATCGACTAACAGGGCTTTTCCCTACCACGTTTCTTCCACCAGCGGGGCACCGCCCGGCCCCAGCCCAGACAACTTCCAAGTCCCCGACCGGTCTCCGGTGTGGTAGTGTAGTGCATGTTGTACTAGTGTAGGTGTGTGTAAGGGGTGTGGTTAGAATAAATAAGAGGAAGGAAATATTGCGCGCGGTCCGTGTCCCGTTTGTTAGGGTACTGCTCCAGCATTCGCCTGGTGTAGATCGGAGAAACCACAGAAAACTACCGATCAGGGCAGCCGGCCTCTAGAATTCTCTTCCAGGCAGCAACTGACCCAGCTGAGAAGCAAGTATCGAAAATTCTGCCTGACGTCCGAACTCGAACCTAGGACCTCGCGGTCAGAGGCACTGCAGTTAATTGATGCACTGAGCCACCGCTCCCGGCGATTGTAGTTTAAAACATTTTTTTTATGATGCTTCAAAAACGTTCCCTAAATGTGGTGAATGTTATTTCCTTGGAGGTGACGAGTGTTGCTCCTGTCCTAGTACATGAGATCCGACGGTGACGCCAATGTGCGTCAATATACAAGGCTTCCCTCCCCAGGTATGTCCCTCAGCGCGGCACCTCCTCAGCAGTTTAAGCATTCGACTGATCTTTCGACATGCGTTTTAAGAGGAGACAAGGATGAGGAAGGAAAGATCGCGCGCGGTCCGACGGACCATTTTTTAACACACCTCTCCTGTGTTCGCCAAATACTGACCGCAGAAACCACGGAAAATTGGCTAGCAGAGCAACCTCAGATAGAATTCCCTTTCAGACTGTTTGAATTCGATCTAGTTATATATCTGGTGTCCAAAATGCGCCACTGTCGATACTAGAACCCCTTTATATGGTTAGGAACGCTGACGTCTGAGATAAATGTAAAATACTGCGCCCAGAATAATGTTCACAATACGTTGCATTGTTTCGATCTTCAGGGTGCAACGAAGATATTCTGTGATGTGGAGTTCCCAAAATTTTGAACACGTATGGCCCATGACTAGGTGGCAATGAAATATCGGTACCAAATGACACAAAAGAATTATACTGAGCATTATTATACTGACGAATATTATTTCTAAAGTTTTGTGATGTGTCATCGTCTCCTATAAATAACTCTTTGATTTCTTCTGACATATTGCTCGAAGGTAAAATTATTTTCCCATTTAAGCAACACAGAGTAAACTCGTTTGCAGAATTTATCTCTCATAGGAAGTACAAAGCAGAACAAAACTGACATTTCATAGACAATGACCCAACAGAAAACGGAATGACCTTACTACCAGGACACCGACGCTGAATTTTGCTTTCCCTGCGTTTAGTTAATGTACTACGTTTGCGTCTTTTGGGGCGCGTGGGCAACGATTCGGAATTCGATATAACCTGTGAACAACTTCACTACTTCAGTACAACCGAACAAAACCCACTGTCCGAATGGTCTCTACAAAATACACCACAAAAGATTAAATATACACCAAAATAATGAATCAACACAAACAATATCTGATGCCACATCTAGGGATCATATTTTTTTCATTTAAAGGGAAAAATACTACAATCGGTTCAGGAGAAGCTGTAAACGAATCCATGGCAGATACCTTATTTTTTTTAAATATATAGATAGACAATCCAAGGACAGATGTGTTGAACCGACAGCCATTGAATATCTTCGTGGGAATCCATTGCCTACTCCACGCTTTATCTATCGTGAAGATGATCCTTCTAATGTTAACTTATAAAAAAAAAAGTTTTTTAAAAATATTATTCATACTTTTCGCAACGCTCGACGCTTCAGTATGACCCTGGTGCTGTTCGGATTTTGAAGTCGTATCCACTTCCATAGAGCCGCGGGTGCCAGGTGGGACTGCTCTCTATCTGCGTGGCGCCACTGTGTAATCAAAATTAAGCAGAGTTACCTCTTCCCACCGCGAAGACCGGGGGGTGGCGTTCTCCACTCACGTGTCCTCGATTTTACCTCATTACCACACTCGCTAATGTAATATTCCGCCGAGACGAGGAGACGGTAATTTTAAAATTGAAACGGGGAACAGACCGTGTAATGAGCTTCGTGTTCCTGCACAGCAAAGAGCAAAGAGGACGAAAGGGCACCGGTCGGTGTGGGGATGAGGACTGCGTGGGCGGCGGCGGCGTCTGAGAGGGGATGCAAGAGATAAAAGCGGAGAGGAGTTGGCGCCGGCCTTTGCCGCCGCGGCGTCTGCTGCCAGCTGAGAACCGACACTCGTTATTCTACCACCCGTAGCGTAGTAGTTGGCGTGCTAGTTTATCTCGTCTGGGTATCGTGGTTCAAATACTACCCGTTTCTAAAGTGCCCAGGCATCCCTTATTAGCCGGGCCAGTCCCTTTTTCTGAGCCCCTGTCCCGTATATTTTTTTAATGGAACACGGGACGACAAAATGTCCCATTTTTGTGACAATAAATAATCAGCATAAAGTGCCGCCAACAATTTTATATTTACCATAATGAATTCCGTTGGGTTTGCATTAGTTTACAAAAAAGAAAGCACGAGTAGATCATACGCTCATGTCCCACGTAACAAGAGTGTTTCACAGAGTATTGAAATCAAGAAGGGAGAGATTCAATGGTGGTTCTAGAAAGAGAAAATTAGCTATCGCATCATTTGAGCTCCTACATGCTTCATCGCTATCGATATCGTTACCCAGAAATTCAATAATCCGAATATTCTGCTTCTAAAATGTCCCACTTATTGGTTTTAAAAATGTGGTTTACAATTTGAAATAATGTTCGACTTTTACAAAAAGGAATTTCCAAAAATAATTATTTGAAATAAATTTAAATTTGCGGACATTTTGTTTATATTCGTGCCATTTATTTCTATTAATATTTAAAAAGCGTAGTTTGCTTCAGTGTGTAATGTTGCATTTTGTTATGTGTCTGTGTTCCGTTTTCTGAATCAAGAAAAGTCACAATGTTCCGTTTTTTGATTTTTAAGATCTAGTTATTCCGGGAGTGGAAGTTTGTAGTGAACGACACTGTTTACAGTGACTATTCTTGGGGCTCTCCCATACTTTTCTGCCTTTGATTTAACATTTCTCCGTTGTACAAACGCATGTACGTTAATTTGGCGTTTAGGGTTGGATTAATCCGACGTTTTCCAGCTAGCATTAATCCTAGGCGTGGGCCCTATTTTTACTATGTACGACTAGGGGGGGAGACATGTGATGAGCTTAACGTATTCCCATCACCCTATCTAGCAAACGTGACCTGCCTGAGTTTTTCTATTGTCACACAACTTTAGAAACAGGCGATTGTAATGAACAGCTACAGCTCTATTTTTGCCGCGGTCGGGAATCGAATCCGAGACCGCATCCGGGACCGAAAGCTAGCACGCTGTTCATGAGATACCACAGGGGTAATCAGTGCTGCCAATGTGATGCCACCCCGGGTTTGTGGGCGGTCACTCAGTCCTGTCCTGGCGGTGCCCGACGGCGCCTAACTGCAGTGGTCGCACGAAAACCGGCGCTGTCACCGCGATGTGAGCGTTTGCGACCGTTATACATACCTACCGTATTACCATTATCATTTAAACATTATTTGTTTTCAACATTCCACGTTACATGACAAGTTCAGGTTCTGGAGTAAAGATCCCTGCCACTCTATATTGTTCACGTACGACGACCACACAAAATGTCTGTCGCGGGAAATTTTGGCGTCTCTAACCCTTTCTTCTTCCTCAATTAAGATATTTTTCGGAATTTATAGCCTAGCTTCCTTCAGAGTCATAGAACCCGCCCCCCTCCATTTCTTGTCGTTTCCTCTTCACTTCCGTTACTGTGTTTGCCATCATTACCGCCATCAAGGTCTCCCAGAGTCCTTTTGATTTCTTCATTTTCTTTCCCCGTAGGTCTCCTCACATCTTCACCATCCGTGAAATTATTGACCACCCTCACTGATGTCCACTGCCAAAGTCCCCTCTTGCTCACTTTGTCCACTCTTCACTTTGTTCACACTTTTCCGACCTCTCAGCCACTGTCTTCTCTGTAATACGATCCCTCACTCTTCTTAGTGTTGTCTTCGACTCCCCATCCTCATTTCTCGCTGTCCTAACTGCCCTTTTGTTCTCAACACCCTCGGCGACTCCTGTGCATTGTATCATCAAAGCCTTTCCGCCTCCTTTTCGGCCTTCACTTTGCTGCCCCCGCCCTCTCAGAACTATCTGCTACTTCTCTAATCTAATTTCGTGTATTTGTTGTTCTTTCACCATTCTTAAAACTCTCTCCTCCTCTCCTCCTTCAACGGTCTCCGTCAACTTCCACCACTGTTCGCATAGCTCTTTGATGCTCCTTCCGCAGACCCTCTCTACTGACATCCCTTCCTCAGAGCCTTTTCCTTCCTGTCCCTCCCTTCCCCACCCCACCCTCCCCCATTCCCTTCGTCTGACTGCACAAAGGGCCCTCTCGTCGATACCCCGCGCCTCCGCGCGCCGGTGGCAATGTCCCAGTTAAATATGCACAAAGTGCACGAGGAAAAACAAACATTCGCGCAGGCGGGCCAGGTCAATATCCTTTTATCCGCACGGAATGACTCGCGCCCTTCTTAGCGACGGCGCGCCGCCCTCCGCCCCACCCCCCGACTCCGCTCCCATTGTCACGGCTCCTTCTGGCCGTCCCGCCCTCGGCCCCGGCCACGCCCCCACCGCGACCTCGCTGCGCCTTAGGAGATTCGCCGCCGCGCCGTCTTAGAGCGAGCCGCCCCGCTCCGCGAGGAGATTGGAGAGCCCACGTCCCTTCGCGTAGCGCGACGCTGGCGCACCCGCCCGCCTCGCCTCGCCTTGTCTGGTCTCGCTTCGCAGCGGATGTAGTTGTTTGATCAGGACTCTCGCGTTATGAGGTGCGCGTGTGCTTGTTAAGTTTATTATAAGGAAAGGATTTCATTTGGCTAGGATCCGGTATGCGTTGGAAATCTTTATCCGCGGAATAATTACGTTTTCTCTTAAAGATGTAACGTTTATGTGTGTGTAAGCTAAATTTGCTGAAGGGATTCAAAGACTTAACAGCTATTTGGCCAAGCCGCTTTTGAATGTGTAGTATCAGTCGGAATAATTTAATACATGTGTTGGTATTCTATTAGTAAGATGAACATCACATTTATTAAGCATTTCTTTATTATCTATATAATTTTTAACTATTGATTTTGGATGACTGAATGAACTTAAGTGCTATAATGTATTTTTTAGATAGCTAAAATATTTAATTTACGTTTTAAAAGTTTTGCAAAGAACAATCCTAAATTATTAATTTCATTAAAACATTCGTAGAAATTTATAAATTAAAATTAGACTTTGAGATATTTCTGAATTTGGTTTAATTACTGGATATATTATTGTAATAATTTAGCTGTGTCCGAATTATATTTGTACACATTTGATATCACAAATTATAAAATGATATAAAAGTATAAAACTTGTGATACATTCGACCAATTTAATAAGAATAATTGTGAGAATTACCGTTATAATTGCTGTAAAAAGCTTTTTAATATTATGCTTTTCAGTATCTTATCAACATTTTAATTCTGATTTAGACAAAAGGGATCGTGCGTGTCACAGCGTTTTTCTGAAAACGTACACAAAACATCACATAAAAAAGACTAGCTGATTACATAGCATTATGAAAGTTGTTAGCAAAATATGGAAATATCATTTGTTCAAGTCTGCATAAATGCCTGGTTATTTTGAAACATTAATTATATTCACCTCCGTAGCTAACGAAATTTGCCTCATTATTTATAACAAAAGACCATTAGAAAGACTAAAATTGGGAATGTTTTAATAGTTACGCAGAGATTTAGGTATTTACAAGAGAACACACACACGTCTGGTGAAACATTTTAAAAGTCTCTCTTCGTGTACTTTTCTAAAACTTGTTTAAAATATTTTTATGATAAATTGATGCATCAAAGGTCTGCAGAAATGTTCAGTACGTCATATTTTAATGACATTCGCTTCCTTACAGTCAAAAATAGTGCTAAAAAACTGATTTGGTTTTTCATAAAAATTTCTGTCTTCAATATAATATAATTGTCAAAAACTGATCACAAAAAAAAAAAATTTTAAAATTACAAAACTTAACTATGAGAAAATTGCTTGCTGAAGAATAGAAAAGCAAATTTTAATTATAAAATTAAAATTGTCGACAACTAGTTCAGAATTGTTTTATTATTTGAATGTTTATTTGTGTAAGATATAGATGAGAATTATTAACAATATTATTACCTTACCTATTCGCAACAACAGTCTAGCAAATTTCTTACATCAACATTTACGATCTTCCATCAAATAACAGCGATATTTTGCTTGTTCACAGAGCCTATGTCTTCTATTTTCACAAATAGGATTTTCTTACCTGAAAGTTAACTTGACCAAAATTAAACAAAATGTGTACACAACATTCAAATAGAATATATTTTAAATATTTCTGAGAATATGAAGAATTTAACTTGCATTAAGAGATTTCACAGGCCCGGAAATTGTAGCCGTCCTATTCACTTCAAAATTGCATCATTATTAGTCCTTAAACACTATTATAACACTACTTCTCTAAAGAAAATATGCCTTTCGAAAACGAAAAAAGGTGTTCGTAATATTATAAATAAAAGTAGAAAATTGGAATTTGAATTCATTAAAAGCCATTTTGGGATTAAATCTGAATTATTCGTACCGAGAATCTCGAAAATAAATCCTAGTATTGTCCTTTTATTTATTTATTTATTTATTTAACGTCAAAAAACAGTTAAAAACTGCGTATGACGTGCTATGGTGAAAAGTAAATTGTGTGCACATTTTCAAAATTCTGTGATCCCTACACTAAGTCATATACTACTTAAATTTTGAATTTTTGAAAGGGAGAAAAAAGAACTCCCATGTAGTAAAATCTATTTTCAAGGATAAACAAGCAATAAATTTTGAATTTTGAAAGGGAGAAAAAAAAACAAAAAACTCTCATGTAATAAAATCTATTTTCAAGGATAAATAAGCAACAAAAAACTCTCATGTAATAAAATGAAGTTACATTTATGTCCAGAAGCAAAACAAGGGCCATCTCAGCATTCGCTCAATGGATCAGGGAAACTGGACGAAAAACCTGATCGAGATGGGGATCATTGACCCGGAAGCTGTAGTACAATAGTTGTTACAGGTTGTTTATACTCATTTATACAGTCCAAATGGTAAATAATGCATTATGTATCATTGTTAAAATTAATGTTACTTTTCTTGTGATGCTCAGTATAGTCTCTAATTGTATAGAAACAGTTATGCAGCAGAAACGATTTCACTTGGGATTTAAACTTTTCTATTGAATGTAATCGTTTAATGTCATCTGGCAAAGTGTTGTAAAATAATGTACATGTATTGTATGTGAATTTTTTGTAATGAGCTGTTGATACTGTCACCTGATGAATATGATTTCAACGTCGAATGTTATAGTAATAGACTTCGGCATTTTCTGAAAAATATTCCGCCCTTGAGCAAGTCGTTTTTACAAAAACCACTTATTCGTAAATAAAAGACACGGTAATGGTAGAATTCCTAGATTAATGAAGAGGCTTACATGAATCGCGTGGGTGGGATTTGGTTATTATTCGTACAATTCGTTTTTGTAATCTAAAAGTCTGGGAGCTATAAGATGTATTGCCCCAGAATATTATGCCATATCTCAGGCGGGAATGAACATTCGCGAAGTATACACAACGAGCAGTATGAAGGCTGACTGAATTTGCAAGAATTCTGAACGCGTAGCATAATGAACTTAATTTTGTGTTCAATTCATTTAAATGGACGTTCCATTTAAGGTTTGTCCTTTTAGACAGCCAATTTAACAATCTCTTTACAATAATTTCGAACTATTCTTACCACCAGCCGCACGTCTTTCAGGGAGAAAGATTTTTAATTTCCACTTATCTTCAGACACCTCATTGATACCTTTGAATAGTCACTTTTCACAGAAATTTAAGAATAATTTAATAGATTAAGTAGAAAGTAAGCGAACAGTATTGCTTTTCTAGAATCAAACAAGAAGTATGTTCTGAAGAGTAAAAAAATATTTTTTTAAAAGAAATGCATACAAATAATGAAAACTCGCCGCTGAACCCCTCGTCCGGCCATTTTTGACCGCGCCCATCCATTTCCGCCGCTTGGTTGAGCGCGTCCCGTAACCCTGCCGAACCATGTTATTTGCGCCTGCCCACACCCGCGCGGTGTTGGGTAGCTAATATTAACTCAGCCACGAGGGGGCTACTGGGAGCCCCGGCGCCAGCGCCACCAGGGGGAAGGGGTGATGCAGCCAGAGGTCACCAGGGGCGCCACGCGTCACCCCTCTACCTCGTCACCGGAGTTAGGGCTGCGATGACATTTTTACTCTCTCGTCAGAGCCGCAATTTCAGAGAAGCACATTAAAAATCTGTTGGAGAGTATCGACCGCGTCCGTACAGTGAAGCGTGGGTAGACGATTACATATTTAAAGCTCATTCCGGAACATTGGATCAAAATTGCGCCATAAATTTGTTAATTACCTCCCGCGACTTTTATGGCTCAAATTCATAGAAACGCTTGAAACGGTGGCTATTTAACACGTTCGCCGCAAAAACGGGTCTACTACAATCCGGTAATATCTATAATTCAAATAACGCGGATTAATAAATACTTAATTCAATATGAATTGTGAATCGATGTTCCCACTCATTCTGCTCTATTGCACTAACAACAAATCTGAATCGTAATGCATTACAGGCAAACGCTTATAGTGACGGATGTGGTGTGGTGGCCTTTGCTCTATACATCTGCAAAAAGCTATATTATAATATTTGCTTATATGAGTTTTAACACATGCTTAAAGTGCGTCGAACTAATTGCTGACCTTTTTACTCTTTTTCATTACTATAATCAGAAGTGCAATCACTTAAATGCAGTTAATACTCAACTCTGTGCATATACGCTGTTAATAAATACAATTTTTGAGAAGAACATCACATTAGTAGTTTTTGCAAACAACGAAAAGGAATTCAGTATCATGAAAAATAATTGCTTATACTCTGATCCGCCTAATCGTATTCTTTTAGTACTTATTAGATATTTCACTCATCCAGCTATTTCTCTCCCAAATCAAATCATTTAAGGGCGATTTTTATGCGGATCGGCGAAATTTGTAATAAAGTAAGTTGACGATCTCGTGTAATACAATCGATATTTTAATAAAACAAATACGCGGCGGGATACAAATAGCCTACCATTACTACTTCTTATAATTATAGGTATGCAATATTAGTTCAACATATGAAACAAATCTATCATATAAAAGTGAAGCTGTTAACAATGGTATGTGCCACAAAACAATAGTATCACTGGAGTGATTGTTCCCAAATTTGTCATGAATATTTTTGAGCCGCCAACAGCAAATACAACGTAATTGCGATTCAAAATGATACTCCTAAATGTACTCTTTTTTACAAAAAGTCAAAGTGGCTTTGGAGTATACACCCCTCTAACTGTGGTAGTTTACCCCTTTGTTAAAAATCCGCATCTTAAGCAAAATACGGGTAACGCCGTGCCAACTATTCGCCATTTCTGATAAATAAATGCCTGAGCAAACCGGAGTTTCTTAAAATAGTGTTTCAAAGATTCAATTAATCTTAAAACGTCAACATGTTAACTACATTCGCATTTTGTTTTAACACAATTTATATAACACATAAATAAAATAACAATCAAGTAAATAATTTTAAGACCTCATTCTCTTTCAACATTTTTTTTAACTTTGGAAAGTCAAAGTATGAATTCATGTTTCTGCCCAGAAATATGGAAACGTATATCAAGTTATCGGGAAATTGTTGGTTTGTTGTTTTTACATTGACAAATTTTGGACGTTTCATGAAATGTATGGCCACAGGTTTCTCTGACAGGAAAGTGAAAGCTGTTCGGAGGGCTTCGTAGTGAGTTGCCGTGGGATTGTAATTGGTTGCCGTGAGAATATACCGTTTGCCCATGATTTCAGTGTATTACCCCCGCGGTTAACAAGGTATCATTATATTTGCTCTCGATTAGAACGTGAGCAAATTTGACAAGTTATTACTTGTAGGCATGTTGATCCAAATATAATTTAACTTATACAAAATATACATGCAACATAGAACGCTAATATTTTTCAATCGAACGAATGATTCTAATCCAGAATTATAGTATTTCGAATCAATAATTCTATTAAACGTAAAAAATACAGAAAGAGATTATTCTATTATGTTAGAAATTAAATAATTATATTAATCTAATATTTAATTTCAATTATTTGAAATATGCTATAAACTGTAGCATTTTCCCCTAAAACATAATTGGCGCATCGATACATTCTGAAAACACCATGTTTACTTTTTAGCTGCGAAATAGAGAGAAAGTTATGTAATGCTACGCAAAGAAACGGCGGATTTTCGACAGGAAAACTCTTTTTACAGGGTGCTGGCGATGAAAAAGTGGATAAATCTAGTTGCTATATTAAAAAAAAACTATCACCTGGTGTAGCCATAATTCATGTTTGTGAGTCCTTGATACCGAAAAACCGAATGATGGCAAAACGTCAGTCTGTCCCTGCGTCTGTCTGTCCGTCTGTGAACAACGCTGGTGACTAAGCCGTCCAGCCGATTTTCTCCAAAATTGATATTCTCCAATCGATTTGGCTGATGTCACGACACCTTGAATTTGAAACCGATATTTTAGTGTACTTCATTTAAAGTAATATTTAAATTACTTTATAAGAAGTTAGATAGTGTGAAGGAAGTTTAAGAGAATGGTGCACACTTCATTCATGATCGTTAAAAATCCTGATTTTACGAAAATTGCAAAAGTTCAAATTTTTTCGGAGTCATCACACAAATAAAATATTAAAGATGGAGAATTTTCCCTTAATGTAATGTGTTCCTTAAAGATAGATTTTTAAATAAGTGAATGTAAAATTTTTCTAAAGTTGAGTAATTTTTCCGTAATTTAGCGTGAAACTAGGGGGGAGAAATTGCCTGCTGTTTTAGCACCACTAGTTTAAGATATTTTCATGAAATCTATGAATATTGAAATACAGTTAATTTTAAAATTCTTTCTGTACCAAAGTTAGTGATTATGAGTATTGTATTAACGCATTTAATTTTCTTTCCAATAATGATTTGTAAATGAAAAATATTACAGCATGCCTTCCAATGAATAGCATGCTAGTAAAATACGTATTTACTTATACGTATGCGTAAAATTCTTATATTTTTTCTCGGTAAATCTAACCGACGGCTAATAGTTTTCTAGATTACGTTTTAATGAAAAGTTGGAAATTTCGTGAAGTGGTTCTATTTTTATCGCTCACACTAGAGCATTACTGATTTTGTACCCACCTTCAAATTTTATCTTCATTTTATTCACCAACAACGATTTTGATCAGTATTTAAACTGTCACAGACGATAAAGCACAATCACTCAATAGTCCTTTACACCATATTGCGAAGAAAGACACGTAAATCACTGAATTTGTATCTGTAAGACAATTCTCCTACACCACTACAGATTTCATCACCCTCCCTTCCGCACCGATGCATTATCAGGGAGATGTACGTTCGCAATATACAACGCAGGGGGGCAGCGTAGGCGGTGCCCCTTCCCAAACGGCTCGTGTACGACGGCAGGTAACACGTTGCGCGGCGTCGCCGTTACACGTGCGGGGGCTTCATCGTCGCCGGTGTATTAGGCGAAGGTGGGCCCGCAGCCACGCGGTTCTGACACGCGCAAAATTTGTCTGGTGCGGTGGCGGCGCCTCGGCGACCAGCCCTCCCCTATAGCGCCCCGCCAATGCATTACGACTGCGATATATCAAGGCTGGCGTCGGCGGGCGGCGACTGCTGGGGCGGCGGGCGGCTGCAGGGCCGGGCGCGGGAAGTGGTGAGGGCGTTGGGGGAGGAGGCGGGGGCGGTGCCAGCGGCAGCGCCGCGACGGAAGCGGCGGAACCGCGGGGGTGAGGAGGCAAGGTCGGGACGGGGAGGGGAGGCACAGCCTGCGGTGGGGCAGAAGCAACATCGTTGCATTTGCAGCGTTATTGACTGGATTATTCTAGGTTGGAGTCACAACGTGAAGTTTTTTTAAATATATTGATTAGTGATTTCTGTAAGTGTAGTGTATATTTTAGTGCGGGAGGGGACTGAAAATCTTGCCACAGTCGCGACTCGTACCTAGGAGGCGTAACATCAGGAACTGTCGTAACATCAGTTGATGCTCTGGGCCACGTCTCCCGGTACAGTGTAGGAGTTTCAGCGGCATAGCTGGGTCGAATTCAAGCACTACCTAGAGGAGAATCCCAGTGGCCTCCACGGTTTCTTGGATACATGCCAGGTGAATGCCGGATACGTTTTCAACAAATAGAGCACAGAACGCATGCGATGTTTTCTTCCTCATCCTTGTCGCCTTTCTCTCCCTCTTTACAGCCTCTTACAAACCTTACATCACAACTCATGTTGGGAAACGATTCGACAGATTCAAGCTGGTCCCGGCTGGGGCAGGGAGCGGGGTCCGGCTGATAGATATACCCGAAGCAGGATAAGTCGCATAAATCCGGGATATTACATGTACTACACTTACGGGACTAGTGACCATAGTAGGCGTCGCGCCCGGACTCAATGAATACTCATTCGGCGGCGTTCACATGGTGGCGATGCTAGGAGATGAATGGGGGTTGGCGGGGGCGGTGCGATGCGAGTCGGTGGGGGTATTAAGCTGGATGGTGAGTTAATGGTGAAAAGACTCGAAGTGTGAACGGCTTGGAGGGATGGTGACGAGACAGTACCATTGTACTGTGGTCGCAGGAAAGATCCTGTTCCCACTGAGCAAGTTGATTCGAAACATGCAGACATGCCGCCGTTGTAAACGGAAATATGTATTTAGTTAGTGTCTGGGCTGATGGAGTTTATCGATTGTGTTGAATTAGGCATCGTTCTTCGAGATGAGAGGAAGTGTATTAATTATGTATTTATTACACTTTTATTTTCATTTCACAACAGAAGATTTAGAACTAAGAATTTCTGTAAATTTTGTAGAATAATGTTTTTACATTCATTTCAACTCTTTGTTGCATACAGTGGTATCACGTCTCAATAAATGAAGAGTATGGTAGTCTGACATACCAGAAATCTGTGTAAAATCAATTGTATTGCTTAAATATTCTTTTGAGAGTTTCGAATTACAGTACCAAATTATTCTTGTCTTAATGCTAACGTATTTGCGTTGTAAAGCTGATTGGAATTCGTTGATTTTCTGTCAGAAGAACAATGCTAATGATGCAATGCTAAGGAATTGAAATGCAATACATCTGAGCATTTGAAGAACTACCGCTACATCTCCCGCGTAATCTAATAATCCAGTCACTAGATCTATAGTTCAATTGCTACAACAGCTTTTACTAGCCCCTTTGAACATCTTACAACTGTTTTATACATATTTTATACAGTAGTTCCATCACCATTTACATTTTAGTGCGCATTTCGAACAAAATCATCCATTTTAATATTTGAAGCTATTAATCTATATGTCATTTCAAATAGTCGTGTTAATAGGAAAGTAATAAAGATTGGGACGTTGCTATACGATTGAACCGGGAAGCATCGCTTTGTAATGGTCATTTTTGACATGTAAATGTACCAATAGTTAGAGAAGCATGAATCTAGATACATTCGTAGTCGAAAGGAAAGCCATATTCAGAGTTGAAAGTAAACAACTTTTTCTTTTGTTATTCTGTTTTATCAAAATATTTTATCTAAAGAAGTGATTGGCGTTTAATATTGTTAAATTAAGGATCATGAAGGGAAATTGCAAGAAAAATATTGCATTTCGCCTTAATATTGCATTACTTGGTTATTTTTGTCTCCGGTAATATTGTATTTGGCATGCTTGAAATAAAGTCATGTTTAATGAGAAAGGCCTCACGCTACTTCAAGCAAAACTCATCGGTTTTGTGAGTAAGTATTCTCCATCTTCAATGAGTAGATGAAGATCCTTTTATCGAATTTAGATAGTTTATTATGTATATTACAAGTTTCTCAAGGTTTGAGGATTCCTGTTGCATTTCTATTTTAAGAATGACTTCTATATGATCAATATTGTGAGAATTTCAGAGCAATTGAAATGTAGTAAATGTTGCGTGTGATATTAATGTGTATTATGTTAACAGGTATGATGATGACCAAACAAAACTTAGAGGTGATGATACGTTTATAATGTAATATGACTCGAAATAGGAATCCCTTAAATTCAAAGCGAGATTATGATAATTAGTTCACCCAGAATCATTGATATTAGCTATGTAAGTGGTTTTAATACTTTCCAAAAACGGGTGAAAGAAACTAACGCCGGAAAAGAAATGTAGTTAATTTTTGACTGCCAGCGCGAACGGGAATTGACCTTGAACCACATCTTTAGTACGAATTGGAACACAGTATGTGGTAACAAAAATCAAGAACTCTTCACTTTTACGTGTACAGAAAGGGAAACATGCAAATAATGTGAAAAAAATGTATTCAAGAAAAGAAGTAATTGGAAAAATAATGAATATATAGTTGTGCAAGAAACTCTGGAAAAGTCAAACTAGGGTAACAAAACATATCATGACAGGTGCTACAGCAATGGCTTCAATTGAAAAAACTGTAAACAAAATATCACAAAACTATTATAAAACTGGCAAGGTTTGCTCAGCGAGATCATTGTGTATGCAACATCGATGCCCAGGAGGTCCGAGGGTTCCAGTGCCGACGTTAGCGATTTAGAACACTCCGCACATACTGGGTTGAATTGAACTATTTGACTGGAAGGGAATTTTAGTAGCATCAATAGGATTTTCGTGGTTTCTTTGATCAATAACAGGGGAATGCCGGAGCAGTATCCTAACAAACAGCCCATGGGACTGCGCACGATCTTTTCTTCTTCATCCGTGTCCTTTCCTCTCTCCTAACAAACTCTTACCCTTACATGCAATACATTACCGCACATGACGAGAGACAAATCGGGGTTTTAGAGCTTGTCCAAGCTGGAGCGGAGCCCCGCTAGGGAAGACACCTGGAGAGGGAAATCTCAAGCAAGTCGAGGTATAGATCGTCGGCGCACCTCATCTTCCATCGAAGGAATAATAGTCACTTATCAGTATATGTACTAGACTTACGGGACTAATGACTTCTGTACTTGACGCGCTTGGAATCGACACTCCACTAGTATCAAAACCTGTCACATCGGTGAAGTAGCGGCGGCCGAACAGAAGTGGAATGAATTCCAAGCGGGCGGCCGCGCGGGCGAAGCGACCTGGAAGGCAGCCTCTCCATCTCCGGCGGTGGCTCGGACAGCGCGGGCGACGCGACGGCGCGTGCAGACGGCCGCGGATCCCGGGGGGGGGGGGGGGGGCCCCCCCCCGCCCGTCCCACCACCGCAATCGCCCCTAACACCCCCACCGCCCCCATCCCCCCACCGCCGCCCCCCCGCTCCGCCTCCCACCGCTCTCACAACCCCCACCGCCGCAACCGCCCCCACCGCCTCCATCGCTTTCACAGTCCCCACTGCCCCCACCGCCCGCGGGCGAGGGAGAGGAGCAAGGCGGGCTCGCAGCGCCGCGGGCAGCTGTCCGTCACCCTCGGGGCGGAACGCGCCCCTGCGAATTCCTGCGAGCTGGCGCGTCCGGGGCCGCCGCCCCTCCCCCCGGCCCCGGCCCCACGTCTCTGCCACCGCCGCCGTCATCCATCTCGCGCCGGCTGCAGGTGCCTCGCGCCGGTCACGTCCCACCTCCTTATTGCGACCCAGGCACCCCCTAAGGAGCTTCCGGCGGAGCCGTAGTCTCTGACAACAAGGCTTTGAACGTTGAAGAGGTACGCTCAGTTGATTGACTGATTATTTTGTGTTTCCGGGTGCGTGAACTATTTGGTCATTGGTTCAGTAAATGTAGTGCATGTTTTGTCATGGGAAGTTGTGAGACATGTTGAAGAGATATAGCAGTGTTGTTCCATTCTGAATGATGCGATCTAGCGCCGACCTACAAGTCTGCTTGCGAAGTTTTTATCATCCAGATATATCCCATCAGTGGGAAACTTCCTGGCCTTCCCAGCTCTAAGCACTGGTTTCCCGACGTGTGTGATAGCGTAGTGCATACATGTGTAAGTGTGAAAGTAGGGAGTCAGAATGGGACAAGAAAGAGGAAGGAAACATTGCGGACGGTCCATGGCCCATTTTTTTTTCGGTATTCGCCTGGTGTTGATCGGCGAAACCACGGATAACTACTGAACAGAGTTGCCAGCCGCTACAATTTTCCTCCAGACAGCGGATGAATTCGACCTAGGTGACAAGGTAGCGTCAAAAATCTTGCTCAAACACCGGGTCTCAAACACCGGGTCTCCCGGTTAGAAGTGCTGCAGTGACATCTTTTGATACCTTGAGCCACCACGGCTAGCGACACGCTCGGGATGCTCTGTAGTGTCGCATTGGGGTAATAAGGCAAATGGTTTTCATAATATACGTATATTTATTTAGCTATGTAAAAATATTGCTGATGGTAAAGTACAGAGTGCTTTAATAACCCCCATTGGCTTGGCGCAAATGTCCTGAGCAATTGCAAAAGTGTGCGGCATTTGCATCTCCTTACCAACTATGAGATCTCTCCAATCTGGCCACCATAAACCCACCCCCCGCGTACCCAGGGAAGAATAGACCTTTCAGTTTGCTTTGCGTGTCTGAAAACCGATGCCCCTCCCCGCTGTTGGCTCTTAGTAACACGTTAGTAACTGCTGGTCGGATTTCCGATTACATTACCTGGTGAGAGCTTATGCCATTGTAATGACAAGAAAACCAATATCTATGAATTTCATCCCTTCGATTATGCTTCTCATTATCCCACACAAAATTTAATTTTTATAATATACTAATTGTTTTTCTAGGCTGATGATTGCAAGTGCTATAGAGATATGTGTAGGAGAACGATGTCGTAATATCTTACGTCTTTATTTTTGGATTTTGCAAGTTGGAGCTGCAGATGATCTGAGCCTCGGCCCACCCCAAAAACTTTCCGATACTTGGCGTCCCTCACAGTTCTTCCCATGAGCAAGTGAAGTCGATATTCTAAGTTCGACCATCATGTTACTCTCAGACACACTCAGGATAACATTAATTTACTCTTTAGATTATTTAGAATTCTAATTAAGGACCGCCGAATTCTCTCACTTGCCTGCTTACTTCAATGTTTTCCAAAGAATTTACAAGTGAGCTGGAAGAAGAGCAATATTTTGGTTTAACATTCTGACTGTTCAAGAGTCGTGACCAAGAGATCCAATAATAATCGATTTAAAATATTTATTTATGTACATATTTTACTTTTATTTATTACCTCCTTTCTCGTATTTCGCCACCTTCTCTCTCTGTATCTTCTGTATTTGATGGTAGTGTAATATATTTGATCTCTCTGTATCTAATGGTAGTATTACGAAGAGCGATATTAAATGCAAAGACTTACACATTCATCACAAAAGCTCAGATTATCTTTTTACACCCACATGTTAATTCTGCGGTCTTCCTAATTCCAAGAGTTAATAAGAACAACATGTCAGAATTTCAATATTTCCACTCCGACATCAACTGTCTAACCTGGACCATACTAGCATGTAAAGGAGAGCGATTATTTATTTAGAGCAACACTTACGGGATTTAATTTCGATTTCAAGAGATCATAAAAAAGTATACATTATTGAAAATGTTTACCGATGTTAATATTTGCCCTTCCTTATTTAATGTTACGATGCTTACCAGGATGACACAAGAATCTTCGAGGCGCATGTGAAGAAAGTTTGATTTTTATTTACAAAGATTGCAGGGGATATCACAATGTATCCTTGATTCTTCGAACTGACCTAAAACTATTTATTATCTCAGAATTTCAGTTTTAATTCGCACACCCTTATTACAGTTCAAATATATTCAAGGAGTATATAGAAATAATGATGTCCTCGTACAGAGAAGGTTGTAGAGATGCCTCGGGTTTTCGTATAAAATTCAGAAAGAAACATTCGTTAATTTAATTTTGGTTATTTACCCTCTTCTATATTGCTCATCAATTTCAACAGGGTTTTAAGCGAGGACACTATAGCACTACGCTGGGAGAAAATTAAATAAATTTGCTTTATAAATAAATGAAAAAAGAATGGTTCTAGGGGTTCTCAACGTCAGCGTGCACCTGAACAAGACAGCAGCCCGAGGAGCAGTCCAGAAGAGTTAAGAACATGTTGCGAAAAGTTAAGAGCATGAAAGTTTATTTAATTAACGCGATACTTCCAGGAATACATACGTAGTTATTTCTAAGAAAGATTATAAAACAGACTTTTATATTAGAACTATAGAACGTTAACGTATTGTTCACAATTTGTATGTATGACATTTTAATTCAAACCAATCTATTATTTGAAAACTTCTTGGATACTTTGAGTACCAATGATATTATTTCAACTCAAAAAAATATAATAGTATATTCAAAATACAAATACCTATTTCCAATTCAGATTGTACATGTGTGGAACATCTAACAAGGATTCAGAAAAGTCCATATTCAATGTACTTATGATCTTACATACATGAATCATATCAGAACCATCGATAAGTTCGTAAACATTTTTAAATGTTGAAATTTTGTTCATTTATTTACAGACGCATTAAATTTATATTAACATTCAATTTAAGCTATAAATATAATTTCAAGCAAACACGGATACACAGTATATACCATATAAGTGAGTACATAGTTATAATACTTTGGTTAGCTTTATATATAGGTAAATTATTTGTTACCAGCTGACTGGATGAAATTATCGGCTAACTACTTTTGAAGCATATTTTTTTCGGGAAGAAAATGTGAAGCTACGAGTTTCACTATTCATTTTTTCTCGTATTTCACAACGAGTAGATCGGTACCAGAAGTAGAAATATTTATATTGAATTTAAAAAATAATTGTCTTAGAAAAAACTATATGGGATTGCTACTGCCTTAACAATGAATTTCATGCTCTCTATTCACTGTCTTCATGCGTATTATAAACAGATGTATAAATTACAGAATGCATTTCTTAAGTTGTTTGTGTATATACGTTATTTTTACTACTGTAACCCCCGGGAACCCACTCCTTGAACAATATCACTGTGGTGTCAACACTCTTAGTTACAAATCGAAGAGATTTCGTCTGACCTGTCTCTTGCAAACACATCAACACCAGCTGAGTATAACACATCAGCACCAGCTGACAAAGACACGACATCCATCTACCCATCCTTCCAAGCGCTATGCTTTCTCTTCTTCGGGCACTGGAGCATCCGAAACCACCTCACTCGGAGCCGCTGAACATCGAAACGTCGGGAGGGAGAAGGGGGGGGGCTGGCATTGTGAGTGGAGCCGCAGTTGCGATACGACGAACTTGTGGCCGACACGGCCAGTCGCTATCGGCTCGATTCATTAGACTGAGTGCGAGGGAGTGCTCCCGCGTTAGAAGCCATCGAGGAGGCAACTCCAACTGGTTTCGTGGGCGAGAGGTACGTGGCAACGCAGAGCAGAATCTATTCTTAATAAATCATTCTTAATGAATCGATTATGCGAGGGTGTCACTCGAGTTGGATGCACTCCTGAGGAATAATATGTAGAACATATGATATTTCTTTTTATTCAGATTCGTGCATGCAACTTTTCAGTAAAATAATAATCATTCCCAATTGTTTCCAAATTTTGTGTAATGCGTTTCCAGGTCACTTATATTGTCGAAGAACTTATACTAAGTATCCAACGTGATGTCTTGTCTCAAATTTTCGAAACTTCGCCCAATCGAACACGAATGACAAGTATAGTACAACTTCTGTGCATATGGGAAATAAGAGTGCTCTTACCGTATCCCATGAACATACGCTCTCCTTACCTCGGCGAGATCTAACAAAAATGAGAAGTATTAGTATTAGTGGTAGTGGTGATGGGAGGGGTAGTGGTGGGAGCGACGGTGGAGGTAGGAGTTGTAGCAGTTATTTAATTCCGGGCCAATTTACTAGACAATCGAGTCTCTGGCTAGCTTGCTGTTAAGTAAAAACGATTAGAATGGAGTGAAAAAGCATGAAGAGAAAGCTGGTTGACAATTTCACTAGCACGTACTGAGCGAGCAGCAAATTAAGTAGTCAGTTACTTCACCTTGGGCTAGTTTACTCTGGCTTTAGCCGCCGGAAGACTAGCCAGGTAAGAAACTCGTGTAGCGATAGAACTCTTGTAGGAACAAAAGCCACTAGCGAATCTCCCTGCTATCAGTATTTCTGTAAAGCTGCCCGAAAATCCGAATTGCTGTTGTTATTTGTTTTTTCTGTTGTTGTTTTGTGTATCTTTCCCGGTTGCTGGTGATGAAGTTAGTGAATGCCTTGGAATTTGGCGTGATTGTTCAAAATGATGCTTGTACACTGCCAAACAACTGTAGACCAAACTCACACTGTTAGTTTTGAAAATCCACGTATGTTATTTAAAATCTATATTTGTGTAAGTATTAATTGAAAACCAATAAACTACCCACATACAATGACGTGTTAGTTATTTTGGCAAGATTAGTTTTTTTTTGTCTACCTTCCTTATATTTCAACTCTAAAGACATTAGAAACTGAATTTTTTGCAGAGCGCATAATAGTATTTTATTTTGTACTAGCTGTCTGAAATAGACCATTACGTACAAGTTAGTTCATTACTAGCGAGCACATGCCTTTCAGCCACGTGTAATATACAATACTTTTATCTTATCCGATCGCCTTTGAAACATTTTGAGCTTTTACAGGATTGTAATAAAGAACCATTACATTAAAAATAAACATTACATAAAGATTACATAAACATTACATTACATAAACATTACATAAAGAACCAAACATTAAACATTTCACGAAAAAGTAATACTTGGATCACAAAAGGAATTAGAACATCGTGTAAAAATAAACGTACTCTCTACTTTATTTCTAAACGTCATGACGTATCTCAAGATTTCCTTATCTACTTTAAAAAATACAAAACATTGTTACGAAAAGTCATAAGGCAGGCTAAAATAATGAAAAACGATCAGGATATTTTGAACTCAAATAATAAAACAAAAGCAATGTGGAATATAATAAAAAATACTACCAAATCAACTAGAAAACCCGTAGAAAATGTTGTTTTAAAATATAACGATATAAATGTGAACGATCCGGCAACAGTGGCTAATCTCTTTAACCAATACTTTTCGAGAATTGCTGCCGATCTCACTAAGGGTCTTCAAGCACAAAGTTCAAAAACAGACAGTTCACCCAAAATTTTAGACACAATGTTCGTTCCGAAACTTCTTCCTATGAAATTCTCAAAATAATCGGTAAACTAAAAAATAAATATTCGTCCGGTTTAGATGAATTCCCGGATTCTTTGTTAAAGACTTGTGCGTATGCCATTATACACCCGTTAACTCACATATTAAATGCATCTTTATGCACTGGAACGTTTCCAGATATTTTCAAAACAGCTAAAATTAAGCCGCTTTTCAAAAAAGGCAACAAAAATGAAATTCAAAATTATCGGCCCATTTCTTTCTATCAGTTTTTTCAAAAATATTAGAGAGGCTTTTTTACGTACGAATGGAAACCTTTTTCACTAAACACGACGCGCTTTCAGATTGCCAACATGGATTTAGAAAATCAAAATCAACGGAAACAGCTATATTTTCTTTTCTTAAAGATGTCGCCTCATCATTGGATCAAAACGCGGCACTTATTGGATTATTTTTAGATCTTTCAGAAGCTTTTGACGTCATTGATCATGACATTTTACTTCCCAAATTACCTTCATATGGAATTCGTGGTATTGCTCTAGATTGGTTATGTTCGTACCTTAAACAACGATCTCAGAGTTGAAATACCTTACTGGAATGATGGAACATTACGTACGCACCTTTCCGACTCTTTGCCCGTTGCATGTGGAGTTCCTCAAGGTCGATTTTAGACCCTACTCTGTTCCTACTTTACGTAAACGATATGTCCTCGACGATTCGAAACGGAAGAACGGTTCTCTTTGCGGATGATACGAACATCCTTTGCAATAAAGAAACCGTAAATAGTACAATATCAGATGTTTCAAATTGGTTCCGAAATAACAAATTAATAGTAAACGAAAAGAAAACGGTTTTAATGCAGTTTTCCATTTCAAATAAACAATTCTGTGCTCCTTTGAAAATGAACAGTGTACCATTGACTGATGTTAAGGCAACAAAATTTTTAGGTCTCTCAATTCAGTCAAACATTAAATGGAACGTGTATGTAAATGAATTGAACACAAAATTAAGTTCATTTTGCTACGCGTTCAGAATTCTTGCAAATTCAGTCAGCCTTCATACTGCTCGTTGTGTATACTTCGCGAATGTTCATTCCCGCCTGAGATATGGCATAATATTCTGGGGAAATACATCTTATATAGTATAAATTAAATGACGCTAATAACCAAATCCCACCCACGTGATTCATGTAAGCTCTCTTCATTAATCTAGAATTCTACCATTACCGTGTCTTTATTTACGAATCAGTGGTTTTGTAAAAATGACTTGCTCAAGGGCGGGAATATATTTTCAGAAAATGCCGAAGTCTATTACTATAACACTCGACGTAGAAATCATATTCATCAGGTAACAGTATCAACAGCTCATTACAAAAAATACACATACAATACATGTACATTATTTTACAACACTTTGCCAGATGACATTAAACGATTAAATTCAATAGAAAAGTTTAAATCCGAAGTGAAATCGTTTCTGCTGCAAAACTGTTTCTATACAATTAGAGACTATACTGAGCATCACAAGAAAAGGAACATTAATTTTAACAATGATACATAATGCATTATTTACCATTTGGACTGTATAAATGAGTATAATCAACTTGTAACAACTATTGTACTACAGCTTCCGGCCCCATCTCGATCAGGTTTTTCGTCCAGTTTCCCTGATCCATTGAGCAAATGCTGAGATGGCCCCTTGTTTTGCTTCTGAACATAAATGTAACTTCATTTCCTGTGCACGTCTTCTAGAATTCAGTGGAAAATACAATTATTCAAATTATCGTTTCCATGTTGTCCCGGCAGGAAGTAATAAGAGCCAAAATTTATTGCTTATTTATCTTTGAAAATAGATTTTATTAAATGGGAGTTTTTTTGTTTTTTTTTCTCCCTTTCAAAATTCAAAATTTTTTGCTTATTTATCCTTTAAAATAGATTTTATTACACGGGAGTTTTTTTTTCTCCCTTTCAAAATTCAAAATTTATTGCTTGTTTATCCTTGAAAATAGATTTTATTACATGGGAGTTTTTTGTTGTTGTTTTTCTCCCTTTCAAAAATTCAAAATTTAAGTAGTATTAGACTTAGTGTATGGATCACAGAATTTTGAAAATGTGCACACAATTCACTTTTCCCCATAGCACGTCATACGCAGTTTTTAACTGTTTTTTGAGGTAAAATAAATAAATAAATAAATAAACCATTTCACCGACTCCCGACACATAAGTGAACAAACTACTAAGGCGATTGGATAAGATACTTAAAATTTACGCGTATTTGTAAACAATGTGTATAACGTGGCGATCACAATCAGTTAGGTTAATGATCATATCCAGGTGTGAGATCGTATCGAAAGAATGTATGATCGTATCGAATGAATGTATCGTAATCCAGGAGTGAGTTCAAAGTGAAAGAAAAGCACTTTCATTTGAATAAAGAATTTTCATACTTGCTGGAAATTGAAATAGGCCAAGACTGGCGCCTCCGGCGAGTATTTTCATGTTAAAACCCCTTTTTTTGTGATTTGCAAGTTCATAATTAAACTAAATTTTAAACATATTACACTACCTATGATCCATTTTTAAACATAAAAGGTTGCATGAAAAAGTATCGATTAAAATACGTTCTTACATTTTTCTTCCATTACAAATTAGGTTTAAGTATCGTTAAATTGATTAATCAATTCTGAACAATTCACTTAATGCCGAAATGATAATAGTATAGAAATACACATTTTAAGCAATGTATTCTAAGATGCATTGAAACCATAAAAAAATCGTGTTTTTCTGCTAGAATATTTTCAACGGAGCCGGGTAAAAATTATGTCAATCGGTTTGTCCTATCACGAAGAACAGAATAAGCTATTTTATCGCTTCTGTAGGTACAACAAGTCACCTCAAATGCATTTTTGTTTATACAAAACAACAAAAACACGTTTTTGAAGACATTTCTTTTAATCATTTGGATGGATCTCCAATAAAATGATCAGTTCCCCAGTTACTCGTTGCCATATGGATATTATTTTGTAATGATCCAGTACATTGTGTATGCATTTATACTGCCATTTTTTATAATTCATGTAGCTCAACATTATAAGTTAATAGTTTAGCTCATAATTAAAATTTGAAAAAAAAGCATCACAAATGAGATTTTGATATCAAGGACTTGTACTGCGTAATTCTGATTCACGGAGATCCATTCAGCACCCCTTTTGCAAATTTAGTTTGACTCCGCTAGTCATTGAACATTAATTTGCATTTTGTATACAAATAGATTAATGAGGCATAGGATGCTTCTTAATTGCGATGTAAATTCTATATTCGCTTTTTAATGGTAAAGGTGGATGAATTCGTATATTTATGCCGTACATCTTCTCGGCTTGTTACCGCCTCACTCTACTCATTATAATATTCAAATGGTGCTGTAACATGATCTATGATACTTCACATGTAAACTTGTTACAAAATTCCACATTGGAAAACGCTTCTCCAACGAGGTTTGTTGTCACGGTTGTGTGTGCAGACTGGGTGCTCTTCACTACCATCGCATATGACGTAGCTAATAGCTGCAGCGCTAGCTGGACTGTGCACTGGTCATCTCCCTCTCTCTCTCTCTTTTTTTTGTCTTTCTCTCTTATTCTCTCTCTTTCTTTTCTTTCTTTCTTTCTTTCTATCTCTTTATCTTTCTTTCTCTCTCTCTTTCCTCTTTATTTATTTCCTCTCTTTCTCTCTTTCTTTCTCTCTCTCTTCTCTTTCTTCTCTTTCTTTCTTTCTCTCTCTCTTTCTTTCTCTCTCTTTCTCTTTCTTTCTCTCTCTTTTTCTCTCTCTTTCTCTTTCTTTCTCTTTCTTTCTATCTCTTTTTCTTTCTTTCTCTTTCTTTCTTTCTCTTTCTCTTTCTTTCTCTCTCTCTTTCTCTTTCTTTCTCTCTCTTTCTCTCTCTCTTTTTTCCTCTCTTTCTCTTTCTGCATCTTTCTCTTCTCTTTTTCTCTCTTCCACTTCTCTTCTTATGTAACCTCTTTTTCTCTTTCTCTCTAATTTCTTTCCCTCTAACCTCTCTCTATTCACCCTTACCTCTTACTTTTTTGATAATGAAATCCCCCAAATTCCTCTCGTTATTTTTTTGTTTGCATTTTCCCTCGGCTATGCGCTATATAAAGGAAACTTTTGGAATCGACCTAAAAATTTTAAATCGAGGTTTAGGAAGCAAGATCAGTTGTTATTGTCTCTGATGCCGGTCTCATTGTGCCCGGAAGTGATGGAAAAACAAATACTATTTTTTAAATGAAAAGTGTAGAATTAACAGTTAAATTCTTACACAACCTATGGTAGTGGGGATAATAGAATCAGTCGATGTGGGAGTTAGGTTAATGAATACTGAATAACACTTAATGAAAAACTTATTACCGATTTGTAAGTCCTTATAAGGCATTAATTGCTAAATTGTTATATATCCTTTAAATCTTTACACTATCCAAATTGTCGACGTCTCATATCCATGCACTTTGTTTTCCAATCTTACATTCATTTATATTTCTTTCACCGCCTCTCCTTATCTCTTCCATTTCTTTCATTATATTTTGTTAACTCGCTCTCGCTATTTCCTCTTTCCATTTCTTCCATATATTTTTGATTTTCTGACCTCTTTCTTCGCACAACTTAAATTTCTTAATTTCTTTTAGAATTTAGAATAGATACATTTTTCTCACTTTTACAACTGTCACTTTAGAGAAGGCGTGGCAGCTTATATCCCACGAAAAGACCTTAACTCGACCCCCGAATCCCTTCGTGTGCCGTAGGTTAGGCACTCAACAGCCCCTCCGCCTCGCCCAGCGGCGTGGCTCTATTGTGCGATATGGCACAGGCGGGCGGTTCTACTCGTTGGAAAGGTTGATTAATTCGATTTCCGGCGACCGAGAGGCGCCCAACGCTCTGAATGAAGTGACGCAGAAACCCTCGCGGAGGGGCCATGAAGGACCACGGAAGCGCAATTTGGCCTGAGGGAATATGGATACAATACACGATGGTGGCAAACCAAAACTAAAAAGAGAAAGTTTAAATAAAACTTCAAGACAGGAATAAATAAAAGGAATTATCTGAGATACACGGAAAATGTTTTTAAAAAAATACTACAATGTAGCAGCAGTTTTTAAAATATGATTTTAATTTTAAGAAAGGCACGAAGCACTCAAGAAAAAATACTGAATAATAAAATGTAATGCTGACAAATTCAAATTGTAGTAAAAATGATTGAAGTTGCGAAGGAAGACGTTTAATATGGAAAATAATGACAGGAAATCTAAGCCTGTTTAACTGCCTCAGTTTTTTCAGTTTTTCTTCTTTTGTGAATCGAATTCAAATCGAACCATTAAACTAATGCAAAATAAACATTACCTTCAGACATGAGAGTCAAAGGGAGAATGAATATCTTAAAAATCTTAAACGTTCCCAATAGTTAGCTATTATCTGGAACACATATGCTGTAACATATGACGTAAAAGAGTAAACATAACTGACCTATTAGAAGTAAAAGTATCAGCGAAGTCTTAGGCATGTGCATGTGTTAGGGACGAGAATGGACTTGTAAGGGTGAGGGTAGAAGAGGCTCGTGTTGAAATGGTATCGTGCGGTATGAGGTGACACGGAGCGTAGGAGGTGGGTCTGCAAGAGAGAAAGAGAGGTGTGGAGTACGACCGAATAGTTGAGGGTGGTGTTTTGATGGCACGTGACAAAGTGAGGTAAAGTGTGTTAGGAGAGTGAGGGAGGGCGGTGAAAAGAAGCATAGCGCTATGAGAAGAAGCAGAAGGAAAAGCAGAGCGAGGTGAATAAAATGAACGGAGTAGGGTGGGGGCAGGGAGCAGGGCGAGAAGTGATTACGGAGCATGACAAGGAACCATGGCGCTGCGGGTCTGTGCGGGAAAGGGAGCGGGGCGAAGCGAGGGACGATTGGTTGTGGCGGGAACATGGGGAAAAGCGGGTGATGCGGGGTACTTCATACTATCCAACAATAACGTTTAATCAAAAACAATGCACCTTTTTTAAATATGAAAAATGTTCCAGGGGCTTCCGTAAAGTACTCCCAAAGTTTAAAAACAATAGGTTTCAAATTGATGGAGTCACTACATCAGACAGATCAATTGGGGAATATCTATTTTGGAGAAAATCGGCTGAACAGACAGATGGACAGACAGACGTTTTGACGCATTCGATTTTTCGGTATCAAGGACCCACAAAACATGGATTCTGGCTCTACCACGTGATAGAGGATTTTTTTCTAAATTTAGTAACTGATTTTATCCACTTTTTTGTAACTAGTGGTCTGTGATAAGGGTTTTTCTGCCGAAAATTCCCTGTTTTTTCGCGCAACATTATATAACTTCCTCTCTACTCCCTAGCGAGAAAGTAAAAGAGAAGCATGGTGTACCGTGAGCGAAGTGGGACGAGAAGAGGGAGCGGGAATTGGTAATGGCAAGATAGTAGATCGGAGTAGAGATGGGCTTAACAAGTTTTCTTCAATAAGTGTTATCACTATAACAGTCTTCTCGAAAAACGGTTATTAATAACAGCTGAAAAATAACACGTCCATCAGTAACTTAACACGGCCGACTGAGGCCGACGGCTAAGAGTTCAATCAGTTGTGGCGACTGATAAGAATTAAAGCGGGCAAAACGAATAACGTTGGTAGTACTGTAAAGTTTGTGCAGGCACCTTACGGCAAATGCTTGCACTACTTCCCTAAAAACGTGTTTGGACAGAGGAACAGCTCATATGAACGAGAATAGATAAACTGCCAAGGAAGAATAGTAATTGATATGATGAGTAGCAAATGTGTATATTATGTTACTAAAATAACAGTGATTCATGATTCGGGTTAAGTTTGCAAGTACTCGTATTCTTTCGATTGTGCATAGTGAAGGGATGAGTGCCAAAAATATTGAGATGAGAAACTTTTCTACAGTTTAAGTGGTAATGACTGTTGAATATCAATATTATGTCAGTTATTTAACCACAACTCATTTTATTTTAACAGACTTAGAGAAATATTAGTGGATTTCACCTAGACAGCAATGGACGGATTTTATTTAAAGGACAAACTTTTTATTGCAGTGAATACAATAAAATAAAAAAATATTGTGACACTGGCGTGCAATAATGACGAATTATTTATTAACGATTGTATAATTTGAACACTTGCTAATCACGATTGATTAGCTTCTGTGAAACTGCTGTCATACAAAATGGTTGTCGCGAAAGCTTGTAGTAGTTCGGGTGTGGCCCAACAGTTTGCATATTATGAATTTCACCCGATAATAGCTATTAACGGAATAAATGATACAACTATTATTTCACGTAACAGTTGCTAAAAGTTAACTGTTAAGAAATAACAGATTAACTGTTAAGGGCACATCCCCAGGTCGGAGCAGAGCTGTATAGGGCGCTGGTGGATCCAACGAGTGCAGAGGAAGCAGAGACGAGCGATGAGTATCAACGGATCGGGATTGGGCGAAACGAGGCCAGGGTGCGAGGCGGGGAAGGGCTGGCAGGGAGAAGTGCGGCGATGAAGCATAGACGAGGCGCGAAAAAAGCAGTGTACGCTGTACAGAGGGAGCGAATTGGGATGAGAAGAGGGAATGGAGAGTGTTGGGACGAGAGAGATATATCCGCGCTGACGTGCGATGCGCATGTTAAGGTAGGGTAAAAACCGAGGAAGCGGACACGAGCGATGAGTATCAGCGGATCGGGGGGCGAGGAGGGCCGGGCGTGTGCGCAGGGGGGGGCGGTGGAAGGCAGGTGTCCACGTAATAACCTCCAGGACGGACTCTGTCTCCCACTCTTCTCCCGTCGGCGGAGCGCCGACGCAAATTACAATACAATTTTCCTCCCGCGGGCCCGTTGATTACCCAGTAAATTAATTACATGTTTAACCCACAGCGCGTGTCTGTCGGGGCGCGTCTGTCACTCCGCGCGGATTTTTCAGTTCTACTGAAAGGAGTTAAGCATATGTGGGCGGATGTGTACGGGGAGTGGGGTATTGTCAGTCAGTTATAAACGAGTGAGAAATCTGACGCAAATTTTATCTAATGTAATAATTTGTAATGTGATACCAGATACATCCTTGCGACATAATATTTGAAAACAATTAAAAATAGAACGTTTAAAGGAGGATTCATAGAACTCTGATCAGATTTGAAAATCTGCCTCCCTCAGGAAATAAAAATCACGAAATTGTGTTCTGTGGATGACATTTTTAATCGTTTAAGAGAGAAAGAAAATGAAATAAGAAAATGAAGTTTTGAAATTAACAGAATGAAATCGAAAGAGTACAGTAATATGAATTTTGAAGTATCGGTTTCACTCTTAAAATTGCTTGATACAAACGATTTTTTCAAAATAGTTGACCTTAAAACCATTAAAGCACTTTTTGTAAATGAATTTATTATCAAAAATGAAAATCTTCGTCTGATGTTTGTTATATCTTTGTGGCCATTAAAAAAATATTTTTACCAACACAAATATCGGGCCAATTTTTTAAGTTTCAACGATGTTTCTCACTCATCAAAATGTCTTTCTCAAACTCTTTCATTTTATCGTACTATAATTCCATTTTGTGTTACATATTATGGCTGAATCCCAAAATGTGGCCAACATAAGCAGTAGCCACCTAATTGCCAAATTCACCAGACATTGTGAATAAAGACATGACGATACAGGGATACGATACACGTGTGTATGACGATACACGGATTTCATCCAGCTCATATTGGCATTACCGTTTCATATTGGCTAATGTCCGAGAGTGAGTCGTCCTGCTGGCAAGAAGTATTTCGCATGTAAATGGTGATGGCTATTAGCGAAACCCCGACGTGGATATCTTGCGTCCACCATGGTGAGATTAGTGTCGGTTATATCGGGTAAATGAGATTGTTTCCAAAAGGTTCCAAATCCAACTGCAGCAAAAATTTACAATAGCTAAAATATATATATTGCATTATATCAATATATTATTTTGAGATTTTCTGAGATTGACTGAAGTTAAGTTATTGCATTTTGTATTTCAAACCTCTGAGAATTTATATTTTGAATTTGGTTCATTTTTGACAGAAAAAAGTAGACTTTGTTGAATAAAGAATTGGATATAGACGTAATTAATTACCACCTAACTGTCAAGATTGTCATTTTAATAATACTTATAATTAACCTCTTCATTGAAACAAAGCATGTCTAAATTATTAAAAACCCAGGAAGTCATAAATCTGTAAAGTCATATGGCCGAATTACACATCTTGCATCACACTAACCTACAAAATTGACCCTAGCAAATAGATTCCTTTTTATTATACAAAATGTGCTCGTCATTGTAACGCACTCCATCAACCATAGTCACTTAATGTTGGCTAATGTATACTTTTTCCGACGTATTTCGAAGAACACTTTGAAACTGTTCCTACATTGTATTTTATCCATCCATTTTGGATAATGTGAACATTAACCTTGTTATTCGTGAATTAGCTGAATTTGGAGATTAGGTGTAACATTTTCCCAGAGATATTTGAATTTAATTTCTTCGATCATAATTAAATATAAACAAGTTTTATGACCACCTTTGCCAATTATTCTCTTACAATCTCTTTGTTCTACCCTTTTCTGTTAACACTGTCATACTATTAAATAATAATAATTAAAATAATTAATTATTATTGTAACCGTCACGTATCTACCTAACTATTTCTGTAGTACGCTGAATTACAGAAGTAAATCTGTTATTTACTTGTTTTGTGACGTGTGATTACACCGTCACACAAACCTGGGAAGACCTCAAATTATGGATAATTCCTATCGGTGGTGGGTTCGTCTTTGCTAACTAATATTCATTTAACAAACAAACACAATTTCATAGTTTTAAAGAACAAGTAACATATATTCTTTCCAATATGATCCTTCGTACACTCACGTTCACATATTCTCCTACGTGATTACTTTTCCTTTTGATTACACAATGGTAGCTAACTCCTACCTAAACTGCAGTTTTCTGTAGAATAATAGTGACTCTGATCTACATTTACACGAAACAAACAGTAAATACATATGTACACTTCTCAAAACAAATTATCTCTTAATGAAACCCACAATTTACAATTTAAATAACCATCCTGTAAAAAAATACATACAAACAATATACCAAAATTCACTAATACCTTTTCAATCTTAAATAATACTACACTCAATATTTACACTTAATATTCAGCTTCTGCGTGACCTCGCAGTGCAAAATTCTGTTTTACAAAGTCTCTTGACTGTTCTGAAATAACGTTTTACCGAATTCCTCTTAAATATTTCAAATAACATCATGTCAATTTGTATGAATTTAGATAAAGAATTATACACAAGGACGACTTTTATCAATAAACATAAAAATTATTTAGATCTGATTTCTCTTACGACTGCAAAAATAAATTTACTGGTTATCAAGACTAATATTTAGTAAAACCTGTCCGATCAATGTCTGTTACTGAGGGAAGCTCATATTACAACATTTTAATTTGTGCAATCATAATTCTATCTTGAAAGTTTTCCAAGCTGCAATTTAGTAAATATTCTTTCTGCTTTTCTGTGACTCACGACCGGCGAATTCTCCAAGCTGGTCCCGCGCTGAGTAGACGGCTGTCGAGCGACGTTCACGCCCCAAGGTCGTCGTTGTCCTGCGACGGTTCGTGCGCTGCCTACCGCGATGGAATCGGAGTATTTCCGTACGCCTTCTCCTCGTTGTACAGCCCAGTTAAACCACAGCTTACACGAAGGTGATGGTCGCGTTAGAATGCGATTCCAAAACTCCAAATTATAACTTTGTTTTAGTGAAAGTTGAGCCAGTTGTTGAATAAACTATGCTTTTCGGAATTATCAAAATTCTCCAATAGCATTTTCGAAATGAAATCGCATAGATAAAAATGAAATAGAATAACAGTAGAATAAGTAACTGCTCAAAACTAAAACTGAAAAAGCTGTAACAAAGAAACAGAAACACGTCCTATGTTACAAAAATCTCTTTATATTCCAGCAACGAGAATGTAGCAACGTGGTTTTATAAATTCATTTTAGTCCACTACCACTGTTATTCTTACATTCGTTGCATTACTTGTTTAATATTCCTATCGAATTTTACGTAATCTTGACATATCACAGTGATTAATCCCATAAATACTTAGACAATTACCTTTTAATAAAGCTTCATTTCTGGTATTTTCCACGTGTCCTCGTCGGTTGTGTGGTGGAATAGTACCCATCTAATCACTTCAGCGTCTCGATCCGGAAAGAAAGACAATCTCGTCCGAGTCAAGCCTCATGCCACATTCGCATTTCTACAAAAGTTCTGATTGGCTAGGGCGAAAGTACGTTCAGAAATTTGTTTCTAGGTAATGCCATCTCTTCGCTACTCTAGGAACTATTTGTAGGGCAAGATGTCGGGTATTGTCACTTCAATATTTCTTTTGTCATGAGTGTAGCCGATGACAAGCGGTTACATTATATAAAAGTACAGTAGAGCATAGATTATCCGGGTTAATCAATACCAGCCCTACTCCGGATACTCAAAATGTCCGGACAATTGTAGCAATTAAATACAGAGTCAAATTGAAAGTAGTAAAAAATAAAAACGCAGGGTATAAATAGAAAAATTAACGTTTTAATGTTATAGAATCGAGAAACAGCAACTTGTTTACTGTGTAAAATGATAAAATAAATCATTAAATTTTTCACCCCTTGTTTGATTTTCAACTCGTTTCAAAACGTTTCTCAGAAAACGAACCCAATTTGTATACGAAAAAAACAGTCCGGATATGATGGTTTGGTTAATTGACGCCCGAGCAATCAACGTTCTACTATATCGTAAAAAGAAACAATGTATTACAATTTATTTAATCTTATTTTAAGATTTTTACTTTAAAGGTAAGTCTCTAGCACTGCTCTTGTAATTTCTAACAATGTTCTATTTACAAAAATTATCTACATCAGTTCTGTTTTCTCTGAGAAATTTTCGAACTGTGAACCTTCCACGTGACAAATGCTGAATTTGAATCAGTTCTTCACTGCCTGCCTCATATTACTAGAAATAATGCACAATATTCTGATTTCTCTTTGCGCTTCTCCAAAGCTTCCAATATAAATCCAGAATCCGGGTCCAATCCAGAATCCCAATATAAATTCTCTTAACACATTTTCCTGTATATTTATCTATTTTCTTCGGAGATTTTGTTTCCCCTAAACGATATGGGTTCTATCGTTAGAAACAGTACGCCCTCATATCAGGCGCAAGCCCGTTGTCTCTGCAGAATTGTTGACCGGGAGGTCCTAGAGTTCGAGTCTCAACGGTGGCCGATTTTCGATCCTAGCTACATCGCTGGTTAGAATTCAACCATTAACAGGAGAATTGTATTGGTCGATTGCTGTGTTCGGTAGTTTTTCCCAGGTATCTTCGATCAATACCACGTTAATTCCGAACAGTACGATGACAAACGTGACATAGACCGCGCGGAATCCTTCCTTCCGCTTCCTCGTCCAATCTTCGTCCGTAAATTACACACACACTTACATGCACTACACCATCACACATGGAGGGTGATTAGCGCTTATCCCTGCTGGGGAGGTGCCCCGTTGGAGTGATACCTGCTTTTCCAAAAAATTACTATAAACTGGCGAGCAAGTCGGCGTAGGATCTCATCCATCAAGCGGGGGAGGAACACCACCCTTACTCGGGTAAAACGTCCACTACACGTACGGGACTATTAATCAATCTGTACTTGACACACTCGGAATGAATTCTCACTCATCCATTCGAACTGCACTCTATCGCCACTTCTCCCGCCGCCACCGCCGCCCGCCTCGATCCCACCGCCCACGCCACCCACGCCGCCCATACCGCCCCACCGTCCCGCCACCCCGCCGCCCACGCAGACCGCCGCCCACGCAGCCAACGCCGCCCACCGCCTACGCCGCCCATACCGCTACCCCTTCCGTCACCCCGACCTCTGCCTCCTCCAGCCGCCGCCGAGGACACCGCCCTGCCCACCGCCACTCCACCGCCGCCAGTTCATCGCGCCCCCCGCTTCCGCCCTACAGAACCTACATCCACGCCGAGTTGAGCACTCGCCACTCGCCCTCCGCAGAGATGAAAGCGCGGCACGGCGCGCCGCCCGCGATGGCCGCCCGCCATCGCCCCTGCCGCCGCCGCCGGCGCGCGTTTTTATGCCGGGAAGAAATTGCATTTGCGTGTAATTAAAGTGGCGTGACGCGCCAGGTGACACTGAATTTCAGCGTAAGGCCTCAAAGGCTCGCTGCGGTTTGCGTGATGGCAACGGTGGTGTCACGTGACGGGATGACGTGGTGGGTGGAAATGGCGCTGCTCTTAGCGGTGGGCTGCTGGCTATGGTTCGTTGATGGTTGCTTTCGGGATGGTAGGAGAAACTCGAAGTAGTGAGGGTAGGATCAGCGTTGGAGCTAAATGTGGTGGGGTACACCGTTGATGGATGCGAAATGCATTTCCAGCTCATTGAGATAATTGTTTGCACGCGATTTCGTTCCGCTGTCTCTACGCTAGAAGTCTTTTTTCATTTAGATATCACATTTTAAGGGTGTCAAAGAGCTGGCTTGGCGAGGTAACTGACTGCTACCGCAACGTAGGTTTTACATGTTTCAATGTTGATATTTGCTGTGGGCGTACATTAGTTTTGATTCCAGGATGAGAAATGTTTGTGTTGTAAGTTTTTCTACTATGTTACTGTTATAAAAGTAAGAAGCGAAAAGGGATGGAAGAGATTTAGAAATCTTAATACAACAAAAACGGAATTTTTCTTTACTCTCTTGATTTCATATCTACTATCATCTGATTATTGTCTTCTCATATAGGTTCCCCACTTTATCCGGATATACAAACAAGTATCCACTTTTACCCGCAACCAGTTGATACTAGATGCAATGACCGCAAACAACAATGAGGCCAAAAATTTTAAAATTTGACACGCTAGATGGGTTGTTACACAGTTGCAATTACGTATAAGGCTTCCATACTAACTCACTTAAATTTCCCAAGAGGTAGGCGGCCGCCGCCCATTGCGCCCTTACTGCGCTTGGAAACTAAAGCGTTCGGAAATTAAAAGCTTTTTTGCCGCCAGCTGCGCGGCGAAGAAATATTTGTCTTTTCTTTTGCTTCCGCCTGTGAAGACCGCCTGAACACCCAACAAACTTTAGAGCGAGCAAGACACACGAGAGACCACGCATACAATCACTGTTCAGAAAATTGATTGATTGATAGATTCCGGGCTCGTGAACTGCTACGGTCTTTAGTCCCCTACATGAAGTGCATGTTTTATCGCGGGAGTTGACTGTGATTTCCCCCGTTTGATGGTGAGATCCATCGCCGACCTGATCCAACCCCGATAGAGGTAGATAGATAGATAGATAGATAGATAGATAGATAGATAGAGAGATAGATAGAGATAGATAGAGATAGATAGAGATAGATAGAGATAGAGATAGAGAGATATATAGAGATATATAGAGATAGATAGAGATAGATAGAGATAGATAGAGATAGATAGAGATAGAGATAGAAAGATAGATAGATAGATAGAGATAGATAGATAGATAGATGGATATAGATAGATAGAGATGGATATAGATAGATAGATATATATATAGATATATATAGATAGGGATAGAGAGAGAGAGAGAGAGAGAGAGAGAGAGAGAGAGATAGATAGATTAGATAGATAGATAGTTGGCGGAGCAGGATGAGCGACAGAATAATGGGCGTGGTAGAGGTGTGGGCAGAACAGCCATAGCAGGTCAGTTAGGGCGTGCGGAAGACACGGGTAAAGTGTAAGGGAGGGGGAAAAGCTGCTTAATAGAAGATTGTGATAAATGATTATCGGGGCCACGCCCTGTAGTTACCGAGTATATATTGTAAGTAGTGACTGAATATTCACGCAAAAAATACTGCACAGATTGGATTGTAAACATAAAAGTTAAATTGAATGTAATGTACCGACATAGTTTAGTGTAGGATAGCTCCTCTGAAATTGGATTTCCAACGGAAAGCTTTTTATCTTTACCATGTTCCAGGAAAATTTTTCATTGGATTTAATTCTTGGAAAAATTTCTGTCATGGGCTAATGAAATGGACGTTTCCACTGAACTTTTCCACAAAATTGAGTGCTCTAAAAGATATGATAACATCGACCATATTTAATTCACTGTTCCGAATATTCACAAATATACGAAGAACATTATTATCCATGAATCTATTGAAAACGTATATTAATTTTCGGAGCCAATTCAACATACTATTTGTTTCTAAGTAGGCCCCTCAGAGTAGTTCACTGGTCGGGGTCCTCACTTTCAATGACGCGATCCCGGATTCGGTTTCCGGCAGAGGCAGATTGTAGTGGGAGCTTTCTTTGCAATGTTCCAGTACCTTTTGCTGAGTGACGATGAGATAGTTCACTTTTTAAGTTCAGGACAGAATACGGGTTAAGGGGTATGTATGTTAACCACACATACCCCTTAATCCATGGCCGGCACCACTGGTAGGCCTCGGTCCCGTAAGGAGCTGTTAAGCCAGTGCAGACAGATATTTGTTACTAAAGATCTCGGTTTGTCTTTGATTTTTCCAATGGTAGGCATTTCTTCAAAAATTCTACTGGCCGATAATGTAAATATTAGCACTCTAACCACATTTGACCGAGCTATCTTTCAAAAAACGTTGCAGGAAGAAGATATAACAGTGTACATTTGCCCTCCTTTTAATGTTACAAATACAGTTCTATGGAATTGAAATATAATATTTAATTAGAATTAATATTGCATGTGACTGGATTTTTTATGCTTTTTACTGCATATATACATTAAAATAGAAATGATATAATTTATTCAATAAACTAATAAAATATCATCAGATATTAATACAATTTCTTGCTAGACCAGTTACATGAGCGACAACGAATTACGTTGTGAGAAACGCTGCTAAACCCCAGAATCACACAATTATTCACAAAATATTCTTGCGTCAAATAAGTACAGATGAAAAGAGTGCTTGCATTTGTGAATTACGTTCTACGAACATATTTTTTCTCCCTGAGATTATGAGTTCATAACGAATAGAATGATACGCTTGGAAGCCTTTATTGGTTCATTGTGGAACCTTATAGTATTCAATTTACGAGTACAATTTCACTTGTAATGCACATAGAAATCAACAATAAATGATACTTAGATAATGGTCACGATGTAAAAGGAATGGAGAAAGAGAGAAAAGAGAAGAGGAGAGAGAAGAAAGAAGGAAGGGAAGAGAAAGAAAAGAAGGGAAGAAAGAAAAGATAAGGAGAGAAGAATTAAGAAAGGAAGAGGAAAAAAAAGGAAAGAGGAAAGAGGAAAATGAGGGTAGATGAAAGAGAGGAAGGGGTGGAGAGAAACTAGGAGGAATAGGGAGGAAAGAGGAGGAAGGAGAGAAAGAGGCGACGATTCGAAAGAGGAAAGAGGAGGAAGGTAAAGAGGAAGGAGAAGAAGAGTAGACAGGAAAGAGGAGAAGAGTATCAATGCTGAAGAGAGTCTGAAGAACCTGTAAAAACAGATTTTACGACCGCATATTGTGATCATATGTTGAAGTGATTTTAATACTTTTCTCCGTATCCTATTGTATAGTGTAGGGAGGAAAAATAAGGTGTGAAGGGGAGGAAGAAAAGGTGTTGGAGAGAGCAAGCGAGTAGAAAGGAAGAGATTGTCTAGACACAAGAGTAAAGATCATTCGACCGGAATGAATAGATGCAGGGAGTAGCCGATGACAGATTAAAGCGTAGCGTCGCAATCATCAACAATGCTAAGGTCAATCATGGGCCAGCTGACCTCCAGTCAACTCTTCTTCAGAAATTAATTTCTTTCTGAACAACAAACTTTATTTATTTCTGTTCTAGTACGTCCAGTACTTATTGATATATTTAGAAACGCCTATCTAGTATAGCTTCGTGGATCAGCTAAGCAGGTCAACTTATTTCGACCCCACAAATCTTTCTGATTATTTATTTTGAAATTTCCCCACAGCTTCTTCTGTTGCTAGGCAGGACAAACTACTATGTTACAGGAGGTACGGAGCAGCAGAGTCGATGTTGACGGAGGGGGCGTTGGCTAGCGGTGAGGTGGCTTCGCGGGCGGGGGGTGGGGTGGAGGGGAGGTTCACGCGCGCCGCGTACCCGACAGACAAACGGCGGCGGTCGGGCGCGGGGTAGTTATGGCTCGGAAGCGTGGGAGGGGGGCGGGCGGGCGGGCGGGATGGGGGATGTGCGCTGTTTGCAGGGACACGACTATTCAATTAGGTGCGGCGCCAACCAGCAGGCACTGGCGGGTCGCGAAGACAATTGTTTCATCTCGCACTCCCACCCCTCCCCGCCCCATCCCCTCTCCCGCTGCACGCGCACCCCTCCGCCCTTCCCGCGCGTCTGACAAGGGCGCGGGATGTGCTCCCCTCTCTGGTTTCGCCCGCGGCTCCAGTTTTTTATTTCAATTAACTCAACGACTGGGAGCGTTCGCGAACGAATACAAACTCATAAATACGGAAAACATTTCATGATAGCCTCCCCTAAATCGATCATTTTAAAATATAACCTCCTCTACGATGGGATTTGCGTATGTGATTTCCGGAGGCAAATTGAAGTAAATTGTGTTACTGGTTGTAATTGTATTGAATATTTAAAACTAATAACAGATAATGATTACAAGAGATTGCTATAATTGAAAAAATATATTTTCTGCGAACAAGATAGATGTTGGAAATAAAACAACCAACCACTCACGATTGAATTTCACCCCATGCGATTATGATTTCTGGATACCCTAATGATCGCCATGAGAAGATTCCGGTTGCGTAGTGTTTTAATTTTTATTACTGCTTGTGTGTTCATAAAATACAATAATTTTGCAGTGAAATACAAAATTTACGTTCGAACGTTGTCTACATATGCTTGGGAACTCATCCTTCCATAAAGTCAGAGGTCAGAGGAAGTAAAACATACCAAAACTGAAGGCAGGTTATTCCATGAATTTTGCATGTACGTATTTATTTTATTAATTATATTATTATTATTATTATTATTATTATTATTATTATTATGATGATGATGATCATCATCATCATCATCATCAAAAGTTAAGATTCTAGTTTCCAGGGCTTACTAATACACTTATTAGTTTTCTGTAGAAAACGTAGTTAGATTATAATTAATTATTTATTAATTATAGTGTCACATTTTGAATGAAACCATTTCGCTTGTTGAAGATTTTTTTCCTAAGTTTCTAGTTCGACTTCTCAAATACGCTTACTTTAAATTCTAATTTTTTTTTTTTTGTTTAAATACGCCATTATTCCCGTTCATATGTGATGTTTCTTCGTATATATAGAATGTTGGCGATTAATTTTAAAACGTAATGAACTATTTTGTAATTTGAGGTATAAAGTAGTTGTTTTAAAATTAAAAATTTTTAAAAAATTTTGCTTAATTCAACTATAATTTTCTTGTCTCATATTTGGATTTGCGAAAAAGTATTTTTTGTCTCTCAATAGTGCATACTCATTACAACTAACTTCTACATAACTAAACAGTAGTCCCAGTATTTATTAACTGCCAGAACATCATTGGGTCGTATTAATGTCCACTGGGAGCGTCAATAATCACCTGCCGACAACAGCGGTTGTTGTCACGGACGAAATTCTCAACCAAAAAATGTACGGCATATGCTGTTCGCCCGTGTACTACACACCTCTGCTGCGTTGGGAAACACTAGACGCGATGTAAACACAAGCGGCAGTTTGGGACAACGAGCAGCAACGGACGCCTGCAGGGCAACGCGTGCCCTTCAGCGAGCTCGACGGTGCGGCGGCGTGAGTGAATATTTTCTTTGTTTCCAAGCGCGTCAACTACTGAAGCCATTAGTCCCGTAAGTATAAACTAAGCTACATATCAGTCAGGGCCAGTTGTACAACTCTGAATCTGAACGAATTACGAATCTGAACTGCCAATCTTGAGAGTTTAAACCTGGAAACATAACCATGAAGTAGTAGCTTGGTGAAGTATGGAATGGTATGGATGAGATATGGAAGTAGCTAATATGGAAACTGCACGATTAACTGACCATGAGGGTTTTGAAGAATTCGTTGTCAAATACGCGTTTCTGAGACAACGAAAAATATTTCGTCCTCGTCCAAATCATTTCGAAATGTGGAGGGAAAACCATATTTTTTACAGGTTCCGTCGATCCAAAACTTGCGTAAAACATGTACAAGACAAGATTCGTCATTCAATATGTTCACCCATCGATAGGTAAGTATACCATACATTGTGGAGAGTTGCCACCTCGGATACCGGAAGACATTTTTGAGCTCTGGGATTCCTTTTCCTACTATATAGTTTTTGTCTTTTCAAATATAGCTTCTTATTCACAAATGCCGCATTCGGTTTTAATTATTTTGCACATAAAATGAAATACTTTTAAGATAAATTGCCTGCATAAATACGATGGTACTACAAAAGCACGAAAACTAAACCACGCAGACCGATGTTCGTTAAATGAACCACAATAAACAACAGCAAAGAGACTCCAAATCTCGAGTTCATCGTTTGTTAGTTGTTTGCGCTTTTCCGCTAGTTCAGGGTAGTTTCTTTACCGAAACTTCAGCATTCGTTTACCTGAACTGTCAATTATGTTTGATGAACAACTGAAGTGGGCTAAACTGAGTTCACATTCTGAACGGAGGTGTGCCAATCTTTAGTTCAAACAGCAAATTGTACAACAGGTCTTAAGTGTTGTTCTCTCCAACTAAAATGTCAGATCGGCAACGACCTACAAGTCTGCTTGCGGGTTCTTTTTCCTTCCAGGTATATCACTCAGTAGGGAACGCCCCCCTCTGCGGGAGAACCTCTAAGCTCCCCACACGCGTGGTACTGTGGTAATGGAAGTGTACTTGTGCGTGTAAGGGAAAATAAGGGGACAAAAGAAGAGGAAAGAAAAACCACGCGAGGCCGTGGTCCGTTTGTTAGGGTACTGCTCTGGCATTCGCCTGATATTGATCTGAGACACCACGGAAAACCCGGAATATCCCGGGTTTAGCCCGCCCGGAGCAGGCGGCTGCTAAAATTCTTCTCCTGGCAGAAACTGAATACGAGCCAGCTACGTAGCTAGTGTTCACAATTTGCCACAGTCGGAACTCGAATCCGAACCTTCCGGTAATCGATGCAGCATAAAAAACTGTTTGGCCACTGACGTGTCGCAGCCGGTCGGTGATGGCGGCTGAACCGGGGGGGGGGTAAGTATAGTGGTGAAGGAAGTCTAGGTTGATGGTTTCAAAGCAGGATACAACGGTTTCAAGTTTGGAGGCGATCGTCAGATACGCTTGGATCATGATGAAGTGTGACGACGTCGGCGGCCACAGTGAGAGTCGGTGCCGATGAGGCTGTGATGTAAAATGTAGCATTTAAGATGAATTTGTAGTTGTTGGGGTAATTTAATTCAATGTGTTGCTTTGCATAAAAGTTCAACTTAAAAGGTATCCCTTTAAATCTCTTTAATAGGCCTAAATAAAAAAAGTGTATACTAATGTGGTCAATTTTACTGTCTCTCTTCAGCGGTGAAATTCACCCCTATTTGCATTGGATTAGGAGCAACATCCGTTATCTCTGCAAAGTCGTTGAGTGAGATGGCATAAGGGTCCTGAATTTTCGACAAATTCGTACTGCACAAAGTCGTTGAGCGGGGTGGCATATGGGTCCTGGGTTTTCGACAAATTCGAACTGCATAACTAGTTCGCTAATAGCAGACGTGTATGTGGGCTTCGGATATCACATGTTCGCGTGGGGAGAAGTACTGCCATATTCTGGGATATAACATTTACAATACGTACGGAACTAATTATCATAGTAGTTGAGACGCGCGGAAACACCAATCAATTTACCATCAATTCAATATCGGTCGAATACAGCCACTGCCTGAAAGTAGCTTCTAACGGCCGGCTGATCGGAAGTTGTCCAGGATTTCTGTGATCAATTCTAGACGAATGAGGGATTAGTCTCGCGCGTACGCGCCATTGAGCGCACGCAATCTTTCGTCCTTCATCCTTGTCCCTTTCCCTTATATACAAATTTACATGATATAAAAACTTTCAAATATTTTGCACATGTTGGAACACCAGTCGGAACATTAGGGCCTTCCCGGCGGTGCCCCCTGAGTGATACTTTGAGGCTAGAATAACCATACACGCCTACGTGCAGGATAGTACCCGATTTCCCTTTCCAATGGGGAAGGAACATCGTCACCTCCCACGTTATGAAATACACTACACTGACGGAAATAATGACCATAGTAGTTGTCGGTCTAAATGCTAACTTCAAACTGCTTTGAATTTGGTAATATTTTATATTTATCGTCGTATTTCAATAACTATAAACAATGCCATTTTTAATTTGAAGCAATTGATTTCCTTCGATATTTACGCAGAACATATATTTTATCTGAGACATGTTGAAAGTACAAGAATTATAGGTACCCCTTGTTAACTTATTGATACTTTATAAATAAAAATGTATCAAGATATATTATTTTTATGGAGTATTTTTTTTAAATTAAAAATGGGTGTATGCATATCTAATTCAATATATTTACAAGGTATACATTGCTCGTTCACAATACAAGTGTTCACATTTAGTGAAATATCTTTTTTTAACTTCTTGTTAAATTCATCTATTTATTGTAATATCACAGCAATCCGTTTTACGGTATTAATTGTAATTTAATTAAGAATAAGGCATATACTACATAGTATTAGCATTTTACCATACATGATGTATGCTAACATGCTTCCAACATCTTCATGATTGAGCAATGATGAATGTTAATGATCGTGTTCAATTTCACCTCGAGTTATTTTGTCTGGGAAGCACAACTTTTTAAGAACTTCAAAGAAGTAGTTAAAACTTGAAAGGAAACTTGGATCTCTAAAAAGAAAATGTAGCTGCAAAGATCGCAAAAAGTGTTGAAATGCTGTAAGGCGTGTCCTGTCCACACCACAACGGAAACGGTAAGTTTCGGCTCATGTTTAATTCATTCGCATAGAGAGTAAGTACGACCCAGCTACGTGTAACCAAATGGAACAGGTCTGTAAATTTCTTTCCTATGCACCTTCTTCAGTTTTACTCGTAATTTCGTTGGTTTTAATGGATGTTTCTGAATGTTTCCATTGTCAACTAGAGGTTTCAGCGGAACGTTTCATTACCTTCCAACCAGAAGGCTGTTCCTAGATAGTGTGTCTAATGAACTCAGAACATTTTTACATAAATAATATATTTTATCGTAATATTTAATTTTTTTATTCCATTATTTTTAAAAAAATTACAGTTACTTAGAAAATCCATTAATGATTTTAAACAAACTTGTTGCATCGAGAACCAATGAGGTGTGATTTCAACATTTTGACATAAGCTCTAAGCTCCCGATCGGTCTTCCGGAATATGTGGTAGAGTAGTGCATGTTAGTGTAAGCGTGTGTAAGGGGAGAGGATAGGACAAGGAAGAGGAAGGAAAGATCGCGCGCGGTCCGTGGCCCATTTGGTAGGGTACTGTTCCGACATTCGCCTGGTGTTGATCGCAGAAACCACGGAAAACTACCGATCAGAGCAGCCGGCCGCTAGAATTCTCCTCCAGACAGCGACTGAATTCGACCTAGCTAAAGAGCTAGTGTCGAAAATCCTGCCGCCGTCAGGACTCGAACCTAGGACCTCCCGGTCAGAGACGCTGCAGTGACATCAGTTAATGCACTGAGCTACCGCTCCTGGTATGAGGTCTGGAAATTTTTGCCAAGTGTGCTCTTGCTTTGTGGTGCTGGAAATTGTTATTGGGTATAGAGCAGAGTGGATAGAAGGCGAAATCTGATTCTTGTGTCATACTGGAGGGTGTTAATTGCTCCTTGAACAACAATGAAATTAAAAAACTTTAATCCCAGGAGTTAGATAAGTATGTTTCCGGTACGAGAGAGTTTTGCCTTCTGACCATTGCTACTAGCGTGCTATCGTCGGTCTGCCAGCCGAAGACTCGTTACTAATCATAACTGAATTTTACATTCTGGCTTTAGGACAATCCGGTCAGATATGATCAAGTGGCAATCACGATATGTAAATCACTATATGCAAAAGCACCCCAAAATCTAAAACTGGACAATCACAACTGTTGACCTGTGTTATGGCATGGGGTCAAATGAACGCATCACTTGAGAAATCGTGGTATAACCTCGTGTTGCAAGCAGCCCATTTGCAAATTATTTGGGGGGGGGGAATACTTTGCCCCTAACTGCTGCACGGATTAGAATTGTATAATTAATTATATATTCGACAGAGGCATTTGCATAATTTGTCGATCTTCTCTTTCTTTGTCTGTCTAGAAGTAACCGTGCTTGATCTTGCTACAGTATTCTCCCATCGCCACACCACTAGTTCCTCCTGTCAGTGGTCAACGCAACTACTCAAACCGTTCAAACGAATGTGTCCAAAACTTACTTCCCAATCGATCTGGCCGAACTTGAGTCCATGCGCTTTTGAAAGGGGTATATGATTTTTTGGGGTACTTTTTAGCCTTTTCTTTTAGAATTAAAATATTTGTATTATTTTATTCTCCGATGGAGCAAAAAATACTCATAAAATGGCGTAAAATTTCATTTTCTTTGAACTCTATAATTTTTTTTTAAATTGCAAAAGTTCAAATTTTTTGACGACTACGACTACAACTACAAAATTGAAAGTATCTATTAATAAAATCTTCTTCAAAGGTATATCTTTCATCTTTATATAAGGTCACGTAATATTATTTGAAAATATTAATAATTTATAATATCTTTTACGTGAAATAAAGGCCATTTCTTTAGCTGGATTTTGGAATTTGTCCTGTTACGAAGTGCATTAAAATTTTAACATGATCTTTGAAGGTTTGGTAATAATTTTGTGTCAGATGAATATCTTTACTCTGAAAAACAATGCAAGTTATTTAATCTTTCTTTTTTCTGTTAAAATGTTAATTTTATTTTTAAGTTTAATTCTATCCTACAGTTTTACTTTACATATAATTCAAATTATTTACATTTCATGTTTTTCAAGTTTATCGATTTTAAAAGGAAGATTCCATTAAATTTTTCCAAGCGGTCTTTATTTTTAAAAAATGTAGTGACAAATACATTTCCAGCTATTTTATTTCTAGAGAAATATTTTCATTTTTATTGTTAATTTTTGAAGTTCTTAGGAACTCTTACAATTTACTTCACATTTTAACGAGTTAATTTGTAACTGTAGAATGAATACATTGTTTGCGAATTCAACCTGCCTTCATGGATATTTTCTGTGAACGAGCAATTATCGAAAGTGACATGTTTTGGTTTGTTGCATGGTACGATATGATGAGAATATACAATGGAGAGAATTGATGTGTTGGAACCATGTAATGTTTATAAATTGGAAATTATTTTGAAGTATTCAATTATTGTTGTCTTTGGAAAATCGAGAAATATCACCACTGGCATGTACTACTGTTCCTGAAATGCACACAACGGGCAACAAAACATAAGTAAACTACTATAAAATATTGTTTATATAATGAACATTGAGATTTCATTAAAATTTTCAAAACGATTCAGATGACTTTCTGAAGCAATGGTTACGCAAAATACATGGATTGCAGTGTGCCTGTAGTGTATCAAGAATAAAACTATGTATTTCTCATCGTTGGTGGTTATAAACATGATTATCTAGTGATATAATTGTTTAGGGTATGGGTACGAACTTAAATTTTGGAGTCTGTGAATTTTCAAAGTTGTCTTAACGTACTCTACGAGGCATGGGCCATATGCCATGGCAACTATTATGTTTTGTAAAACTACATCAATATATACATGCATACATGATTAATCTAAAAAGTGGATATTTAACAACACACCAAAATAGTGTTTCTCATATTTATTAAGGTATTTGAAGTGACACTACTGTTCCAAAGCATTTTAGCGTATATGAGTTCACAATATGTGTTCACACACAAACAGTTCGTCACGTGTGTTGCTGATCACTGGTTGATAGTCTTTCCAGAAACTCTCCTGCCCAACTCGCGACTGTCGTGTTGAAAGGGTATTATTTCCAAGAACTTCCATTCATTCACTGTGACATTCTCTGACATGTCTCCCACGAAGAACGTATATTTTCATGTATGAGCGCTGCTCGATACAAGTTATATTCATCTCGCACGGTGGAAAAAACTGATTTCACATTGTTCTCTGTAGTTACTAATAAAGACCGAGTCATCTGTTGTTGTGAATACATGTTACAGAGCTTTCCGTTCATGTGATTCAACCCTCGTATTTATTTCTCGTATTAAATCTTTAAATATTTTCAGTTCGATTTTTCAACAATGTACACATAACGTTATTTCGTGACAAAGCTCAAACTAATTTGAACCTGTCGTACACCATTAAAACTTAAGCTAGATATTTTTGTAATTCTTGAAAGGTCCTTTGGAGTTTTGGGCAGACATTTATTTTTTCAATTTTTATTATAATTTTTTACATTTATTTAGAGACCAACGTTCCGAAGGTCATTGACCTTCTTCTTCAGGGTCTAATGGCATTAAATATACATAAATTAAAACAAAAGTTGTAATGATGAATATCATTATAAATTAGATAATAAAAATATAAATTGAATGAAGTATTCCTGCGAGAGAAATTGCATGAATTAATTGTAGTTGTATCTTTCAATTTTAAAAATAATTCTTCAATTATAGTGTTCTACTGCAGGGGTAATTCAATGGGATAGCAGTTCCTTCACTAAGCACCTGATGATGTAACAAAACTAGTTACGAAACGTTGTGCAATTGCTGAAATAAATGATTGTCATAAAAAACTTTGGATACTTTTATTTGCAAACATATATTGACAATCAAGAAGAAATATTGATTTATTAATCTCTCTCTTATTTCTTTATTCACTGCCTCCAAACTTCTATAAAATTTTGTAAACAAATAGAAAAATGTTTTTATAGATGAAGGAGGTTTGAACAGTTGAAGTTGGTGTTGAGGAAAAGAAAAAAAATTGTAGTACAGTTATTGTCTAAAGATATTGATTTGTAACTGCCAATATGTCGGTTCCATTGATTTTTGAGAAGCACCCGAGAACGTCAAGACACGACAAGATGCAATTATAGTGTTATCGAATTGCAAGAGATCGCGCCAGCAGTAATGGTATCTCTTGCGAGAATTTATTAAAGTTTCTGAACGCACTCGCGTAGAATAGCACCGGAACCAATCAGAAATCACCCTTGAAAATATCAGCACTAGCGCAAAGCACCGCTACGAAAGCTCTCTCTTTCGCTGTCGACCGCCGATATGATCACACCGGAATTGTTCTTGCTGGACGGAGAGGAGAATTCGCCGTATTTCGACGATAAGAAGCTTGAAAAAGGTAATTCGTCTCATGTTAAAATAACGATACCATGTACGAGAGAATTGAGAATTTTAAATCATGAATATTCTGATAAATTCACGTAAACGCATTACGCAGAAATATACTATTTTTCTATCAAATTTCAACGTTCAAGAACGTATACTGAAGTGGAAAGCACGTGCTATAGGAAATGTTTCTTTCTATTTCCAGCTTTTTTTTTGTCTTTCAACTTGGCTTACCACGTAAGAAATTCATTACGCGGAGATAGTGCAGTCATATTGTATAAAATTCGAAGGACTGTGGTAGCTATTCACCAGAGCACGTGTTCGCCGAAGTAAGGGGTTGACACGACCTTGAAAGGATATGGGTCACCGTCGCCCCTCCAAGCTGTGGAAATATTTCTTCGAGACAACGTGTTGTGAGTTAGAAAACTTCACTAGAAATTCTCAAAAAAAAAAAAAAACTGTTTAAAGAAGCGAGAATTATTATACAGAGATAGAATTCACGTCACTTAGAGACGTAGATAGTCGAGTAATTATATTAAAATCATTTAAACGTAATCTTTTACAATATTGCAGTCGTAAAAGGAAGCCAGATAGCTAATTCTTGTAAAGAATTGTAAAAACGTATTTATTTCATTTTTCTATTAACGATAATATTGTTCTTTTAGTGTGTGTTTTCAATTTATTGTTTAATCGTCTTCAAATTGTTCAAAACCAATAATTAGTAAAAGAGTTATAATTAATTGTACATTCATTGCATGATGACATTTCTTTCTTTGCTGGCTAAATTGTATAAAGTAATAATCTATGTGAAAGTGAAAAACGTCTTGTATATATTTCATACACTATTCAAGTGACAATTTCTTTGAAAGTGTATGTAAAGGTATTTTGATATGTGATTTTTTCAGTATTTTGGGTTTCTATGTATTATAGTCTTGGTACAGTTATTTTTATTGTGTTTTTTTTTAAAGAAAGGGTAATTAATTTTATGTAAAGTGTTTATGCAAGTGTTAAACCGCAACTGCAGTTGTTAGGTAATCACGTAATTGCTAAAGGTAGAGCAAGTGATAAAATTTTTCAATGCAATGTGTAAATGCTAGATTAGAATTGAATTTAAGTTCGAGTATTTAACTGAATTTATCTAGAACTCTGTTCATAGCTAAAAGATTAACTTACCTATGTTTCTTTTATTACAAAAAGCAGATTAAAAGACGGACCCACTCATGTACCATTCCTAATTTTGGTGTGATATTGTCATAAAGGTACAGGTGAAGTAATACTACCAGGTTACTTGAGTGACCCGCTGTAGGCTTTTTAGAGAATAGTGAAAAGGTAGAGCGGTCACAGATTATGGGGTCATATAATTTCATGAAAGAAATTCTCTCTTTCATAATATTTAGTTTGTTTTGGTAATTTTATATAAAGTGTTTCTTTAGTAATCCTGCATTGTTATTTTGATTTTTTTAATATAGTGGGATTAAGAACATCAAATTGATGATCATTGTCAATTCTGTGTTTAGTTAATGAGTTTGTTTTTCTTTTACTTGTTTATGTTTTTCTTATCTTCATTTACACGTTCTTTTAATTTTCTGGAAGTCTGTCTTACGTAGTAGCAATTACATTGTAGACCTTTTAATGAATAAATTACATTTCTAGATCTAATTTAGATAAATATTATTATTTATCATTATTATTATAAAAATTCTTATATATAATATTGACAAATTTAACCTTCGTAATTTTGCCAATATTAGTATTAAGCCTTCCTGGGGCGCTGGAAACACGCTGCCAGTAATACGTACCTCCCGCGAATCCTGCTCCTCTTCGTCCCACACCTAGACGTTCCCTGGTAGCCAGACTGCTCGGTGCCTGGTTCCTGTTCGGTGTCTGGCGGCCTCCAGTGGATCTATGAGAGAGCAGCCAGACACAGAATTCTCCTCCAGACAATAACTGAATTCGACGTAGCTGACAAGGTAGTGCCCTCGCCGTCGATCTAGCCGCCACTCTCCCCAGCCGCCATCACCAGTCTGTTGCGCAGTCGACTGCAGAGTCGTGCCACCTCGGACGCTCCTCTCATCTGCGTACTCTCCCCTCTCACCTTTACTCGTTCCCTTCTCTCCTCTCTCTCTCAGTCTACTCGGCTCACTGCCTTTTTCCCTCTCATCGAGCCAGTCTGTTGCGCAGTCGATGCGCGCTGCACTCGAAGTTTCTGTGCTCATTGTGTAAGTTGGACGGCGCGGCTCGGCGCTTCGCGTGGTCGTCTTGGTGCGACTACCTCTGCGTCGCCCAGACAGCCCTCGCTGCCCTTCTCGCCCGCCATTGCTCGCACCGCTTCCTCCTGCACTTGCTTCCTCTGTGACGTTCATGAAGCTTCCAAGTTATCTCCACGGCAACAAGCGGTAGCGGTAGCTCAGTGCATCAACTGATGTCACTGCAGCGCCTCTAACCGGGAGGTCCTGGGTTCGAGTCCTGACGGCGGCAGGATTTCGACAATTTTCAGCTAGGTCAAATTCAGGCTGCTGTCTGGAGGAGAATTCTAGCGGCCGGCTGCACTGATCGGTAGTTTTCCCTGGTTTCTTCGATCAACACCAGGCGAATACCGGAGCAGTACCCTACCAAACGGGCGACGGACCGCGCGCGATCTGTCTTTCCTCTTCCTTGTCCTATCTTCTCCCCTTACACACACACACTTACACTAACATACACTACACTACCACATATTCCGGGAGACTGGTCGGGAGCTTAGTGCTTGTCCCGGCTGGGGCGGTGCCTCGCTGGTGTCCTTGTTAGGAAACCCACTAGCCGACGGTAGGTCAGCTCGCCATTCAGCGGGGGAAGATCACCGCCATCTCCCGAGAAAAACACATGCAGTACACTAACGGGAATAATGACCAAAGCAGTTGACGCGCCCGGAAACACGAAAAAACCAAACCAAACCAATCCACTGCAACACACAATGACATCTCGTTGATCCTATGAATCGTTCTTTACAACTATTTCGAACTCGGGCCCCTTTTTCGATATTCGTTTTGTATTTTGATATTAATAAATTTGGAAATTGAGGAAAAAGCAAAATGTTTTCGTTGTTTTACAAAAAATGACTTTTCTTGGCTTCATATCTAGAAGTTCCTAGAAGGATTTTACCAGAATTTTAAAACATTATAATATATACTCTAAGTGTTTCACGTGTTAATTGTGTTCAGTGTTTCTAAGTGTATTCACGTGTTAATTGTAATGTTTATATACAATAATGAAGCTTTGTGTTGTATTCCTAGTTTGCTCTTTTGCCTAATAAACTGTAAAATATCATAGAATAACCTCCAGGTTGAATTTTTGATTAATTGACCCGTTGTAATATAGTTTCCTTCCGATGAAATTTACCCTCTTGTTAAGGAAATTATAATCGGTGTGCTAGAAAAAAGGAGTTTACCTTTTTACCGCCGGGAGCGGTAGCTCAGTGAATCCACTGATATCACTGCAGCGCCTGAAAGGTTCTAGGTTCGAGTCCCGACGACAACGGGATTTTCGACACTAGCTTTTCAGCTAGGTCGAATTCAGTCACTGTCTGGAGGAGAATTCTAGCGGCTGGCTGCTCTGATCGGTAGTTTTCCGTGGTTTCTGCGGTCAACACCTGGCGAGTATCCTAACAAACGGGCCACGGACCGCGCGCGAAGTGTCCCTCCTCTTCCTTGTCCTATCCACTCCCATTACACACACACTTACACTAACATGCACTACTCTACCACATATTCCGGAGACCGGTCGGGAACATAGAGCTTGTGTCGGCTGGGGCGGTGCCCCGTTGGTGTGAGAGCCCTGGTTAGGGGAAAACCCCGCCGGCCGACGGTAGGTCGGCGCCGGATCTCACCATCCAGCGAGGAAGAATACCGCCATCTCCCGAGGAAAAAACATGCACCACACTTACGGGACTAATAACGTTGAGTGTTGACGCGCTCGGAATCACCAACCAACTAACCCACCCTTTTTACCTGTTTTCTTGTTAAATGTCATTAGGAATTGTCTACTAGAAAAATTATCGCTTTTTTTTAAATTTACAGTTAAAAATTACAATTTCTGATATGTGTCACTTTTTTTGTTTACCCATGATATAAGTTTCAGTTTGAAAAGTCACGGGTTTCAAATAATAAGTGAATATTGAATTATAATACTGAAAAATTATATGGATATACATTGAAATTTAATTTACTATTTAATATTAATTTATTATATTGAATTATGACACTGAAAAATTATATAGATATACATTGAAATTTAATTTATTATTTACTTTTATTCGATGTATTGTTATTAGTTTATCATTTTCAATATTCAATTTATCGCACTGCGATTTACCTTAAAATGTTAATTTTATTAACATAATGTTGTTCTATGTCGTGATTGTATACCACACCAATAAACCGGGGCAATAATGGTTTTCTGGATTGTATCGAGGAAGGAAAATTCCAAGAAGAATAGTGGCGTAAAAGAAAAAAAGTTAATTAACGATCTTATTAAATAAAAGAATTACGACGGTAGAAATCTTAAAAGAAGGGATTGAGGAAGGCCTATTCACAAAGATTTGAAGAAAAGTAGAAGAGGAAGAGATATAGACAGAGAGAGGGAGAGAGAAGAGAAAAAAGAAAGAAAGAGAAAAGAGGTAACGGAGAAGGGAAAAGTAAAGGGAAAAAAAGAAGTTGAGACAAGAGCCTCCCATTCTTAGTTTCCCCTCATTAACAGAAAAAATACTATAGAAAAGGGGCGTGGATATAATGTGTAGCGTGTAAATCTGATACTCTTCGGAAAGAAAGTTTCCTAATTTCATTTTCACCTACTCAAGATTGCATTTCTGAAAGACCTCTGGCAACACTCTTCCCATGAACCTATCCTACAAAGAAGCAAACTTCGAATTGGGTGTCATTGCACCTCTTGCTTCCTTTTTTTCCCGAAGGTGGTAACAGGGTCATTATTAAAATTTGTTTTCCTTCATTATAAACACATTAAACGTTTATCAACAAACTTTCCCCCTAGTAGTTAGTCGCGGCTTTTTTTCTTCAAGGTTTCTTGGTGCGGGGCGCATCACAAAGTACGCGTATACTTAATTAGGCCTCTAACCTTTCGTGGGCCGACACCAAAGGCGACGCGCGTTTTAATTACCACCCGATTCTTCGCTTCGCCTTCGGCCTTTCGCCTTTAAGGCTCAGGGACTGGGGACCTCCGCGCTCGCGTTGCCTCGCTGCAGATTCTGACGTTCGCTGATAACAGTGCAAGGGCAGACGACTGCTAGACCGGGAGCGGTGACTCACTGCATCAACGGACGTTACGGCAGTGCCTCTGACCGGGAAGTCCTAGGTTCGAGTCCCGATGGTGGTAGGATCTTCGACACAAGCTTGTGAACTAGGTCGAATTCGGTCGCTGTCTGGATGAGAATTCTAAGGGCCGGCCCCTCTGATCGGTAGTTTTACGTGGTTTCTTCGATCGACACCAGGTGAATGCCGGAGCAGTACTCTAACAAACGGGCCACGGACCGCGTGCGATCTTTCCTTCCTCTTTCTGTTTTTATTCACACACACACCTGCACTAACATGCACTACACCACCTCACCGGAGACCGGTCGGGGACTTTGAACTTGTCCCGGCTGGGGCGGTACCTCGCTGGTGGGTGATACCTGGTTGGGAAAACTTGTCGACGGTACCCGCATGTTTTACCTTCTCCCGCTTCTTTTGCCTTGTACTTGCTTGTCCACGGTAGGTCGGCGCCGGATCTCGCCATCCAGTGTGGGAAGATCACCGCCATCTCCCGATGAAAAACATGACTACACGGGACTAACGACCTCAATAGTTGACGCGTCCGGAGTCACAAATCAGTCAACGAATGCTTGACTCTCAGGGGCGGATCAAGTAAGTTCACTCATTGCTTAAATTTTCATGAAAAACATAGCGACTAAACACTACCCGGGATGGTTGGCCATCCCACAAGATTTTCATTTGGTTGTTTTCTCTGCAGTGGTTGGCAACACTGAGGCGAACCTTTGTTTACTTGTCTTTGTAGATGAGCTTGTTGTTGTGGCGTGTTTAAGTGTTTTTGCGGACAGAGCTGTTGGGATGGCGTATCACCCCTAAGTAATATTAGTGTAATATTTTGATTGATAATTGTTTCTGTTTTTTTCGGTGTTCAGGTGAGCTCTTGCCACACTAAGTATACAAAAAATTATCGGCTTCTTCTAGAGGCTGACGGTATTGGTGAAGATTTCGATGCGAAGAGATGATTACAGTGAGACAAACAGACGAACGGACAAACATATGTCTTGTTGCCAATCGATTTTTCGGCATTAAATACCCGCAAAAAGAGGATTCTGACGGCATATCGAGTTAGAGGAAGTATTTTACTATGCATAAGAATGAGATTTCAGCCACCAGAGCGCGGCAGTAAGAGTTTTTCTTTCGAAAGTTTGGTGTTTTTCGGCACAATATTACATTACCTTCTCTTCTTATGAAGTAAGGACGAAAAAGAAAAAGGATGTACTTTCAGTCGCACAAACCCAAGGATAAAAAGTGTGACAAGAGCGCTACTACATACAGTATGAAAAAACAAAAGAATTCACTAAAATAAACTAGGAAAAAGGACAGGAAAATAAAATTTTTATGCAATTTTTTTCATAGGCGCATTTGTGCAGAAACTCAACAAACATTTCATTATTTACTTGTCAACAGTAAACGAAATTTGAAATCATGTTGTAAATGTCTCAATGGGATCTAAATAAATGTGTCTGATTGAAAATAATTTGATATCCCATTTTCTCCCACTCCAAGTCGTAAAAACAAATGGGTATCTCACCACAGCAGGATAGGGTTAGCTCAAAGATTCAGATGGGTAGAGTGTAATGTTAAATCAGTGAGATAACTCAATGTGACAGACACAATGTGTTGGAAAGTTGTTGTTAAGTGTTGGAAAGTGCCAAATGAATGTCATTCTCTTCGCCTGTGACAGAATTATTCATTTAAAGCACTCCCCTTTCAGGTAATCTTCCTTGAAGCTCATTTGAAATGAGAACGTAAACTATGGAAACTAAGAATAAATTGTCAAATACAGTTTCTCAAACACTCAACAGTTTTCAGTGAAAATGAGCTCAAAATTTCAAATTTTCAGAAACGCTCAAGCGCCATTTTCTGAAAAAATGGCTCCACATTTTTCTTCAATTTTTTCCAATGGATAGTGCTTACTGTACTTTTCAATATGACGTTAAGTTTATTTTAGTGAATTCTTTTGTTTTTTCAAAAATTACACAAATTCATTTTTTTTAAATATCTCTCACGCCGTTAATTTGCACATTTCCATCAATTTGAATACATTATTGGATTTTTGAGTGGGAATGCTTAAAATAACGTACAATGAAAGTTTTTGAGAACGCAATAGATTCTGTGAAGAGAGCATCAAATTTCGCATTTACAGTCAAGCTTAATCGCCATTTTTTTTTTAAAACGGCTTCAAATTTTTCAATGAAAATTTCTATTTAGGACGAAATTTTACTCTTCTTTGATATTCTTGAAATAATATTTTGATTGTACCATTAAAAATGCGAAAAGTTGAGAAAATATAAAAAAAATGTTCTTTGGGCGAGGATAGATGACAGCTGGAATGAGGATGGAGCAAGACCGTAAAGCCAGTCCACACCAAGAATATTAGTACACTTTACTACGAGAAAATCAGTTCCATTCTGTAGCACTACTAGCTTCTTAAATATTTTGTCCTCCTTTTCATTGCCAAACAATTGGTCACCTTAAGTACTATACACTAATACGTATTTAAATCCCTGATAACGAATGTAAAAACTTAATGAGGTGGTAAAAAACTTGAAAATGCCAAGTATTTTTTCGCAGACTCTTAATAAGCTTTTTGAGGAACAACTCCATTTCGCTGCGTTCCTAACGTAAAAAAACCCAGCCCTCCATCCTCCGACAAGATGTGAAGTGCATCTTTCGGCTAATACGCTCTGCTTGTGACTTTCTCGCTCGCTCCACCCCGTGATCACCTGAAGCGCATTAGCCCTCGCCCTTCCGAGATTCTTCAGCGGAAGCGGCCCACAAAGGGAACTCAACGCCGCTCGACCGACCGTCTCTCACCCGCTCCTCTCCGGCCTCGGTCCCGCGCGGCGAAAAAACCCACGTAAAATTCTTACGCCCTTGGAAACTCCCGAGTGCTGTGAAAGCGCCAACTTTCGCGAGCGTGCGGGGACGGGGAGAGTTGGGTCGGCGCGATGCGGGGCGGGGGGGGGGCGTAGCGGAGCTTGGTGGAGAGGGCCGGGCCGTGGCGGGGCGGGACGGGACGGACCGGAGCGGGGATGGGCGAGGCGGGGAGAGGCGTGGCCAGGCCGAGAGTGAAGTGGCGGGGGGGACGGAGTGGAGTGTGCTGAGCGTGGCGTGGATAGGTGTGGCGAGGAGTGGCTGGCGTGGCTAGGCGGAGCGTGGCGGGGCGGAACGGAACGGAGCGGAGCGGGGCTGGCGAGGCGCGGCCAGGCGTGAGGCGGGCGGGGCGGGGCGGGCGGGGCGGGGCGGGCGGGCGGGGTGGGGCAGGGCGGGGCGGGCGGAGAGGCGGGGCGAGGCGAGGCGGAAGAGGCAGGGAGGCGGCGTGGCGGATGAGGCAGAGGGAGCTGGGCGGCGCGGGGTGCGGCCAGACGAGGCGAACGATGCTCGTCAACGGGAGAGAAGTCTTCTGCGCTTGGTGCTTGTGGAGGTGTTATATGCGAGATGCACAAAAATCAATAGCCCAGAGACGACGTAGCTTGTTTCAATGAAATTAAAAAAAAATAAAACAGTTCATTCAATGTTTCGTTATTACTGTCGGTACACAACTCTTGTTTAAAAGAAACAGTGCATTTCATTTCTGAAGACCTGCAAGTAAGAGATCATTGTAGTTCAAAAATTAGAGTTAAAATGGATTTCGAAGTTAATATTTCCATCATGCACTTTCGTGTCTCTAAACACCATTTATTTTACTATTTCATTAACAATTCGCATACCAATGTCATTTCGGAACCCGAAAAACACCAATGGGGAGAGGAGATTAAGAGCGGAATAAACTGCAATATAACTGAAAAAAGTATATATTTAAGAACTAATAATACATATATTTAATACTGCTATCCTTTTCTGAGAACATGAAACCTGCACCATTCCCTTTAATGTCCTTCACACAATCCAACGAAAAATAATAAAAAAAAACAATGGATTATTTTGAAAATTTGGAAAATGTCCCAGGGACCTCATGTAAAGTACCCCCCAAAATTAAAATATTGGTTTCAAATTCAAGGTCTCGCGACATCATCCAGATCGTTTGGGGAATATCAATTTTGAGGAAAATCGGCTGAATGTTTAGCTGCTAGCGTTGTTCACAATCGGACGGACAGGCAGGCAGACGTTTTGTCGTCAATCGATTTTTTGCTATCAAGGACCCACAAAACTTGGATTAAGGCTTCATCACGCGTTAGATAACTTTTCTAAATTTAACATCTGTATTTATCCATCTTTTCGTTGCCAGAGTCCTGTAATACGAGTTTTTCTGCGGAAAACTCCCTGTTTTTTTCGCGCATCATTACATGACTTTCTCTCAATTGAGGAACGGGTAGCGAGAAAATAGAAACTAACGTACTGTTACCACTGCATTGACATTGACATTTTAGCTCGATTAACCGGTACAACAAGGCAACTGGACTTCTTTGTCGAGTTTCTTAACTGAAGACCCTCATGCATAAAATTAACTACGAAACAAGAAAATGAAAATCAATCCATTAATTTCTTAGACTTAACCATCTCTAGGGTTGACAACAAACACATCTTCAACTAGAAAACCCACACATGCAGACACTGCCTTCCACAACACATCCCAACATTCCTCTGCTCATAAACACGCGGCTTTCCATGTCATGAAATCAACTTGCCAACCTTCCCTTATCACAAGGCAATTTTCCAAAAGAAACACACATTATGAAATACATAGCTACCGCCAAAAGATACAGTACCACTCTCGTTGAAAACATACTACGCCGCACAATAAAAAAAAGAACTAAGCATCACCTGACTCACCCACGAACCATCAAAATGTATTTCTTTTCCGTTCTGTGGAAAAATAGCACAAAAAGTAGCTCACATTCTTCACAAATACAATTTTCACGCTTCCTTTACCACACACGAATCCTCTTGAACAGCTACTCAGCTACTCTCCCTTCGCAACCACACCCCGCTCATGGTGATGTCACGAACTCCACTGCCACAATTGCGATACACACGCCAGACCGGTATAAGCTCCAATGCCTGAGTTAAAGAACATTTGCATGCATGGAAACACAATAAAACTAATCGCACTTTGCTGCACATCATATAAACACTGGCCACACCTTCCACCCCGACTTAGACATTAACATTCTTGAAATAGAACATAAATTCTGGAACAGAAAGCCTTTAGAAATCTTTCACATTTTTCAACTCAAGCAGAAATCTGAAGCTCTTTTCAACGAACAAATTAATTTCCCTGTGTCCACGTCTGCTACTAATTTTGTAACCCTCCTCACAAACTGACCCCCCGGCTCCTGAGACATTTCTAAGAAGACACACCGACCTGCAGCTCCAAAAGCTAATTTAACCCCAGTTTCCAACTTCCTTAGTGCCCAGACTCACACGGGTTATTCTTTTCCAATTTTTGTAATTTCTTTTACTGTTGGTTTTTACCACTAAAAAGACGGCAATGCTCTTCTACCTACAACGACATCAAGGAGCTAAAAGAACTGCTTCAAATAATTATTTTTTATTTCTTTATTTTGAGAAACCTTTGATACTATTGAAGTCTTAGAATACATTTTAGGGTAATGGAAAACATTTTTGAAGTAAAGCACAAATATTTAAGTATTTTGGCTTACAAGTGAAACAGTATCTAAATAAATCTATTAAGTTGGCGGAGATGACTTTCATCATTTAATTACGTCAACGCAACATCAGCATTCTCATAATTCTTCAAATTAATCTTGCGTATCTAGTTTGGTGAGTTCCGTTGAGATGTGCACCATTAGTTATATTTGTGAATATTTTTAGGATGATTATACACACACAATTTCATTTGTCGTACTTATTTTCCCTTTTCTCGTTCGATTTTTCATGCTCATTTGAATATGATAGATCCGACTGTAAATAGAGTTGTTTTCGGGCAATAAATCACTCTTTAGGTTTTGCATTAAGCCAAATAGATTTTATTCTAGATTCTCCGAATGGACCGTCAACCTGCCCTTACCTCTTATGAAATATTGCGTTGAAAAATCCGTACCACGAAAATGCGGTCTAGTTCGTAGTTGATTTTTCTCTTGAAAAGTTCTTAGTGCTTCTCTGGTAGACAAATGAGTTTTTTCTCAATATCAGACATTATGCGTACTTGTTTGGCAGAGATAAAAGTAATATTTTTGCTCAAAGTGAGTTACTTATATCTGCCATTATTTTTAAAGGCACAGTTCGATTATATTGTTTTTTCTGACGTCGAAAATAAACGAAAATAGAAAATAAACTCACGTCGTTCTTTTGAATCAAATCTTCTCAGCTTAAGCATACAAAATTCAGTGGGACATAACCAGAAATAGCCTTTTAATATGAATCATGATTTCTTAATAAATATTCTAATAGATACTAATTTGTTTTAAACGTTTATTTCTAAGTCATCTTAATATTTTGAATAACGTAAGTACCATACCGGTCTAGGAATGAAAGTTGATGATTCCTTATAACTCCAATTCAACAATACGCCTAGCAACAAGAGACATTCAACTATAATATCTCAACATTTCTCTACATCATGAACGAACTCTTATACCGTTTCGTAATATACTTTTATCCTCACACATCCTGAGAAACGGTACCAGCAATGCGCAAAATTAAGACCGCTAAGAAATGCATGGTAAAAGCCAGAATCTATGCCAGCAATGAAGCAGTAACAAGGCTCCCCCACCCCCTTATTCCTATTCTCCTCCTCCTCTGCCCAACCCTCTTGGCTCCTCACGGGCTCTTAACGCTGCAAATTAAGCGGGCCCCGGAGGCCGATTTAGCGTTTTCAACGTTGTTTAATCTAAATTGGAGATAATCCTTCCGCGGAACGGTCGCCCAGGATATAAATTACGACAGATTTATTCTATTTCTCTTTCTCCCCTCCGCCGTACCGCCAGACCGCGCCGCCACGCTTTCCTTTCCGTTATCGTTCTTTTTCACCCCCTCCCACTTTCCGAAAATAATACGAGGCTGGCATATCCTGCGGAAGAATCCTTTATAGATTTTATTGAGGAATTCCGTGTAGTCATTTTCTGCGTAAATGAAAAGAGAGACAGTGGGTAATTTATCGCGGCCGTATAAATCATCGTCTGTAATACCTTCGTTTCCGATCCGGGAGCGCCTGGGGATAGGCGTTTGCGGGCCTCTAACGGCTTTTGGGTGAAGAGGGAGGGGGAGACGACGCCAGTACCGATTCACGGTGGGCGAATGTCCCACGTGTAGGGCAAAGATATGTGTTACAGACCCACTAAGAAATTCCAGTATTATCCAGAGCATCAACTGATATCATGGCAGTGCCTCCGACCGGGAAGTCCTAGGGTTTGAGCCTCGACGGTGGAAGGAGTGTCGAAACTATCTTGCCAGCTAGATAGAATTCAGCCACTGTTGGAGGAGAATTCTAGCAGACGACTGCTCTAATCGGTAGTTTTTCGTGGTTTCTCCGAGCCATACCAGGCGAATGCCCTCGCAGTACTGTAGCAAACGGGCCACGGACCGCGCGTGATCTTTCCTTCCGCTCCCCGCTTTCCGGATCGCTTCTGTCACCGTAAACCCACACATTAACTATACTATATCTGTCAGGAGACGGGACCAGGAGCTTAGAGCTTGTCCCGGATTGTGTGGTGTCCTGCTGGGGTATGTGGAAAAGGAAAACGCGAAACGTTCTGTATAGGTCGGCGTCGGACTTCAGTTTTCAGTGGAGGAGAAACTCAGGATCCTCCCGGATTATAACAGAGTATATAACATTTATGGGACAAATGAATTACCTACGCGGTTGACGTGTCCGGAAACAAATACTCTCTGGCCCATTTTCCCATTTCTTATTTCAGATTTTTAAAATCTACCTACTGGATGTGGAAATTTTACAATTGTAGATAAAATTTCTTTGTGAATTAGTGGCAATTAAACAAGCGACGTTTCGATGACAAGACGTAAAAGATCTAAATTAAAGCTTAAATGGATCTATATAAAATTCCTTAAGAATGCATGGCGAATAAATAGTACATTCTTTATTGACCGTTGATAAATCTTTGTTTTTCACCCTCTTTATTGTATTGTCCATGACTGTACCCTATATCAGAAACCTGCAAACTTCGTCTTTATTTAATTTGAAGATTTTACACTGCTTTGGTGAGAAGGGGGGAGAAATTGCGTTAATTAATAGAACGCAAACACTCCCTGTATCACTAAGTATTTGTATTACAACATTCTAATATTTACGTAATTTGATCAGTTTTAGTAATTGGGAAACTAGATACCCTTTTTTCTTTTTTGATTCCTTATTCAGGAAGTATTTTCGTGAAATTTCTCAGTGAAAGTTAAGGACGAAAGAGTCTTTGAGTCACTAAGAGAACATAATTAAAAATTAAATGAAATACTGTACATTTAATTTTCTTTAAGGATTTTCTGGTACATGTTGTGACGCATGTAAATAGCGATACAAATTCTGGTACATGATATGAATTGTTATTACATTTAATTAATGTACTTCATTGTATTCCATATTCAAATTCTTTTATTCTGAATAAAAAAAGAATAGTTATGGCTGTCAATTTTACCATATGGGATGGACGGGATGGGAGAGAAATATTCGCAAGAATATTAATAGAAAAGAACACACTTTCAATGGTACAAAATAATTTAACAATGTTTGAAAGTAAACAAAAGATGCTTGTTTACGGCGAGAATAAAGTAAAGAAAATCTTAAGAATAATGATGAGTAAGAATAAGTAAGAGTGAAAATCATCAGAACAAAACATTGTAAATCGTGAGAGGTTTAAAATGACACGATCTGCGGTCAGTTTACTGATAAAGTGAGAAAGTTTTGGAGACAGGAAGATCTACGATAGCACTTAACAGATTCTTTGATTTATAGGCATATTCGACGCGCAATATCCATTTTTTAGGGAAAGTTTACGACTGATAAAAAGTCTAAAAAAACAGGTTGCTATCTAAATTTCGCAGCAATTTTTGTCATGTGATGTGTCGGGGCGACTGTCGAATGTCGTCTCTTCCTCGTAGGCGAAATTTAATTGATGTACTACACAAAATTTTTTTGAAGAAAAGGAAAAACATCTACTTTATAAATTTGGTCGTCAGAGACCTTTCTTTTTGAAGAGATGTTGGGAATAGTTGATCAATACCTGACAATTTGCTGTTCGTTAACCTTACTCGGTATGCATCTATTTTAGGGGAAATCATCGACTTATATCACCTAAATTTCACACACCCCCAGAATGGTTTTGTTCAGACTATTAACATAGTCATTGTCAAAATCCTAATATTGATTTGCTATAATATCAAAATATTTCATATTCATGTCAACACGCAACGCCCTTGGTGTATACATGTACCTGTAATATTAAAAAATCCACATAACTTATTAATAGGCATATATTTTTGTAATTAATTAATAATTCGCCTGTATATATGACAGGAACTCATTCTCAATTGGGTGTACGATAGTCCGACTGATTTAAATCGCGTTTTCGTCCACTGTGACAATGCAGTGCTCACAAGCGATGCCGCGTTGAGGGGCGGGGCCGGTAATGGGTCACGGGTGTCCCTAACACCGCAGTGAACCTCGTGCTCCAACTTTGATCCTTCCTCCCACCGGCAGGAAGCGAATCCTCCATTGAACTTTGATCGCGATTTATTGAATTTTTGCAACACTGACACAAAACCCTTCATAAAGTAATCATTTTCCGCTGATGGGTGCGCGATCTTTCAGGCGTGCCCTCTCTCGCCTCGCCCCACCCCTTTCTCCACCCCTACGGTAGTTATCACGTTCCGGCGCGACGTTAACTTTTGCGCTCCCTTCTGCTGCCACAACCCCTTCCGTTCCCTCGTTCCCTACGATCCCACCGACCCCTCTTATTCATTAGCATGTCTCGCGACTGGTCGCCGCCGTCGCCGCTTCTGCCTCCTGGTCGACGTCATCGGGGGTTAAATTTGCTCCGTTTGCGCAAGGGTGGAAACCTTTTGAGCTAAACGGTTTTATACAACACCGCTAATGTGACAGGAGACAGCCTTGGGAGGGACTCGTTGCCAAGGAGAAGTGAAAGGGAATGTGTAAATGTTTGAAGTTGATTCGGAGCGGGAAATCACAGATACACGGAATTCCTTTTCTCTAATTATGAGGCGTACGGATAAAAACTAGTTTCTCTCTCCTTGGTAGGTGGTGTCTCGACAGCTCGGAAGAACGATGAGTAACCGATACTAGCTATTCTGCTCCCGGCACTTAAGTGCGCTCTGCTGGCCACGATAGCTCAGCGGCAAACCCATTGCCTCTTCAGTACTGTTGTCCGGGAGGATCAAGGGATTCATTTGTGATTCCGGGCGCGTCGATTTCTCTGGTTCCTATAAGAGTAGTGCATATTTTTATCTTGAGAGGTGGTGGCCTTATTTTTCCCTTGAGATCTGATGCCAATCTTTACGTCGGTTTGCGCGGTTTTCTTCTGCCAGGTATCTCCCTCCAGCGTGGGTGGCATCGCCCTAGCGAAGACAGACTCTACGCTCCCCATATGTATGGTAGGGTGGTGCTTATAAGTGTATATGTCAGTGCCGAATTCTCCGATACACCGCGTATACCGCCGGAATACCTAGTAATTCGAAGTGTATTAGAATTATTTAATAAGTTTGGTAATCCTCTAAAAAGTTATTGAGATTTTGAAAACTTTAAACATGCGAAAAAACAACTATATGCTACCGAGAGCCAGTCAGTCTTCTGCATCCGTAAGCACTATAAAATGTGTTAGAGTGAAAAGTTTCAAACAATTCTTAATGCTGTTCAGAGAATTTGCTAACGCCAACGAAGGCACCGCATGTCAGCCGCGATAACCTACAGCTCCTCATGTTTCAAGGGCGAGGAGAGGGGAGGATGCGCGTCTGTACGGTCGGTAGGCACCGCAAAATATTGCGGTGAACAGTCCTCTGGTCGTTCGTAAGCTTCTCTTAAGTTTTTGTAAAAATGGAGAGTGTTAATGATCCAGCAGTTAGTGGTTTGTATACTTGTCTTATAGAACAATTATTAAGGACGGAATTTCATAGTTTTCGGATTTTAGAAAAGCTCAAAGTAAAAATACAATGGTAGAGGTAGCTTCCATAAAGTGCGGTATACTTGAAATAATGTTCAGGATTTGCCAGTGGTAAATGTAGGAGGGAGTATACGATGAGGAAGAGAAAGGAAAGAACGCGCGAAGTTCGTAACCTATTTGTTAGAGTGTTGCTCCGGCACTCATCAGAGAAACCACGGAAAACTACTGATCATACCGTCTACTAGAATTTTCCTCCAAAAACTGCTACTAGCTAACTAGGTAGTGTCGAATATCCTACCATTGTCGTGACTCGAGCCATAGGACCTCTCGATCATAGGCACTACAGTAGCATCACTTGATACTATGAACCACATCAGCCGGTGCGGTGGTAAATTCATGTCACTAGCTATAAAACAAGGTCGAATTCAACGACTCTTCTGAGGAGAAATCTAGGGGCTCTGGTCACTTTCAATAATGACGACCAGGAGAATGCTGGAACAATACCCTAGAAAACTGACTGCGGGTAGTTCCATAAACGTGCTACGCACCGGATGAGATCTCCCTCGTCTTTGACCCCTCCTCTCCCCTTACACTTTCTCTCTCTCTCTCTCTCTCTCTCTCTCTCTCTCTCTCACACACACACACACACACACACACACACACACACACACACACTACACACTACACTACCACACATGTCAGGATCGAATGGGAGTTAGAGCTTGTCCCGGATGAAGCGATGCACCACTGGTGAAGATGCTTGGAAAGAAAATCTCCAAACTTACATGTAAATGAAGTCTCCCCAGATCTCTTGAGTATATATTCTTTATCCAAAATAGATGGACAGTGATAAACTTTATATTGCAAAGTCAAACAAATGTATCTGATTCGTTGATTTATAAATTGGCATAGATATTTTCCAAGCATGAACTCCATCTACATTCTGAGAATAATTATTTTTTTTCCATACTCATTAGTGTTAGTTTAATAATAGCATCCCGTCTATCCTCTTCAGATATAACACTACAAATTATTACGGTTTTGTTCAATTTATAAGAAACAACCACACAAAGTCCCTTAAGTGTACTTCTGTTTCGGAGGGAAGTACGTCCAGTCCTGCATCGAGAAGATTTATGGCGAGAAACAGATGTTCGCTGGTTATTTGGATTATCAGGCGCAAATGCATTGCGCAGCACACGCTACACTTGAAAATACTTTACTATCGTGCATAACTCTTCTACATCGCGTTATAGGGTCTTAAATCCAGACCTTTGTGACCTCAAAGAGTGACGAGTGTTTTTTATAACGTATTCTACAAAATGATATCATTGTGGACATCATATTACATTTTGGAGGGTCCTTTACCCGCAGCAGTGTTGTAGAAATGTGCCAGAAAAGAAGAAGAGAACTTTTTTGAGATTTCAATTTAAAAAAATATTTTGAACCTGTCTACTACATTTGGTGTTTGCGCTGTTGGGGGTATTGTAGCCATTCTGAACTTCCCGTTTCAACTCCAGGAGCCTCTGAACTATCTACAGCCGTAACATATTTTAAACATTTTCATAATAAAAAACTTATATTAAATTTTTGAATTTCCATATTAAACCATAAAAGCCCATTGTCGATCGTTGTCATCGCCCGTTTATAGTAAACTCGTATTTGCTTCTTTTGCACACAGTTGCGAATTACAATTCTTCAATACCAATGATTAAGTCGGAGAGGGAGAGAGAGGCCAGTGTAAAGCAAGATGTAATAGATTTGCTACTTCTTCAAGAAACACAATACTCAAATAAGCAAAATTTGGCGCTTTGGTGCGCTCTAATAGTATAATTTAGCGCGACAGGAAAGTCTTTCCGCAGTGACACCTTGTTGGTGAAAGTGTTTTCAACAGAAATTATGTTGGTAGCTCGAGCTTCAGTTTGAAACCGCAAATTGCGTACTCACCACCACCATAATAGATGCTGGAAATGTTGTCCCCTTCACTTGATTTCCAATGATCTGGTTGGTACCAACACATATGCAATTATTAATAGGAGACCCTGATTCCGCTCAGTGCAGAGAGACTTCCTGGCGCACTGTAGTGGTATAGTATCAACTACATAACAATAGTTTAGCCTTACAATTGCAAAACCTATCTTCTTCAGAGTCCCAACGACTCTGAAATATGTTTGACGTTAATAGGTTGACATGCGCTGGAACTTATGTTTTGGGGAGCATGTGAGAACATGTGAGGATTAATATGTTGGACAAGGGCGAGGGCAGATATAGGGAAACATATGGTTGAACATTTGGGGAAAATATGCGTGCGTTGGTGAATGCTAGAAATGTGTGGGAACATGCGGGAGACATGTGGGAGAGATCACAGAAACACATTGGGAACATGTGGGGAATTATGTGAGGAATTTTCAAGGAACATGAATGGCAACACCCAGTGAATGTTTGAAAGATCAAGCAACTAAACATGCGGAAACAGATGGATCTTGAGTTACCCATGCTCTACAAATTGATACCTATTTGTACTTCCTTTTCAATGTTCGGAGATTTAATTCTTCTGGGTATCTCTAAAGCGTACCATTGACGGGTGGTAAAATAAAACAACAGAAACTCAAAATTTAATCCATGAAATGAGTTAATTTTGAACGTTAAAATACCAACTTAACTTAAGTGGCTCAGAGCATCAACTGATGTCACTAGTGCCTCTGACCGGTAGTTCCTCAGTACAGTACTTCTGACCGGGTGATGGCAAGATTTCCTAGCTAGGTAGCTATGTAGAGTTCAGACGCTGTCTGGAAGATAATTTTAGCGGGGGTAGTTTGATCGGTAGTTTGCGTGGTTTCTGCGATCAATACCAGCCGAATGCCGGGGCAGTACCCCAACAAGGAGGTTGTGTACGGCGCGCGCTCTTTCCTTCCCCTTCCTTCTGCTATATAAGTATATATAAAGGAACCTCCTTTTATATTCTTACTGACACTTGCATTTACTGCTCTACAACACCTCTCGGGAGACTAGTGGAGCTTAGCCCTCGACCTGGTTGGGACGGTGCCTCGCTGGAGAGCGATACTACCTGAAAAAATCCCACAAACCGTGTAGTCCGCTACAAGTTCTCACAATCCAGTGGGGGAAGATCATCGCCACCTCCCGTGACAAAAACATGCACTACACGTACTGGACGAATGACTATAGCAGTTCACACGCCCGTTGATACCAATCAATCAATGAATTAATCGAACGTTCTATTGCGTTATTGGAGGATACCCTCATTACATTACACGAGTTGTGAGAATCGATTCTGTAATTAAGTTGTTTTCATTTTAAAACTTTGATTAAAAAAGTGTGGAATGCTAGTTTCGAGCGGATGCTCTATTTAGTTCTTAAAAGCGTTGGACACACTTTATAATATTAATATAGTACCTACCTCGTTTGCTGATTTTGTCCCTTTTCTCAGAGAAGCGATTTAGAGAATAAACGATCAAATGCTCGTTTGTTTGCTCTTAGTAAGTGTATGTTTACTTCTCTCCACTCTTCACATTTAGTGTTTATATCTCTTGATGGTGATATTATGATGGTTATTAATGTATTGATACCGTGTTGATTCCAAGGATTGAACGAAGAGCTTGTATGTGTTTACATCAATTTGGTACTTCAATCACATTAAATGTGCGAATACGAGTAATCATTAGAATAGAAGTAAGCAGATGAGTGTTAAAATACAGAACAGTACGTATCAGTTTCTATCCCGTAGGAGAAATTTTACCCAATCAAAGCATACTGAAAAGCATTGACTTCGTTGATAAATTGTACATTTATTTTTAAATTTTCAAACCCATCTGACATTTGATTCATGAAATTCCTGTAACGCGACGGTCCACAAGGCTCCGGTTATATGTAGCTTCCCTGTAATACACGTACCATATGACGAGATAGGGGGCTACACGAGAATCAGTACCCTCCCCCGTCCCGCTCTCGACGCAATGGAGGGGACACTCCGTCGCACTATAGGGGAAGGGAGGGACGTGTCCCGTGACAGCGGCTACTGTACCTCCCCGCCAGTGAAGGCTTCAGCTTCCACAGCACGTGACCGGTTGACAGCTCCCACGTGGAGGGGGCCCCACGCCCTGGCATTTCCCAACACTCACGCCTTCCTCCAAACTCCACCCCTTCGTCAAAGCCCTTGTCCCGATATCATGTGCCTCAGTGGGGCCCGCCTTCACCGCAGATTGACAGTTGCGTGTCTATCCTGAAACCGCGTGGCCGCCCGCTATGGCATTCCAAAAATTACACACAGAGAGAAAAAAACTTGATGAAGCTTGAAATTTACCGGGAATTTATCCGGCGGAGAGGGAGTGTAATACCGGCACGTTTCACTAGATACTGCCGTTGGAACTGCTACCATTGCTGCCGCCGTCACCGATGCAGCCGCGGCGAAGTATAATAAATTTTTAACGCACCGGACGTGGTAAGCCGTCCTGGCGTGTCCACTTCAATAGATGGTTCAGGCAATCCCGTAAATGTGAACTGACGATAAATACATCTGCGACGGCGGAGGTGTGTGTGTGTGTGAGACAGGGGGGAGAGACGGTCGCTCAGGTTGGCACGCCCCGTTGGCCCGCTTCGCCCATCCGATCCAGGATTTCGGGGATTATTTTTCCTGCATGGAAAAGTCCATCCGGCTCATTGGCGGCGTATCCGGTGTGCGATAAGCCCGATTCGTGTTGTTTGCGAGTTTGTCAGGTGATGAGTGGATATAAACCACTGAGCACTGATAATGAATAGGATATGTTTTCAAGAGGAGTAATTTATTTCATAATTGTATTCATTTCTGTGGTAAAATGTTTTGGTTAAATTGTGATGTAATCGTATGTACTTTTATGTAATACCCTGAGGGTTCAATTGTATAAATGAATCAAAAAATTCAGGTAAAGTTTTCTTATCTAGTTTGCACGAGATCACAATGTAATGCCTCGAATAACATTTAATGCAAACAGCAAAAAATGGCTCTTGAGAATTGAAGTTTTAAAAGACTTCCAGCAGATGTATCCGTTAATTTTATAATTTATGTTGCAAAGTTCTATTAATGTGGGAATTTTTTAAATATTTATAAATATTGTTTAAATGATTATTAGATCACAAAAAGTTATTGCGCCAATGGTATGTCATGCTGAAGAATGTGAATAGAGAAATCAAACACAACAGTTCGCCTCAAATATGAGTCGTGTGATCTACCGAAGGCTCAGATGTAAGCCGATTGCAGTGAAATGGATAAATTTCATGAATATTGTTTCTTGTAAATTGCTTGAATCTTGAATGTAAATTGTTGAAATAGAAATTGCTTGAATTTTCTTTCTGGTAGAGACTTCAAACTTATTTGTTATTAACTAAAAAATATTTTAGTTTAGAATGGGGCTATGGTTAAAATGTGTAAAAAAGGTAGAAAGACTGGAGAACCAACAATAACAGTTTATTGTGCTTTCAACTTCAAAACTGTCACAATTCAACTCGTACAGTAAACAATGCCGGAGTAGACCACTCACCAGAAGAGAATACACCAAGACCGTAGCCTCTCACCGTTTTACCAGTAGATGTGCAAGCTTGGAGCCCTTCTTCTTGATTCCATCAGAATAAACTGAGCACTAGTATAGTCCGCGTAACGGAGTCCACAAAATAACGCACTCAAGCACAGTCCCAATCGAATCTGCCTTTTCTGTCATGTCTTCCGTTATATACACCGCTGCTAGCCCAGACTCATTCCAATGGCTATCTGTTTGGTGAAGCGAATATTGCTTTGCTGAACTGCTGCAGGCTTCAATATAGAGAGCGCGCCATGGACGTGGAAGCTAGCATTGCACACAGCAGTTGTTATTTTAAAATTTTTCAGTTTTTTTAACGTAAGACTAGCCATATTCCGGCTACAGTAACACACATTTGAGGAGTGAAATAAGTAATATATTGTGATAAGAACATTAATATCCGTATAGGGGGCACTTCGAGCAAACATTTCTCGAAAAAACAAATAATATTCACTCCTTAATTTCTAAAACACTTAATTTCTAATAGCGAAATATAGGTTGTTTATCGGGTTTATTTGTACGAAATTACATAGTAAAGAAAAAATATTATAATGCTACTGCAGAAATCGGCGATTTTTGACAGAACTTGAGTTGTGAGGCCCTGGTATCGAAGACATGGATCAACCTTCTTCCCATATATAGTAAAGGACTTCCTCTAAAACGACTAGTCCGATTCCACGTTTTGTGGATCTATGATACCGAAAAATCGATTGAAGGCAAAACTTGTCAGTCCTTCTGGTCATGAGTAACTTCTAGTGCCTTCAACCTTCCAACGATTTTCTTCAATATTGATATAACCCTATTTATCTGGACGATCTTAAGGCCTTGCAAATATGAAACGAATAATGTAATTTTTGTCAATAATTTACATGAAGTGTTAACAATATTTTCAAAATTTGAAATCTAAAAGCAGTGGTGGAGGTCCTCTTTACGTTGAAACAGTTGAAAGTTTCGAAAATTGAAGTTCAAAAATGATTGGGCGTCTTCTTAGAGCTACATAAATTAAGTTCTCTAACTAGTGAATTCCCTCACTAGAGCTAACTATTCAAAGAGAGAAGATTTCTAAAATTGCAAAAGTGAAGCAGGAGTTTTACAAAGCCATCGATTTGTTCAAAGCCAATCAATGTAATTGCATTTTTTCAATTAGTGAATTATTTACAGAAAAAGATGTATAGGTATTGATGAAATTAGTAACAATGAAGAAATTCACCTTAGACATCGCAAAATTGAGCCAAAATAAATTTACTAACACATAATTTCAAGGAAAATATTTGGAACGCTGGAATATCGTCCCCCTTAACATCATTTGACGTTTTCTTTTCTTGTTTTAATGTTTCAATTTTTTCTTCTCTATTGTGCGCATTCTGTGGTTGAGACTGTCGTCAGATTCTCTCTCTGGCCCACCCTCCCTCCTGTCATGTCCTCAGTCGACCAAAATTCCGCCAATGAAAGCGCGCTGCCAGTCCCGCGAGGACGTCTCCCAGGGTTAGGAATTTGGCGGACGGTCGTTGCGTGGCGAGGAGCGCGGGGCCGGAGTGGTGGAGGGGTGGGAAGGGAGGGGAGGGGGGAGGGAGGGGGAAGGCGGCGCGGACCAAAGAGGCGCCGAGTGGAGACGCCTAATCGAGTTACGGTAGTTACCGCAACGCTCTCTTCGGGTCGTCGCCGCCCGCCCCGCAGACTTCGCCTCCGCCGTGGCGGGAGCCATTGCCTGTCACGCCGCTGCCACCGCGTAGCCATTGCTCGCGCTACTCTTCTCATCCACCACCACAACAACTACGCTCTTCTTTGACTCCATTGCCTTGGCCAGCTCTACTCGTCTTCCTACAGGACATACACTTTTACTGATGATATCGAAACTGCCCTTCGCTGACGCCATTATTCCTAAGTAACAGCTACTTATACATGCCCCGTCACCATATCTATTAGACTTTCATTTTTTGCGTTTCTAATGTCATCTCAAACTCTATTTGCTTTCCACTACCAAATTTCTCGTCTCCATTTGCCAGACCCACTTTTATTCACATTGACACTGCAGTGTCACTGTTACCATCGATCATCGCCTTTACTAGTTTTCACCATCATTACTATTATCCTGAACCCCAAGCTTTTAAAGGCAGCACTTCTGGAAATACCTCCTTTAGAGCTTCTATTACAACAAACTTTTCTGTCTCCATCGCCCTTCTCATTTCCATTTTTCTTCTTACCTCCAGAATCACTTTTATGCACATCGACAGTGCTGTTATCACGACATCAATCCTCAGCTTCTCATAATCAATAGATTATCACCATTATTACCAATTTCCCGAACCTCCAGCTTTTACAATCACAGCTGCCGCCACTTCTGCAAACACTCCAACCACTGTCGCGACGACTTACACAAACAGCTACCGTCAGACACTTTCTTTCCACGACGACTATCGTCACCACAATAACGATGTCACCGTTCTACTATTGCAACCTTCCCACATTGCTTGCGCCATCGAAATCAAACCTGCTAGCTACTCATACGTCAGTCACAGCAACTAGCCCATCCGTCTCTTTTTCCATTACATTCCCAACTCTGTTTGCCTTCCTACTACGTACATAATTAAATTTTCCTCCCGCAACAGGCACTGCCATCCTTGCTGTCAAAAGTGGTCATAATCACCATCTAATTGCCACCGATGCTTCCTCCACTGAACCAATGCAGCTATAACAATAATCAGAATAATCCCATTCACTATCATTGTCTCTCGCTCCATTAGATCTTTGCTCTGACACCGTCATGCTCCTCCGACCTCTGACACCATCATGTCTTCGATTGCCATCTATTTGACTGATGAGTAAAAGCACATATTTAAAAATTTGTTGGTTTTTTTGTACTACGTAAATGTACGAGAAACAAAACTCAAGTCAATTCGAGTGCTATTTATTTTTTGTCAGTTTGTGAAGGTCTATGTTAGTAAATTAATGATGGCGTCTTGCATATTTCTTTCGCCTCTTTTAAAAAGTAATCAAAACTGTCCTGCTTTCTTGCGGTGGCCTAGCACTTATTGTGATGTATTCCAATTCAGTCCCCGTTCCTTCCCTTTTAACCTCCTATTTATTCAACCGTTCGACTCTTTCAAGACATCTTCTTTCCTGGTAGACTCACCGAGAAATAGTAGCTGCCAACGATTCGCTGTGGGGCAACGTGCGTTGTTTCTTCTTTTTGTCGCCCTACCTTTTCTGATCAGTTTCAGCCTCTCCTGCGTATTTTCAAATTTTTACCTTCCTTCTATCCGCCACTCCTTCTCTAGACACTAGTTTTGTTACCACATTCACTCGCCTTCTACCTTGGTATACCTGCAAACTCGCACCACTTACAACAGCCCAGAGTCACCGTTTGCCTCAATCCAGTTTCCTGTCAATTTTATTAATTTCCAGCTCATCCTCTTATTCTACATCCACACCTCGTCCACTTCTCCATCTCCATCCCTCCATAACCTTCTCCATCACTTTCTCTTCCATACTGCCTCCGCCGCCTCTCGGAGGAGTTTCTTTCATTGCGGCGTGTTTTATGTGGGCAAAGTGGTCCGACTTTCAATCAATCCCTCGAGAAAGGAAGGAACTTCGCTCGCTCTTGGGAGAGAAGTTTGCGGGAATGTTTGCGGTACAGACAAGCTCTGAAAACCAATTGGTAGTTAGTGTCCAATTTGAGGCGGAGCCTCGAGGTTCCCCGCGCGCTTTGAATGGGCCTTTTGACAAGGCGCGCGACTTCTGCTGAATATCGATTGCGGAAGAATACTTCTTGATTACGCCGCCTCTCCTCGTCGTCGTCGCTTGGAAACGTGATAATTCCGCCCGGTGGGTCCCGACCCGGGTAACGTATACGGCAATTTGCAGCTGTTTTCGGGCCCTTTCTCAGCTGATGAGGCTGCTTGCCGGAGGGTGTAGATACTGACTGAAAACGAACGTCTGCAGAAATGGAGGAAAAACGGAGAAGAATAATCTTTTTCGATATACTAGAGCATGGGAGGGAAGTTAATCGAAAAGTTGAAGAGATGTGCTGATGATGGAAGTTGACATTTCAGAAGTGCGTGTATCGGTTTACAATTTTTGAAACATGGTTGAATTTCACATTTTTGCTTCTACGATAGTAGTGGGGAAGCTTCTAAGACAAAAGGTCTGACATTCATTGCACGTAAATATTTTGTCTGTGTGTGGGTTTTATGGTTAAAGTATTTGCGTACAAATACTAGCAAGTTCAAAGTGTATAAAGAGGCTGAAATAGGAATATTATTTTTGTGTTGACTCAATTAACCTTTTACCTTTTGTTAGTTCTGTGTTTGATGGTGTATGAATTGATAAGTTTTCTTGTAGAAGGGTGTTAAATGTGAGAAAAACCATGTTGAAAATAAGACGGCGGAACATTCTTGATGTATAGCAAAGGTGAGGGTTGTCGGTTTAAACATGTACTGAATCTCACGTTTCCCGAAAATGTGACCGCAGGGTATGGTACATTTCCGTGCCAAAGACGTGTTCAAAAGGAAATATTAGAGTTGGGTACTATTTTACTGAATTACTCTTAAACAGGTTAAGGTACTCAGAACAATATTACACTGGTTAATACGTTTTGCATTAAAATAATTAGTGCGATATTCTTTTTTGTGAAGGACTGTTTCCCGACGAATGGCATGCTTAGATAAACAGTTTGTTTCAAGCATAGATAGTGTCTTTAAATCATAACTCAAAAGCGTACCTCATTACCAAAAAACTTAGCCTTTTCTGAACTTCGTTGACACCTATTTTGTATTTCTTCTAAGAGCTAGAAGTGTTTGTTCATGGTAAAAAAATACGTCTTTAACTTCTTATGATTCGAAACATAGTACTTACTCAGCAAATTCTACCATCGTCATGTGTCAAACGCGTTCTGCTAACGCCTCTGATTCCGAGCGTCTAGCGAAGCGCTGAGTCGGAACACTGCTCTTGACAGCCGTCAATGCGCCTCACTGCCCCAATTCCGCTTTAATGCCTCCACAACCCCACTCGAGTTAACAAACCACAGGTAAGCTCCGTTAATGGCCAGTTTGCGTATGGAAATAGAATATTTTATGACTATTACGCGCTGAGTCTACAGAGTTAAAATTAATCTCGTTAAACAGTGTTAGGAACGTGAGATATCGTGGTCGATAGGAATTTAGTTTCAGCGGCAAGGTTTGATGTTTAATACTGTTCAGCAAGCTGTCTGACGCTCTATCGGCTGCGCGTATTATTGTATTTCTAGAATTTGGGGTCGGTGTTGCATGTATATCACGCATCCAGAGAAGATATATTTGGATTCAATTCATTATAAATCCATCACAGACCTGTAACAAGCCAGATAAAGAGTATCTTGTCACACCTGCTGACAAATTTCAACGAAAACAAGAAAGAACAATGCTTTAACTAAACTGAAATTTTATAACACACTTTTGTCCAAACTTTTTATTATTACCAGAGTATGAAGTACGTATGTCCACCTAAAAGATTCGAGCGAAAACTACATTTCAACTTATTCTGTTAGTGTAGGAATTGCCTGTGGGTTATTTCTTTTGCCATGCCATATAAACTCAAATGTAACCCAAAAGTACTTTTGTCAATTCTTACTCTTTTGTCTCTACCTGTCAGTCTTTTTTGCGAAAAGAACAATTAACACATTATCATGCGATGAAACGATAAGTCAAATCCAAAATATCTCATATTCATTAATTGATTTGTTGTTACCAAAATTACAGAACTGTTGAAGTTTGGTTACAGCTGAATAAAGGGCAAAGCTTGTGACTAAAAAGATCTTATGAACAATATGTGGCAAAAGTGACTAGAACGAAATGTGCAAATTTGCAATTTTTAAGCGATAACCTCTTTTTTACTTTTCTTTTCATTCCAGAAACACATCAAATGAGAAAATAACTGAAATTTATATAATAAAAAAATTTTTTTTTTTCAATTGGTATCATCCGTCATGTAAGAAACCCTCCGATTAATTTTTAAAAATAAAAAAAAACTGTTTTTTTAAGAATTTTTTTGAAGGTTGTTGTTAAGATGCTGTAAATAACTAATACACTTTTTGGTTAAAATTTATTTCCCTTAATTTAAGTTTCCCTTTAAGTGACTTATACATAATCCTTCATTTTTTATAAGCATTTTTTCACTACTGTGTAGCGTTAGTAAAATAAATGAAAAATGAACGGCGTCAATCTTTTGTGGAATGAACGTACCAAATTCAAATCATTTCAAAACTGCCTTATCAATTGATCATAGGCGAGTTTTATATCTGAACCACGGCGACTGCAATATCAACGCTTTTTCGCAGTTTCTCCATTCACTTACAGGAAGCATCAGCACACAAACCCAGTTGACCACTAACTCGTCTTTCGACTGTCTCGCTCCTTCTGCTAACAATGCTCAGCGTTATCAACAAAACAGCCGATAGTGCAGCGACAGCGCGGGTGTCCTGTGACGCATTCATCCCCCGTATCATCGTGTTTTTCGCCTGTAGTCGCGCGTTGGCGCTTTAACGCGCGGGATTGGCGGCGTCCGGCGCGGGGGCGTGGCGCGGGGCAGGGGCGGGGGCGGACCCCGGGGGCGGAGCGCGGGGGCGGGGCGCGGGGGCGGGGGTGCCGGACGCGGGGCGGTGAGCGGGGCCGCGGCGCGGGGGCGGAGCGCAGGGGCAAGGCGGCGGTGGGGGCAGGGGCGGAGGAGGGGAGGGGGCGGGGCGGTCGGCCGTCGCTCAACCGGGACGGAAATTCGCAGCGTCGCGCTCGCTAAACGCACGCGTATCGGCTTGGCGACCGAGGTTTTCGTGCGTGTGCGAACTTACGCGTCGCAACGATAACGCCGATGATATTCTGCCCGTTTGCGGCGGCGGCGCGGTGCGGGGGAAGGGGGCGGGCGCGCGTGTTGTGTTTTGTCGCTAGGGACGAGCTGTCCGTCATAACCGAGAGATCGCGCTCGGGCAGGCGGGCGAGTGGGCGGGTGGGCGGTTGGGCGGGCGCGTGGGCGTGAAGCAGGGGAGGTCACGGGCGCGAGGGCCGGCGCCGCCCGCAGAACGACCGCCGCCCCCGCCAGGGGGCTGCATGCGTCGGTTGCGAATTGTTTTGTTTTGATGCACTACTGTAATTCGTGCTTCACTGCTTGCTTGTTGTTTGGAGAATTTGCTTTTGCAAAGTTTTGCGTGTAGGCTGACACAGGTTGGTTTCTAGTAAATAATTTTATTTTTACAATAGAAATGTTGAAGGTACGTTAGTGGCAAGAGGGAAAACCAAAAATATCATGATTTGACAGACAAGAAATGAGAGAGATGCACATTCAATTGACGATTCACTTAAACAATGTGATAATTTTTTAGTTATTATTTTTTATTCTCTAAGCTAATGACTGTATGCGCTAACTTAAAAGGGATGGAAAACTTCATGAGAACAAGAAAGATGGTAGTTCATAGCAACCCGTACCTTCTCGATTTCATTGTAACCACAAACGTCCCTCAAAGTTCTTCAGCTATAAATAAATATAAAAGTGGCAAAGCAAAGTGGTGTTCAATTCGTTAACAATTCGTTCAAAATTTCTACATGTAGAATTAACTAATATATCACACACATCTAATACAGCATTGATACAGACTAGCAGAATTTGGTTTCCCAATAATGAGTTAAAGCTTTGATAGCATACATTTGCATGTTTGCAAGGAAAAATCTGTTTAATGACCTTGGACCTCGTTTAATCTATCAATATGTCCATTCAATAACAGCTGACTTTTACAGAACCCTCAATATTTTGCAATTTTTTTTACGTTTCTTAAATTTTTCGTATGTAAATAGAACCAGCTTCAAAAAAAAGTTTATTCTAATATGTTAAATGACCATGGCGTACCTCAGTGGTATAATATTCAGATACTGAAATAACGTGTTTTGCAAATAAATCACAATTGATTTCATGTACTTTAGAAATGCATCTGCTCTTCATGCAATTCTTCAATATTCACAATCAGAAGAACATGCTGGAACACGATTACGTGGTGGTGTTATAACATTTTTCGTGTTTTAACCAATCTCTCAAAATATACATCACTCAGAAGAAACCAAGATAAACCATTTCCGAAGCAGCAATGCTTTTAAAAATATTTCATGCCATAATATTTTTCGTATGCAAATAAAATATCCTTGGACGATGGACGTTTCAATTGATCGTATAACTTTTTTCCTCAATGCGAGGTCGTGTGAAGTAGTGATTTCAATTAGCTCTTCCACATCAAATCTAGATACCTTCACAACACTTCAATTTTTTTCCAAATATTTGTCTTTATGGAAATTTTGCGAGAAAATTATCGTGCACATTACATAGAGAGTATGTAGTCAGCTGGACACATGGAATCGCAGAGTCTAGTGTAGTTCAACCTGTCGAACCTTCCAAACACACATTTGTGTATTTGTGTATGTATGCTTACGTTGGAGTGTGTATGAGTGTAGTTGAATGTATATGACTGTCAGAGAGTGTTTAAGTATGTTTGAGTATGTTTGAATGTGTATGAGTGTATTCGATCACGCGGGTGTGTGTTTGATGTGTGGGTTTTTTTGCGTTTGTTTTTGCGTGAATTAAAGAAAGGGCAACGTCGCGTCGTTGCTTGTGGGCATCACGTGACTAGCTGGCTGTACGCTTTATCCTCCCGGCCCCGGCGCCGGTAATGTCATTTCTTCGGCTTTCCCTTACCTTCACCATGATTCAGTAGATTGCTTTGCCGATGATTTTTTTTTTTTTTTTTATTTAACAGTGAGCTGATTATACAACGCTCAGCCATGTGGCTTTTCAGTTGTTTGTAGCGAGCATTTTCAGACGAAAATATGCGAGAGGGTGGCTGGCCACCTCCCATTAAACATAGATTGTTGTAGTGCGAATGATATAGCGGATGAATACATATTGTTGACTATTGATGGGAGGACTATTTATTTTATTATCTTATGTCGGCCAGTTTCCGGAGGAAGATGTGGAAGGAGTCGGTTGCGGAGACGAGTTTCTATGGGATATTCTTTACCTATGTTGTAGTGGAAGCACCGGTAACTGAGGGTAGATTTTGGAAGAATGATGCTGCAAGTTTAATAATGTAAGTTACGACGGGCTCTATGGTTAGGTCTTTGTGAAGGTTAGTGTTGCTTATAAACCAGGGTGCATTAACTGCAGTTCTGAGGAACCTATTTTGGAATATTTGGATTTTATTTATAGTTGTAGGGGCGGCATTGCACCAGACTGGACAAGCGTACGTGATTAATGGACGTAAAATGGCTTTGTATATAAGGAGAGCAGAATGGAGCTTTAATGATGAGTGTCGGTTGATTACTGGTCTGAGAATACCTAGGCGTCTATTAGCTTCGTTTACCTTGGTGGTGATGTGGTCTTTCCAAGTCAATCTGGTGTCCATTAGGACACCTAGGTAACGGACTGGGGCGGTTGAGGAGCACCATGGTATTAATGCCGAGTCAAATTTTAGTGGGGTGGGAAGGCTGGAAATCGTAGCGTGAAAACTTTGGATGAGGATTTGTTTGGATTTATCTTGATTTTCCAGTTTCTGCACCATGTTTCAATAGTTGTGAGGTGTGTCTGAATTAAGTTCCTTGTGGTATTGAGATATTGGTCAGAAGCAAAATGACAGTATCGTCTGCAAAAAGGGCAGTGTGTACATTAGGGTGCGTTGGAATGTCAGAAATGAATATATTAAAGAGGACTGGTGACAGCGGGGAACCTTGTGGAACTCCTGCTGAACTGTTTCTTGGTGAAGAGAAGGTTGAGCCCACTTGTACAATAAAATTTGCCGATGATATGGGCAAACTGAAACAAAGACAGGTAAGATCTCCAATGCTTTGCACAACAAACCCACAAATACTATCCTTTGTGATGATGAGGATGATGATGATAATGATGATGATGATGATGATAAAATCGTCTCATTCGTCGCGGTCGTCATACGGCCTATATCACGAAAATAGACATCATTGGCGCAGGTTAATGTACTCAATTCTGTTACGTCATAAACCTCTTGCAGATTATTCCTCTTATTTCCTTAACTCCATGTTATAATTTATTTGATGGAATATATAAAATCATTATAATTGTAATAGATCTTGTTTATTGACGGATCCTCAGAATTGACACTGTCATCAGCGTCGTTTCAGCGATCATTAGTATCTGTCACATTAGTTCACGTCAAATTGTGTTTCGGTAATTCTTACGTTTTGACGTCATCCTTTTTAAAGTCACCATAACAACGACTGATCACAGTGGTAGTATTATGCAAAGTACGACATTAGTTACCTGCTAAGCCACTTCGTCCAATCTCCCCGCCATTCACAATCATTTCCATTGCAGGCATTCCATTGGCTCGCTCGTACTTTTTCCACCGTTTGATCCTCGGGCGCCGTAAGTTCGAGCCGTCGGCACTCGCTCGCGATGGCCTGATTCACAGGGCTTTCAGCCAGGTCGGATTCAGTCGCTGTGTGGAGGAGAATTCAAGCGGCCGACTGCTCTGATCGGTAGTTTTCCGTGGTTTCTGCGATCAACACTAGGCGAATGCCGGAGCAGTACCCTAACAAACGGGTCACGGATCGCACGCGATCTTTCCTTGCAGTCCCTTGTCCTAACCTCTCCCCTTTTACACACACACTTACACTAACATGAACTACACTACCACATACCACACCGGGAGACGGCTTAGAGCTTGTCCCGGTTGGGACGGTGCCCTGTTCATGGGAGAGTCCTGGTCAGAGAGAAACCCCGCTAGCCGACGGTAGGTCGGCGCCGGATCTCGCCATCCAGCGGGGGAAGATCGCCGTCACCTCCAGAAAAAAGTGCACTACACTTACTGGACTAATGATCTAAGATGTTGACGCGCCCGGAATCACTAACCAATCAACCAACCAACCAACCAACCAACGAACGCCCCATAGGGCAGAACAGGATTAACGGCTTCTCTTAGCCTTTTTAATTTATTTATATTTTGGATGAAATTACAAAGTTCAGTTTACATTTAACTTTATATTTGTATTTGCTGGATTACAATCTAACTTAATCTAGCTTATTACTAACACTAACCTATCTCTGACGAGGGAAGTCGCAGAGCGCCTCAATTGGTTTATTCAATTTTGTTGAAAATGTCGAAGAATGCATGTAACGGATATCTGGTTTTAATTCGAGTTTGGCGTTTTGTTTATCTTCCCAGTTTAAGATTTCTGCTTTTCTTTGGTTGATCAATGGAAGGTTCTAGAAAAATTTATTGAAAAATAAAAAGGTAGGAAATATGGAGATTGACTATTTTGATGTTTAATTCGGTGTGTATTTGCTTGTTGGAGATGGACCAGGAAACTTGCATAATGTATGATAAGCATTTGTTTTGGATGACTTACAATAACTTCGCTTAGCCTCTTCAAGGAATAGGTGCGGCGTCATGGGCGATAACCCTGTCAAAATACGTAAGCAACATACATGAGGAATTATTAGGCTAATATTAACCTAATAATCTCTATTTAGCTACATTTATCACATAATAATTAGTACTATGTAATTAATTATAAATTTTGAACAGATTCCTTTTAAAACTATGAATTATGAGAATGTTCTTAATTTTTTTCGAATTACTGTTACTCTTTTAGAAAAATTAATATTTATCACATTCATTCACGTTTCCTTACTTTCTTAATTTGCAACAGAAGTACCGACTATTATTGATATTTCCACCAACCTAAACTAAACTGCATTTTGCGTTCCCACTTTTTCACATAATTAGTCCTTGTTTACACGTTTCAATTTCTTGACATCATTAATCTTGCATTTTAGATTCGAAATCGTGACTCAATTTGGGCAGCCGCATCTTTCGAGCGCAAGACGCTTGCCTTTTTGATCGAGCACATTTCGCTCGTGACGTCGAGATACACAAAAACCTGTCATACTGCGCTGCCATCTATCGGATTTTCTGTTAATGTCCGTGGCTCCCGAAGGAAATCATCTCGTACAAGACCCTGACCTTCTCCCCGTTGAGATAGTTTAGAGAGATCTCAAATCTCACCTACTACCCCTCCCGCTCGCGCCTCCGTTTCCAGCTGTCCTTGCAACGCTCGCAAATATTCGAACCCACCTAGTGGAATACAACTGCTGCCCCCGCCTCCCTCACCTTCACCCAACACTCTTACCATCGCCCTTGTAGTCACCACCAGAACTGCTACTACATATCACTCCCCCGCGCCCCCGCCGCACCGCCCCGCCCCACCGCCGCCTTCACCACCGCAACCGTCGCCAAAGGCAGCCACAGCCACCTCCGTCGGGAATTCTATTTCCTCCCCCGGGAAAACACAATCCATCCATCACGCGCGCGGAATATATACACTTCTATTATTTACCAACCTACCCCGCGGGTATAAAAGTTTCATTTAAATAATGGACACAAAGTGATGCTGCCAGCCTTGCGTTGCCATGAATTTTACTTGGCGCGCCGTGCGGTGACATTTTCCTGCTCAGTGGGCCGTCCGCGCGCGTGTTTGCCGCGGTCGCGCCTCCGCTTCCCCTCCACTCCCCTCCCCTCTCACCCCCCACGCTCGCACCCTGCCGCTCGCCTTTTCCCTTCCTCCCTCCGAGGGGCCAGCCAGGGACGGCCAGTACAACAGACGCGTCTGCACACACGTACTGCTCCGCGGCCTCTGTGGCTTTCCATTCTCCTCCGTCTCTGCTAGCCATTGACCCCGGTCTCCACTTTGCCTTGTTCACTCTGATCCCCCAATACACGTTTTTCTTACTCTTTTCATCCTATTCCCGATACGTTCGTCTTTTTTTCTCAACACTCGCATGTCTTGCATGTGCGACTTCTTGCCTCTGCAGCGTCGCTGAGTGGCAAATGGCAGGGTTCGAGTTCCGGCGGTGGCAGGTTTTTGGCACTAGCCATATTCCTAGGTCGAATCTCGTAGATAGGTCCGCTCTCCTCTCCACGCTCGTAGCCGACCACTCGTCTTTTCCCTTCCTCCATGCCAGGGGCCAGCTTGGGATTACCAGTTTACGCAGACGCGTGTACGTACTGCTCCGCGATCTCTGTCACTTGTCAACTCTCCATTATCTTCGCTCTTTACTTTGTCTTCTTCACTATGATCTCCCGATACACGTTTTTCTTACTCTTTTCGTCCTACTTGCTCGTGCAGCGTCGCTGACTGGTTTCGAGTTCAGGTTGTGGAAGATTTTTGAACTAGCTACATAGCTAAGTTAAATCCTGAAGGAAGGTCTAATCGACTGGGGAATTCTAACAATATGCTGTCCTGATGTTAGATTTTTATTTATGCAATAAAATTCCACAAACAATGTTGAAGCAGGAACATCGTAATGGACCACGTGCGATTTTCCCTTCCTGATCTTGATCCCCTCGTCTGCCCTTACATTCATATACCGTTACAAGTGCTACACCAACAGATACGTCGAGATTTCAAATAGGGAGCTTAGAGCTTATTCTGGCTGAGGCAGTTCTCCGCTAGAGGTGATAACTAGAGGACGAAACCCCGCAGGTCGTTGTCGGATCTCACGTTCTAGTAGGGGAGGAACACATCTTTCTCCCGATATACAATATGCCCAGGACTGACCACGGTAGATGACGCGCCCGGAAACAATTTATCTATTTTTATGTCCCTCTCGCGTACGCGGTCGTAACACTGCTTCCAGTCTCACACGACTTCCTTCGTGCTTATTTTTGTGTGGAGAATTCTCCTGTTGCGCGTTTTTCTCGCTTGATTACGATGTGTTAATCACATCCTCTTTTGATACTTGGTCCGTCAAACTCTCATTACTAATTTAATCCATTCAGAAAATTGTACTTTTCCATTGACATGGAGTATGACTCTCTTGAATGTAGAGGACGCTGTGAGAGTGCAAATATATAGACAATATTTGGTGTTAAGAAAATGATTTATAAGTGAAAAAATATCTTGAATAAAAACGGATCCTTAATACGTCTGTGTCTCTATTGGGACCCAGAGAAATACATTGCACATCATACAAAATATTATCCTTACCAGGCGTCATTTACAAACTCCAATATGAACTCTGCATCATATCTATAACTTGGAAAACAATGATTCATGCATTTTTGTTTTCATTTTTTATATATTTAGTTGTTCAATATAGATTCTTCAAGTAGTTTAATGTTCTGAGTCTAATAAAATTTCATTAAATATGAACATACACACAGTAAGCGAAGCTTGTTTTCAGATATCAAATTCATAAACAAATGTCTCTCCGTGTGAATATAAATACAATTTCATACAACAGAAGTTCTGGAAATAGTTTCTCTCTTGGACACTATTTTATCTGTAAATAGCGAGTTAGCGCGTTTTCTAGCCATAACAACTGCTAGATACTATTTATCTTTTAAAACCCTCTCTCATCACAGTCCCCCACATCATCCTAGTCAGATTTGTGATCTGTCCAATATTACAGTGATATTCTGAAGCCTCTCCATCCGCTCTTACACTATTTCTACGAGGACAACAGAATCCCCCTCCGTCATTCCAATCGTAAAGTAATAACAAAAATATGGGACAGTCGAACGGTTTTACCTTGTGCAGACATTCTCTTCAAACTTAACTCGTAATGTACTCAACAAATTATTAGTATCCATACTTCTTATGTTCTTCTTAAATATTACTCCTATTTATAAAAACATTCCCAACCATGCCTTGAAGTTTTTTAATACAACGTGAATATTATGAGAAGATGGGATATTGTAAATAAAATTTACAATATATTTATGGCAATTTTAAACCATAGATTTCTGTGACATCAATATTACAGCCTTTCAAGGAAAATAAAAACTTGACAAAAAATGTTTCAACCCATGCAGGTGGAAAATTCTAATAGATTGTATTTTAATAAGATAACATGTCCTGACATTGAAACAATTTTTGCTCAGCTTAGACGCCATCCATCAGTTTTCTGAAATAAAGAATGGAATAGAGCGAGATGAATTGTCAGCAAAACTTGACATGAAAAATACACTTATTGAACCATTTATGTATAAACTGCAGCGAATGGAAATGAACACACAAATAACCCTCTGACACAACATTTTTATTTATCTCTTTGGTAACAAAGTTTAACACATTCTTGAATGTGTTGCTGAGTACGCTTTGAGAGAGTGGTGCTCAGAACAGCAGAATGTAGGCATTCATAGTAGCCGGTTCCACAGAAAAGACGCATGGAACTTACGGCACTTCGCGTAATGAGAGAGGCAGCAACGAAGTGACTACAGCATCTAAACCCCTCCTTACGTATTGGCGTATGGACACAGGGTACTTAGTACAGAGACTCAACGGGCAACAGACCGCTAATATGTTCTTAACATTTACGACGGCTATTAACGAGGAGAAAGCATGGAACAATCGCATCTATCACAAAACGTTAGACTGATTACGTTGGTTGAAACAGAAAGGACCCTCATCACGAGCAGTATTTTTTCCTGTTATCGGACGACAGTATTGTTAGTGATGTGTAAACACGTGCTAGTCAACACTGGCAAGCATTTACTCATCAACGACGATACTTGTCCCATAACTGGCAAAAAAATGCTACCCGTGCAAAGGCACTTTAAGATGACGATACATTCACCGAAGTCCGTCACAGGACATAACAGCAATATTAACGAGAAGTTGGATTGAGGTTGGCGCTGCGGATTCTGCAAAAGAAATTTTAGAATATTTATACATACGAAACGGGACGCGACACTGGAGTCACCGCCACGAATTGATTGATGATTGTGGGCACGTCAAGTGCTATAGATTTTAGTCCCGCTAGCGTAGTAAATATTTTATCCAGGGAAGGGGCTATGTTCCTCCCCTTCGGTTGATGAGATCCGACGATTCTCCAGGTAACTTCTCAACGGGCAACGTGCCAGCTGGAACAAGCTCCAAGCTCCTGACATGTGTGTGCAGTGCATGTAAGTGTACGTGTGGGTAAGTGAGGGGAAATAGGACACATAAGAGGAAGGAATGGTGGCGCACAATCTGTGGCGACATGTCACGAAGACTGACATCTACGGAGGCTACCAGATAACTTTTTAAAACATTTACACATAATAATATGAAGCGAGGCGAAGCATGTCGATAAAAGCCAGGAAAGATGACGATATAGGTCCGAGATAAAATTTTAATTTTTCTGTACCTTGCATAATATGCATTATTAGCCAATGAGATCTTGAGCTGTTGGCGATTGAAACTTATTGGGCAAAGACGGTTCCAAAATTTTGTGTAGTGCTCAGTGCTCATTCGTGGGCCTATCTTTTGTCGGATGGAGGGTAAACAGTCGCATAACAACAGGTGCGGGGACACGATAGATTCCAGGTTAGTTTTCTTCCTTTGTTTATTTAAATAAAGAGTAAGGACTTTTATTCTTAGAATATTTCCTCACCCAAAGTCATGGTTTGGTCTTTCAATGTTTTTGGAAGGTTTACAAAAAAATTCTAAACCGTCGCCATGCGAATAATGAACAGTATCAATTTACATAAAGTTATGTTCATATTATCCACCATAGCATAACTTCGATTTCCAAAACATGTCGTGAACTCCACAATTCAATTTAATGAATTAAGATTAATGAACAGTATAAATTTACATGAAGTTATGTTCGAAATTATTCACAATATTATAACGTTGAGTTCCAAAACTATCATCATAAAATTTACAACTCCATTTAATCCCTTAAGAGCCATGTACTGACCAAAATAACTCCATATAAGAACACGGTTGATCCCGAGTTTATGGAGCACTTCGGCCTTCGCTGTCACGGCTTCCTTAATACTAATGTGTATCGTTCAATTCTGATTATTGTGTCGTGAACAGTAATGAATCATATTTACACGAACGTTTAAACACTAGTTTTAGAAAATTTCTTTTGGTAGAAATGTAGTATGTGATCCGTTTTGTTCACGCGTGCAGAATTGTGACGCTTCGCTACGCGTGTCCAAGTTGAGGACTGGCTCAGGCCTTCGGCCCTAGCGATAACATAAAACATCCTTGAGTCTGTCCAACGCATAATTACCCAACACGTTTTATGCCATTAATCTTTAAAAATCATTTTCCACATATACCCGAATAAATTTATTTTAAATTAGAAAATTTATTTTAAAGGGAACGCTCACTTTTAAGAAAATTTCTTTTAAAATGTTTCTCAAAATAATATAAACGATTCCTGTGTGGTGAACGATAACATTCCTGCGCACCCATTGGAAGCGAATCGAATCACGTCAAGGCGTAGCAATCGAGGATGCCTAGGCTAAGGTGCACCGTAAACACGGGATCAGCCAAGAACACATTGAAATTCACCGAAGGAACAATGCAATGCACAGTATAAATTTCATAAAGTTGTGTTCAGATTCATAAACGAAGCAATTTTGATCCATTTAGTGAAACAGGAGGCGAACGGAATGCTCAAATTCAGCTCTCCAAACCTGGTATAGTCTTCATACATCAACTCACGCAACGGTCAAAAGATTTCCTTTTGATTTTTACTTCCTTGAGCACCAGGGTGGCGATTTGCATAGCCAAACCTGACCGTTCTAGGGGAGACATCCTGTACCTCACCGCACGGCCCTTCTCGTTACCCAACTCCACACTAAAACCATCTGTCCACTGACCGAGCTACCCGACCGTACTCTACTATGCTCATTCCTCAAGTAAAGGAGTTGACACCTCCCCTAGCTTGTGAAGCAGCTTGCCGCGTCGCACCCTCGCAACCAATTGCGCGCCACCCAGGTAGCACGGTCGGGTACCGCCAGCTCTATGACAAGCTCCCGACACGCCCCAATTCGCCGGATGCGAATTTCGCGAATTCGCCGCAGCTACAAGGTACGACCGATCCAGTTTGCTTACGCATCTGCACACTTCTTTTATATATTAATTTGTAGACAATTTGGTTTAATGTATAATTATATCTATTAATGTATTTCCAGCTCTGACGATGATCGCTACGCGATCGAAAAGATCTTAAGCAGAAATAGAGATTTGATACCAGACAACCTCAGTTTATTTACTTTGAATTAATAAGGTTTTTACATCACCAACAGTCTAATTAATTAAAGACAGACAGACGTTTGTGTGGTCATTAGATTTTTCGCTGTCAAGGATCCACGAAACATGGATTCTGGCTACACCACGTGATAGAGGATTTTTATTTCTCAATTTAGGAACTGAATTTATCTATTTTTTCGTTATCAGGTCCCTGTAATAAGAGTATTTCTGCCAAACTTTCGAAGTTTTTTTCTCGCAGTATTACATTACTTTTTTTCGTCAAAAACAGTTGAAAACTGTGTGTGACGTGCTACAGGGAGAAGTAAATTCTGTGCACGTGTTAATAATTCTGTGATCCATACCCTAAGCCATAAAGTACTTGAATTTTGAATTTAGAAAGACACGAGTGTTTTTTTGCAAGGATTGTTAACAAAATTATTCTCCCCAATGTAATTAAATGTAATTGCGAGCGTGAATAAGCTATACATTTGGGCTCTTATCCTTTATCATGTCTTTCGTTGCTTCCTGCCCCGACAACATGAACGATAATTTGAATACCTATATTTCCCACTGAATTCTAGAAGACGTGCACAGATAATAAAGTTACATTTATGTCTAGAACAAAACAAGGAGCCATCCCAGCATTTGCTCAAAGGATCATTGAAACTGGACAAGAAACCTGATCGAGATGGGGATCATTGCCCCAGAAGATGCGGTACAATACTTGTTACAGCTTGTTTACAATTATACAGTTCAAATTATAAATAATACATTAAATATCACTGTTAAAATTCATGTTACTATCTTTTTAATGCTCAGTATACTCTCTAATTGAATAGAAACAGTTATGCAGCAGAAACGATGTTACTTGGGATTTAAACTTTTCTATCGAATTTAATCGTTTAATGTCATCTGGCAAAATGTTGTAAAATAAGATACATGTTGAATTGAAGTACTAGTTTGCATGCATGTGGTCTGAAACCTTTAAAAATGTTTTGATTTTCTCGTTCGTTCGTGACCGTACCTACGAAAACTCGCCAAGCAGCGGGGGGGGGGGTCTTTCTTTCGCGCGCTCCCAAGTGGGTGACCTAGCGCAAGAAACACCAGCGGTGCAAAGCCCGCGGGTGCGCTCGCCTCGTTAAGCGGCTGCGGGCCAGCGTTCGCATCCCGGGAGCGGCATGTATTGTTTATGCGGCGGCAGGGGAGGGGGGCTGGGCGGGAAATGCGGCGCCGGCGGATATTGCACCGTCGCGCTCAAACATTCATGCTGCCTCGCACGCTGGCCTGCGACCTCGCCGGCTCGCCCGCCCTTCCCCGCCTCACTCCAACCCTCAACTCACCACATCCTGTCCAGCTGTTCTCTTCTTGCACCGCTGTGAGTCTACGTTCACCCATGCTCCGCTCTTCCCTTCCTTTCCCAACTACTCATATTCAGTGTTATTCCTCATTGCTATGACCCGCTCCTAGCTCCTCACACACAATCGCTCCCTTTCAGTTGCGCGGAGGGGTTTTTTTGCGTAATAATGTGGTGTGTACGTCTGAAGCATGAGATCCATCTCCGATCAAGTCATTGTAGGGGAAAAAGCAAGTTTTAGGCCCTTTTTACTTTTTCGCTGCGGAGTAGAGGGAAAGGTATGTATTGTTGCGTAAAAAAACGGGGAATTTTCGGCAGAAAAACTTATGACAGAGCTCTGGTAATGAAAAAGTGGATAAATCCAAAAACCCCTAACACGTGGTGTAGCCAGAATCAATGTTTTGTGGGTCCTTGATACAGAAAAATCGAATGACAGCAAAACGTCCGTCAACAACGCTAATGGCTAAACGAACTGTTCTCCTGTTTCCCTAGCCTGTAATTTCTCTATTTCACCTCATCACCATTTTTGCTATCATCTACCACAGAGCTGCTCAAGCAAAACGATTCCCGAGCCGCTGACCTGTCTGCTCGGAACCATTTTGCTCTTTGAATATATTACACAGTAAAACCTAACACGGAACCTCACGGTTCCTTCGGAAAAATTCCGCCTTATAGAGGGTTGCCAAAATTTCACCATAAGATGCACGAACGGTATTTTCGATATAATTTGTGTAAAACTAATTAATAAAAATAAAACAGAATTTATCAATGAAAATATTGCAGGACTTTAGGAAATCAACAACAAACACAGGGAAAATATAGGAAAAGTATAAAATATAGGACGACAAGTCAGCCTTCCCGGAATTCCATTGTCGTCCAAAGGAAATAGAGCGATGCGCACGACCAACACTAAGGAGTCGGAGCCATAGCAACAAAATCGGGCTTTTTGTGACCCTTGAAAATAACACCAAAGCTTGAAAAAGTCGCAGCGAAATAGACGCGGACTTCGTCAAAGATATCTTGACAGAAGGCATAAGAGGAAAATCTCGTCGTTCACTCTGTTTGTTTTAGGATATGATCTTTCACACTATGGCATTCCAAAAATTGTGGCGGACACTTTCCTTCTTAGGCAGGTATGAATCACTTTTTATGTTCTCTAAAAGCTATTCCGTTTCCGCGTTATAGTGGCCAGGATTCTGGCTTATAAAGGTACTTTTCAGTTAAAAAATCGTTTCGTTCTGAGATTTTTGTCCGGGATGGCAGGTTTACATCTTTCAGAGGTTCCATCTTAGACAGGTTTTATTGTAAACGAATTCGTATAATTTGATTATTGAAAAATAGTGTTGAATATAAAATGTGTATTATGTGTTATAAACATCCAGAAATGAATAATTTACTTCTTCCGTGCTAAAGCCGTTTCACTTTTTTGTCCCTTATGAGCACAACTCCCCTCGCTTTATTCCTTCCTTCCCTTCATTTTTCTCCTCCACGTTCCGTGACCCACCTCTTGCTCTATCCTCCATCCCACACATATGGATCCATTTTCGTCCCAACTCCGTCCTCCCTGGGCATCTCATTCTTTCCTTCTGTACCATTTCCTTCCCACGTCATCCATCCTGAACTCTCTGTTCCTTCCCACCCCGCCTCTCGGTCCTACTTGATCTTTCTTTCCCTCTTGTCATTCCTGCGCTCTTCTCTATTCTGTGTCTCCTCTCACTGTTCTGCTCAGGGCCATTATACGACTCCTATTTTATTTTTAGAAGTATCCCTTTTCTCTTCGTCCTCGCCAACTGACAGACCTTCTTCCCCCTTTCCCATCCATTCCAGCTTCGGTGTGCTTTGCATGCCATTCCTCTCATAGCTATCGCTCCATCTCTCGTTCTTACACTACACTTCGTAGTCCGATGAAATACTCAGTGGCTATATTGCCAATACCTTTGCAGCGTTGATGACCGGAAGATCCAAATATTGGAGTCCTAACAGCGATGGTTTTTCGTCACTAGCACGATATCTTGGTCGAGTTCAACCAGTGTCTAGAGAAGAATTCTAGTAGACGTCTGCTCCAAATATCCCTTTTTCGGGATTTCTACAACTTCTAGTTGAATGCCAGAGCAAAACCACATCAAACAGGCCACGGACCGCACGCAATATTTCCTTCCTCATTCTTGCTCTCATCTCTCACGACAGTTACACTTCCACAACACATTTGTCTGGAGAGCAAATGGAAACTTGTTTTGCCCTGGGTGGCGCAGAGCCCCGCTGAGAGGGGGTTACCTAGGTATTTCCGCAAATAGACGTGTAGGCTGGCACGGATCGCGCGTTCCAGCAGAGGGGAAACACCGCTATCTCCCGGAATACTTCGCTTCCGAGGAGCGCCAGAAGAAGAAAATTTAATCAACCGATACGCTCTCATCTCCCCTCGCAACGTTTCTTTCATTCCTCATTCTTACATCTCTGTGCTCAGTTTCCTTGAAGCCACGAAATTGTATTGCTGATTCATTTATAGGATTCACGGTATGGAGAGAGAGAGAGAGAGAGAGAGAGAGAGAGAGAGAGAGAGAGAGAGAGAGAGAGAGAGAGAGAGAGAGAGCACACAAAGTTTTTTATTTACCACTTCTTTTTACCACTTTCCTCATCTCGTTTATACTGCCTCCATTATTTGTTTCCTAAGAGTTTCGATTTCACTTACCAAACAATATTTTGGCACATTCTGACTTATTTTGCCCCAGCATTTTTACATCGGCACCACATTTCTTTACCCACTCATTATTTTTTAAGCATAACACAGTTCTTTAATCTACACAGTTCACACAAGCGTTCTTAAAATTACCTAATCATGCTAACCCTGGTCCAAACCTGAAAGGTCCCACCCAGTTTTCGGACATCTGTTTAAATTGGTCAATGCATCTTTACTTCTTATCCTCTCACTTCTCCTGATAGTTTTACCAACTATTACTTCTTGACTATTCAGTACATTTCCTCGTGAGATTCTAACTCTTCTGAAAGAGTAATTTTTAACTGGACCCCCCCTCATTATGATTGATATCAGGTTCTCATGTCACCTATGTGCTAATATTGTGAGGATACTCTTTTTATACCGATCACTTTTCTCTATATAAGAGTGTTTTGTCGTCCACTTTGTCTCATTTTATTCCTCTCCTCACTCATCCACATTGTGTTCAACCCTACTTTAAAGTTTCCAACGGTTCCCATCAGGACCCAGTATCTTATCACTTCATGACCCATCCTGATCGAACTAGCTCCGCACACTTCATACGTTCTCCCGCATCTTCTTTCTGTACACTATTCAATCCCTATCTTTCTTTTATGTCGCCGCCTTCCCTTCAACAACCCTTATTCATTTCTACTGCATTACTCCTCCACGCTCCCTGCATCTTCTTTCTGTACAACTAGGCTCCTCGCGGCGACCTGGTTTCGCCGGAATGACGTCATAACTCGGATTAGCTGGCGCAAGAAGAAGACGAAGACGTCCGCCTGACGTCAGCGCGGACCTGTGGCTTGCAATAACGGCGCGCGGCATGCGACAGCCGCCGCATTGGCGACCAGGTCGTTAAAAAGGAGGTCGGACAGAAGCGGAGGAATTCGAATGCAGGGGTAATTCGAAATTTCTGAGTGTCTGATACATGAGGTTACGATAAGAGAGATGACTTTTTTGAAGCGCGTTCACACTGATGAGAAAAATAGTTATTCAAGCGCGATAGCACGTTCGTGATTACTAAGGCTCGAAGTTAATGCAGAATCAAATGGAGAAAATCATGCAAATATGCTCTAACATTTGTAAAATATCGTCAGACTAATGATTTATGCCTAACAATTAGCAGATTTATGTATTCATGAAGAAACTTTTAATTTTAACAATTAATTTTTGTCTCCATTTAGTATTTCAGCGATAATTTTTAAAGTAAACTATAATGATTTCTTCTATAGAATCGTAGAAGTATAAATTCCAATGCCATACATTTTTGATCAAAGATAAATTATCATACGATTCATAATCAAACAAATCGTTTTCGGGTACACGTGCCATGACATCTAACAGAAGTTCAGACGAGTACTGCTGTAACGAACGAAAGACATTCCCACGATTTCTCATGAGTCGGATTCGCATTCACATTTGTTAAGTACACTTATCGGTTTGAGGAGGCAAATATGTATATTAATTGAAATTCCAAGAGAAATATGCCACTTTAAGAATAAAATGCAGTAAAATATCAATAATGATTTAAATTTAATGGGCAATGACGCATTAACATAAATCATTAAATATGACTAAAAATATCACCGAAATGCTGTTGATAATTGCATATAATAAAGCTATAATTAAAAATAGGATTTTTCATAAACTTCCGGTCCTTAGTGATTTAATCCTCTTAATTTTGACTGAACCGTGTGAAGAGCGTGACGGTAAACAATGTGGACGAGGGTGGACGTGGTGGACGAGGATGGACGAGATGGCGAGGGTGGACGAGAGTGATCCGGTGTCATTGGGTGCTCTCGATTGCGGTGCATTTCTTTTTCATCCATATTTGTATCTTCGATGTTTCCATGTTGTATTTATGGCTTTCTTTCTATTTTTATTTCTTAGCGATTTTGGTTATTAATTTCATTTTTTTACTTTTTAGTAGTTATTTCTATGAGAATTTACTATTTATGAACACTGAAAACTGGTGACCTGCATCAGCAAAAATGCTGCTGAACAAAACTATCCAAAATCGTCTTTCAAAAAGGTGCACGCACAGAAAAATATAGAGTCCGTACGCACATTGTGAGAATAATAGAAGTAATGCAATCAAATATCTTAAATTTTCAGTCAAAACGAAACTGTTTCATTGTCTTTGTATTTTTTCCGAGTTCCTGGATCCCATTTTACTGGGTTCCAAAATGAACACATCTCGGCCTACAATAGACCTACTGCATCAGTTTCGTTGGGAGGTTTTGATCATCCACCATATAGTCCGAATCACGCCCCCCAGCGATTTCCCAAATTTCTGCCTCAACATTTCAAGAAATTTCTGTTCTAACAGCATTATACTTATCACAGTGACGCTGATTTGAAGGGCTCAGTAGAACAAGGGGGTATCCCACACTCTTTGTGAAATTGATTTATTATTATTCCACATCCAGTACGGGCTTATATGCAAGTGTTCTGTGTTTAAAGTTTAAAAATGTACAGAATTATATGAGGGAAGTTTAGGTAATATGCTGATTATCTCCGAACTATGCCAATGTGGGATAGCCTCTTGTTCTACTGAGCCCTTCAATTGTAGGTAGCTGACAAACACTGATACCTAACCCAGGCGGCAAACTTCTGCACCATAGGGACACCACAGTTGATCCCTTGGTATGGCAAATGTGGTGGTAATTATGTGAAAAGATAGCGCAATATGATCTCTATCAGCTTAAATAAAGTTTTTCCATTAAATTATGTTTTTCTTTCTTTAAGTACCTTGAGGAACTTGCTGGATGCGTCTCGTACATATTAAAAATAGTAATATTATGGGATAGAAACAAACAAAACAACGTATGTGCTGTTGTAACACCACTAATTCTTGTTACTTTTCTATATTTTACCAACCTAATAATAATTAGATAAATCATGAAATAAAACTAAGATTTTGCACGGATGAATACTTAAGTAAATTACTGAAATTCTTTAGTAAATACATTATCACACTGGGAATTAATTGAACAAAAATATCTTAATGTAAACCATGTATAGGCACGTTTCGTGCTAAACCAAGAGAAAGTTTTGGTACAAACATGTGCAAAGCTTCAGTGCAAGCTCGTTTTCGGTGTAACAGCCTTAAAATTCATGCTAAACGTATTTTTTACCCTACAACATTTTGCGTTTCCAGGGAATAACTTCTATCAACGTCGTGCTTTAATATTATCTTCCCGGAAAATCGTAAATGGTAGGGCGTGCACTCTTCACAAAGAGAGCTACAGCCCTTTGCTTACGTTGCCACGTTGATGGTAATTCTCGTAAAAATTCTTTTCCCGCTCTGGCGCGTGAGTGACTCTGAAGCTAGAAATAATAATCTATGTGGAGAATGGCTTCGTCCGAAACTTTGGTAAGACTGCGAAGTAAAAACGTGTGAAACTTAATGTAAAACTAATGTTTTCAGGAAATCGTAAAGCCTTTTTAACACGCCGTGCGCGAAGCCCAGTTTCTCGTGCTTGTTTTCCGTGTGCAAAGCAGTTAATTTTTTCGCAATGTGCAAAACATGGAGCTATGAATACATGGAGGTGCCTTTACCAGTCTCTTCGGTGTTCAGCAAGAAAAGACAGTCTGCCATATTGGTGGGTCGAAAACATGTATGTCAAACCAATATCTTCTGTACTACAGATCTAACCTACAAATTGGAATATTTGATGGAACTGCAAATTCCCGAAAAGTACACACGATAAAGAAGTTCTATCAAAATCGTGTTCTTGAAAGCGAGCCGAACAGAACCTGCTGAAATTGCTAGGCTGCCAATTGTCTCTTCGTACAACTCGAATGCTCTCCGCTTTGGATCTGAAGGAAATCTTTAAGAAAAAATTCACGAAAGTTAACGAATGGCTTACAAAGTTACTAAAAGTTCCAAATTACTAGGAGTAGCTACTATTTGTGGAGAGTAATTTCCGATTATCCCATACGGTTTGTGCAGGCGTTAGCCACACAAGTAACCGTAACGAACTGTTACAAAAAGCTAGCTATCTTGAACAAGGTTTTTAAACATTAAAACGATGCCAAACAACACAACTGAACACGAACACAGCTACAAGACACAGATTACTCACACGCAGTTTGTCTATGTGTTACGAATATCGTAAATATATCGTAAATTACTATTACTTGACGCATCGCGCTTCGCTCCCGGCGTGTATTATACGCCACACGGCCGCGAGGTGATTCCCGCACTCGTCTCTGTGGCCCTCGCTAAGCTCGGACGACAAACTCGACTCGCGTGTGAATCATCTGTTTCGCGCCCTTGTTACGTACATTACTATTTTCGTACTGGGAACTAATTTTCTATACTCTATACTCTGTGGCGTAGCTTTTCTTGTTTCACCACACTCTTGCTAGCGGATATCTATGGCGCCTGAAAGTCCTACTTGGCCCTCTCGCATTTCCAAACACTCCTCTGGGGACATTCCCGGTAAAAAGCAAACTCGCGCTCCCCGAATATCTCATAGGTCTATCCCGGTTCTGAACCGTCACATATTTGTGCAAGATATCTCTTTTCCTCATTACAAAGCTTATACCAGTGTTCTAGGTTAAGTATCTTATACGGCAATTACAGACGCTCTCAAACAAAATTGCTTGACAGGCCAAGAGATTATGAAAAATTATGGCATAGTTGAAATAACGAGGGACTCGGAATGCCTCCTACGCCACAAACACAACCTTAACATTCAAGTCTTACTGGGTTCGAACCCACAACCAGCAGTGTCCACGTATTTGGCATCACCTGCCCGAAGCCTTCTCCCACGAGTTCAATCACCACCGATTTTTTAAACGTGTTGCATATTATATAACGTAATAATAATTTGCGAAAATTAATAATATAACTTGCGACATTTTTACGCACACTGTGCCTTTAATGAGCGTAGTAGCATTTAATATATGCATTTGAATGCCTTTGACACCAGTCTTTTCGACAGAAACAATGCAAATAAATTACAGTAATGCATCATTTATAAAATTAATCAACGTTGGACTCAGTAATGAACAATTGACTCAGAATCAACTAGTGTGGAATAAGAATAAAAAATATAGAACAGAGTATATACATTTCATTTGAATTAAAACAATGATTCAGAGTGTTTCACTTAACGACACTTGTGTGTTATTAAAAGGCACAAAACGTTTTAAATATTTTATTTGTTTTTCGACCTCCTAATATAGAAGAATCCAAATACGACTTAAAGCATGTCATAGAAAACCGGATGTAATACCTAGTTCCACAGGCACATTTTCATTGCAATCGTTAATGAGAAAATGCCGTTTACGAGTTTTCAAAATTCGCAATTTTCAACAGATTTTGACCAGAAATCGTTGTTTTCGAGAAACGTGGCACAAAATCATTAGCAGTACTTGTACTCACAACTGAAAAAAAAACCACTGTAATGTCCATATTAACGACTTAGTGTATATTATAAAATATTACATTAAGGTTATTTTTGTAAAATCAAAGAGTTACAAAGAGTTTTATGATAGTTTTATCAGTCGAAACAATAATGAGATAAACCTCAATATTATGCAATCCTGCGATAATTTTTAGCATTACCTATTTCTAATATAGATTAGAGACTGCGAAATCGCCGCTTCTTTCGCTGAAGGTGTTTCACAAGATGATTGAAGCATTACTTGGTGCGTTGCAATATTATAATTTTTCGTATCAGTTACGGACTATACAATATATGTGACATTGTAGCCTCACTTGTGTATTTGATCACTTATATATTGAATTTGTGTATGGTACATTCTTTTATGAAATGTAAATCTTTGTGTATTATGACGTACCTTGTGTATTGTAGATTCTTGTGTATTGTACATAATTGTATATTTTACATCCTTGTATGTATTGTAGTTATTAATGTACTACCGTGTGTATTTTAGATTCTTATATGCACTATTATACATCCTTGTATGTCTTGTAGATATTTATGTAGTACCTTGTGCTTTGTAGAGCCGGCCCACTGTGTGTTTGCACGCGCAGAAGTGGACGCGAGCATGGGCTCCGTCACGCATATTGTTTACGCGTGCGATCTCGTTATTAGACCCCGATCGGACGAGAACGACAGTAGTTCCCATGCGCGAGAGAGCCGTGAGTTGCATGCTTATCCTCATTCGCCGCAGAAATGTTTCAGGGCAACGCAAAACAGATTTTAGTAACATTGAAATCTGCGCATTACCATGCGAGAATAATGAATGTTAAATCTTGTGAAATAGCTGAACGCTAATTTGGTTGATGATACTGTAATAGAGAAGCGTGAGACTAGACAGCCGAGGACTGCTAAGGGATACGCCATTTGAAAACAACTGGGTTGAACATGAGAGGGGTACACTTATTGAGAGGATTGTATTGATAGAAAAAATTATGGAAGATTGTAAGACAGAAGAATACCGGGAGTTGTTTCTTGATATACAGAGATGTGCCACACATAGGGCAAATTAATAGTTTGCTATTTTATTGCTTATATTCGTCTACAAAATAAGATCGTCAGAGCTTCATGAGTGAATGATGCGTCAAAATTTCAGTATATCTGTGTCCTTAATTTTCGCTTTTCTTCTTGTGAGCTACTCGTCTGTAATATACGTATTTATAGGTTTTCATCTTCGTTCGTTTCGTACCCTTTAACCAAAAGAAGACACGAAGTTCTTCTTCTCGATTATCAATATCACTGTGGTAAGATGGTTTTCTATTATGCAAGTGCTTCCTGTAACAGCTTACAGCTTCTAGAAAGGATCTTGTACGTCTAGTCATCAGGCGGGCCAGAGGTGCCGTGCCTCCCTCCCCTGAAAAATTGTAAAGGGGATCAAGACCCAGGTCATAAAACATTGTTTTTCTGTAAATATGTTTATTTTTTGTTTTCCCCTTGTGTAAAGTAATGATTGGGATAATTGGTACGCATCAATTGGGAAAGAGGCTCGCCAAACCATCTGATACTCATGTTTATGGTTCAATATAAAATCAATAATTTAATTAATTAAATCATAGATGTTATTTCATTCCCTTTATATTTTTATTTACTTCCTTGTACAATGTGTTCTGTATAATGTACACAAGTGGTGCTACAACAGCACATACTTTCTCCATTATTTGCAACAGTTCCATAATGTTATACTACTACATAAACCAACAAAAGTGCTTTCAAAGAGCTCTTTTTTCTGCGCCGAGACTCGAACTACATCACAACGTCAGCTTGACATACCCACGTGAGCTACGCTTGAAAGTCTGATTGCCACTTCCATTAATTCCAATACGCAATTTTCGAAAATTCAGAATGTTCAACGAATATGAAACATGCGCCTTTGCTTTAACCGTAGAAAAAAATTAAGAAAAAAGGTTTAGCGGTTTTTGAGAAATTTTTATTGCATTAATTTCCAGCAGAAATTACGCGAACATTACTCGTATTTTCAAAACTATGTACTTGACCTTTTTTAAAGGTCTGCTTGTTTAGCACATATTTTGTCCAAGCCAAAAATTTCTACCTTCAGTGTTGTAGTATTGAAATGTTAACTTTTTGCAATTTTCGAAAATACAAAGTTCGGCAGAAATGAGAGCAGCATTACTTTTTGTGCCGCCTTTTGATAGATTCAAGGAGAAAATTTAGAGAGAAAAATTGAAGCCGGTTTTGAAAAAATGTGTAAAAATTGGCAGTATCTCAGGCAAAATTACGCGAAAACTACTCCTATTGTCCAAAAATTGTGTATGACATTAGTTAAAAATTTGTCTACCAACAACAGATTTCATTAAAAATGTTTAATATTATAGTTGTAGGAAGACGCCAAAACCAATTTTGAACTTTTGCAATTTTCAAAAATCAGTGATTCGACGAACATGAGATCTACATCATTCTCTTATGCGTCATTTGCGCTATCCGAGGACAACGTTTAATAAAAAATTTGGTGTCTTTTCAAGAAATGTTTGAAAATTTTATTGAGACTTCTTGTAAAGAATTCCCCAAAATCAAAACATCAGTTTCAAACTCAGACGGCCTCGAGTTCAATTTAATCGATAGAGAAAAATCAATTCTGGAGAAAATCGGCTGAACGGTTTAGGCGCTAGCTTTGAAGAAAGACGGTCGAGCGGACTGACAGACCCTTTCCGTCGACGTCAAACGATTTTTCGTTTTGAAGAATCCACAAAACATGGATTGTGACCTACATAACATGTAAGAGGATGTAATTTCTTACATAAAACGTCATTGCAGAGGGGGTCTGGTTCCCAGAAATGTACTCCCCTGGTTTTTTAGAATGCAGACGCTTATGGGTTTAGTTTTTGTTTGTCTCGAGTCCACCACGCACAGCACAGTACATAAAAATCATCCCATGTGATAAGCATATGCTTTCGTATTATTGAAAAATTGTAGTTTTGGAAAGGTAAAGAAATCCATGAAACTGGCTTATTTAAGAAGAGTGGCTTACAATTATGTAATATAACTAAGAGTACGATGTATAAGAAAAATAATGTCGTTCCTCGTTTACTCACAGCGCAAGACACGTGTCCTTATTAAATTGATATCCAAATATGCTTAAATAAAATAAGACCACTGATTTGATTAGGACGGACCCCATCACAAAATCCTAGTGGATATTTGATGCCGTCGCCCGTACAACCCTGCGCATGATACGCTCCGCTTACTGCAACTCGCCGCGTTGGCCCGCACACCGCACGTAATCCCCTCTGCGAGAGCGACAGAGCAGCGGGCGGCGGGGGCGGCAGCGGGTGGCCGCGGACCCGAGATGCCGGAGCGGATCCGGGTGCGCCCGACGCTGGCCCGTTTGCCGGCGTGGGAGCGTATTAGCGAGAGGACAGGCGAGCGGGCGGCGGGGCGGCAGCGGTGCCCGGTGACCGAGATCCCATCCGGTCGCGCCCGACTTGCCCTTTGCCGGCTAGGATGTATTAGCATATTTAGTGAACGGTGAGCCATACGCATGGGGAGCGAGAGGTCGAGGGTGAGGATTGATAATATTTACTGTTTCCAGGCGCGTCAATAACTATGGTCACAACTATTATCAGTGTTCTCCGAGGTACGGTGTTCCACTCCACTGAAACAAGACATTCGACGCTGACCTACGTGCCCGCAACTGCTCTCGCTCGGTCAGAGTTCACTGGAAGCGTGCCCAAAAATGCGGTCATCGACGAACACAATTCAGATTGTTCACGATCGCCACAACACGTTTTGCGCGTGAAGTGGCCTGAGAAAGGCCTCGTAACTTTTTGTTGCATATTGAATCATCCGACTACACCAGGTCGGGATGTGCCGATGGAAAGTGCTGGAGAATGCGTCGGCGCCGGTAGCCGAAATTCTTATCACTAGAGCCCGGAAGTTTGGCAAAATGCCTTTTTGTTATTATTACGATTATAACCCTTTAACAATAGGAGTCACTTATATGTGCTTATGGAATCATTTTAGAAGATTTTCATTTTGCCTTTTTTTTGCCTATTTTAGCTTCTGATGCCTATTTTAGGTATTTTTGCCTTTTTTGCCTTTTTCGTCATTTTTTGCTTTTTGCTTAATTTTTTTCTCTTTTACCCTGGCACCGATTTCTATAGTATTGGAAGCCATGTGTTATATCGTTTTCTATCGGTCTGCAAGCCAGAACAATACGTGGTCATCGTCGTGTTTTGTCTTTCTCTGCAAGCGGAGGCATGGTATCAAAAAGGAAGTGTTGAACTCGGGCTCTAGGGTCAGGAAGTGTTAAAAGCCGCTGTGAGAAAGCGAGACGATACCCGCTAGGAACCTTCGATTTCTTTCACTGACACCCACAGGCTTCCTTTTGCCACGAGGGACTCCATCCCACACTACTAAAGCAGAGCGCCTTGGAGGTCCTATATGACATGCGTTATGGCCCGGCTCAATGGCGATTATACGAGTTCGAAGAACGAAAGTAATATCATTGTTTTCACAGGTGCCATTTGAAGATTCAAAAGAGAATATTTCAGTTCGCTCTGTTACTTCGTAGGAATAACATTGTGTTAAAAAACATCGTATTAATAATGCCGAAATTGAGCGTGCCGTTAAGTAGTAAGTTGCATCGCTATGTGCGTGAATTTGGCGAAGATGTATTTTCCACCGATGGTGCTATTCTGTTTTGCAAATTGTGCGAGAAAGCTGTCAACCATGAAAAGAAGTACTTCATATCTCAGCATATGGCAACAACAAAACATAAATCTGCAATCGCGAAGAAGAGTGGAAAAAAGGAACAACAGTTAATTTCGGCGGTGGACGCAACATCCAGTAGACATTCCCAGTTTTCTTTCGATCTGTGCAAGGCATTCATGGACGCTGGTATTCCTTTTTGGAAATTGGAAAACCAAACGTTTAGACACTTTTTAGAAAAATATACGAAAGAAATGGTACCATTAGAATCTACGTTAAGGAAAACCTATCTGACCATCTGCTATGAAGAAACTTTAAATAGAATTCGTGAAGCAATTGGTTATAAAAACATTTGGATTTCCATTGATGAAACTACGGACGCTACAGGACGCTATCTAGGTAATGTCGTCATTGGAACTATGGAACCTACTGTGAGTTCTCAACTTTTCTTCTTACATCTGAAGAATTGGAGAAAGCTAATGGTACAACAATTGCTCAATTATTTACAAATTCCTTACTACTTCTGTGGCCTGATGGCATACGCCATGATAATGTTCTACTTTTCATCACTGACGCTGCCTCGTACATGAAGAAGGCAGCCAGAGCACTGAAAGTACTCTTCCTGAATATGCTTCATGAGACGTGTTTAATTCACGGATTTCACAGGATTGCTGAAGAGATAAGATCTTTGCATCCTACGGTAGACAAGTTGATTTCGAATACTAAAAAAGTGTTCTTGAAATCTCCTTCCCGTACCCGGATTTTCAGACAAGAAGCGCCAGGATTAACTCTCCCTCCACAGCCGATATTGACTAGATGTAGATATCCGCTGCTGCGTATTACGCAAATCATCTAGACAAAATCCACTACGTATTTAAGGTTCTACCAGAAAATGAAGTTGCATCAGTACGTGAAGTGAAGAAGCTTTTGAGTAATGTAGAACTAAACAGTGAACTTGCGTTTATCCTCGCACATTATGGAAAGTTGCTTCAGATAATTGCAAATCTGGAAAAAAGAGGAGAAAATCTTAATGCAGGTGCTTGGAGAAAAAGGTTTAGCTGTAGCACAAAAGTGCAAAAGTGTCGTTAGCGCGAATGAGGATTTGGAAAAACTGAAAACAATTTGTAGTGTTTTGAGCGGTGTACCTGGAGTTTATATTGATATGACTCCAAATTCAATAGTCTGCTTTATTAATGCTCCCATTTCTTCGGTTGAAGTTGAAAGGTCATTTTCGGCTGTGAAGAATATTCTTTCGGACACACGGTTAAGTTTAAATGTAGAAAATCTGAAGAAATATTTAGTAGTTATGTGCAACCAAGAAAACAAAGATCAAGTTTCCATGTAAATGTTTACGTATGATTAGGTGTTAATATAAAAACTTATTCATTTGAATCATAACAAAATTATTTTCACTTCATTTCCTTTTCTATTATCATTTGTTAGATTTTACATGATTTTCTGTACCCATGATTTTCTGTAGCTAGAATAAATGCCTTTTTAGTGCCTATTTTCGTAAAAATAAATGCCTTTTTTCCTGCCTATTTCAGTCGAAATAAATGCCTGAACTTCCGGGCTCCACTTATCACAAACCAAGCTTGATGAAGTCACAAACATTAAGTAGCTCGAGTCACCACAGGTTTCCAATTTGATGATCGTCCGGTTATCACGGATACTAACGACGCTGAGCCTCTGGACGATAGGGATAAAAGGCAATGGCACCCTTGTCTTGCTGTAAGATTGATTTAATAATGTGTTAAAGTAGAATTACTCCTCGTGTCCCACAACAAAAGGGGACGCTCTTACGCTAGTAACAAAATTGAAAACAGCAAACATTCTGAGTATCAAGTCAATTTTATGGTGGCGGTCGGAGCGTTAACCGTTGGGGATGACACAGTTGCGGATGATCTGCTTGGCAGATACCAGAATTGCTTTATACAGCGCTGCACGGCACCTGGAATGAGGAACAGCGTGGCCAGAGATGAACCCTGAAAAAACCGTCCGATCCACAGCGAAGCCCAAAATTAACTTCTCGATTAGTTCGGTGTAACTTCTTTGCACCTAACCTCACTTGACTCTCATGTCTCGCGGGCCCTTGTAGATGATTCGTAGGATTTGAATTTGCGAGTCTGTAGAGGTTTGCGAACACCCATGTGGTTCCTCCGATCAGCATTGAGGGAATGTGGCGGCGGCGGGTGATGGCGTGTTCAGTTGCATTAATTTATCCTTGAGCCTCATTGGGCGCCATTTAATGCAACCGAACACGCCGTCACTCGTGGCATGAGTGGCATCAAGCAACGCTGTATTTGGCAGGCTCCTTTATCCCATATCTTGATTTAAAATCTACTTGCGTCGATTGATATGATGCAGAATATTGAGAGTGGTAGCATGAAGTTCGGTTCAAGACCCAGAGAGAGTGCAATAATATCGTTTTTAAATAGAATGGGCGTAAAGAGACCGCATTGTGATAAGGTGTTCCTTTACGTAATGAAGTGAGAGGATGTTATAAGAATGCACTGACAAGGTGCAACACTGTATTAGGAGAGATACCCATGTGAATTCAGTACTCATCGAATTTTTAGGCAAATGGGTATTTTACTGTTTTGGCGCCGACACAGTCCATTTTAAGCGCTTTCTAAGAGTTAATTATTTTATACACGTTTCAAAAAATCCATAACTGTGCGGGAATTTGTGTAAAAAGTACATAAGTTCGATTTAGAAGTTACAATGCTTATTCGTATACATTTTAGGTATAGCTCGGATATTTCCAGACTTATTTCGTAAGGAGATCGTCTCAGAGAGAAACCTTTGTTCTTAATGATAGTCCATCGTAAGTGGTATCAACGCTTATTATCGCTACTTGCCTAATCAATTAAGTTTACTTTTTAGAAATTAAAGTTGGGCGTTCATGCTGACATCGATCTGCGATTCCAGAAAATTCTATCAACTACTCTACCGGTTAGTATATTCCCTTCTAGTCTGCAATAGATTTTAATCGTGATGCGAGTCATTTAATTTGAAGGTGTCCGAAAATCAGCAATAAAAGCGCTCTTATACAACAATGGATAAGCGAATTCTATTGTTTTGCAGCACATGGGTTAAGACGTTTTTTATCAACAGTGATCGACACTGGTAACCACACGTTATTCTCATTAAACTAATCTAAATAGAAATTTACACAATACAAAATTCGAATTATCTGCATCGAATACATTTCTCTTTGCTTCCCGGTCTCATACGACAAAAACTTCTATTCAAATAATTGTGCCGATAAAAATGAAATAATAATGCAGTTACCAGTGCCAAATAACTGCTTGGTGAAGTTAGAACGTGTATTTTTGATTTTTAAGAGCCAATTGAAGTTGTCTATGGTGCTACGTGGGAGGTTTTAGTGCCTAAAATTTGTCTAGTGATGAGACGCAAAGATAAACAAAACAATTTGAAAGTGAGAAGAAATGAAATTAAGGCAACAGACGAGAGTAATGTATGAGATGTGAGAAAAAGATTGTTGTATCAATACTTATATTTCTTAAGAATTTTTCGATCGTGTCATAAGAGCTTATCTGAAAATATGAACAAGATATATAAAAATACAAATAAAAACATAAAAGTGAAGTAGTGAAATAAAAAGTGAAAAAAATAGAATTGAAAAGAATATATGAAATTGAGAAGTATACATTGGAGTATAAATTGAAAATATGTGCAAATTATTTTGAAAATATGAGGTTAAATAGTATATCAGATGTGTAACCAAACGGGATCATGCATACCTTGCAGCACCTGGCTGGAAAACGAAATCTGCGTTTTTCTGCGAAGCACCGTTCTGCGGTCTTATTGAAGATTGCATTTGAGTAAAAAAAGAAGGCAGAATCCCGGCGACACAAAGAGATTGTGTTGGATGACAGGAAATGAGAGGTTTAAAGAATGGTATGATTGTGCCCAAAGACGGAAGAGAAAGGCAAAAAAAAGAGAGAAGGGGAAAGGGGAAATGAAGAATGCAATGTCATTTTGCAAAACACCGTTATATCGATGCATGTGGAGGATCGAGGAACTACAAAACCATGTGACATTATGGAAAAAATTTACAGCTATATGAATGAAACGAATGCATCAGGTTAAATAACGTAGTCAGAGGGAACGCGACACAAAGGGATGAATGAATTGCAGATGAAAAGAGACTACACGTTCCAAAAGAGTATGATTTTTGCCAAGGAAGGAAAGCAAAGCGAGACAACAAAAGACGAGAGAAAATGCAGAGAGCAAAATGGATGAGACTCTTAAAGTGTTCTCCCGATGGTAAAGGTCGACTGTAAGCGTGGATGGCTAGCAATAAAAAGTCTCCGTCGTCCACTTCCTCGCCAGTAATAATGCATAATTTAAAAGCGCAGTGCCCATCCTGCCTGCCGACCTGAAGGTTACCACCATTTCGGGGATATATATTCCATTTAGCGTCTATAATATTCAAATACAGAAACACACGTCCCGCAGCAGTGGCAGTGGTCGGGCGTCGCTAATGGCCTCGACTCGCCGGTGCCGGGGAATCCCCTGCGGGACGCTTTACGGGACAGGCACCAACGCCGGCTCCGGCGAATGGCACTAAAGGGTTGCACACGCTCGAGACAAAGTGACCGTTTTGCCCGTCCCGTCTACTCCATGCAAACATGGGCGTCTATGAGCGGCTGCAGTGGCTCAGGGCATCAACTGATGTGGCTGCAGTGCACCGGGAGTTCCTGTAAGTGCAAGGGAGTTCCAGGGGTTCGAGTCCCGACAGTGGGAGGTTTTTCGACACTAGCTTGGTAGGGGGCATGGATTCAGCCGCTGTCTGGAGAAGAATTTTAACGGACGGCCGCTCTGATCGGTAGATCAATACCAGGCGAATATCGGAGCAGTAGCATAAGGGGCCGCCGACGGCGCGCGGTCTTTCCTTCCTCTTCCTTGTCCTATATTCATCCCTTACACTTACATGTACTATCGGCAGATGAGTCGGAAGCTTAGAGCTTGTACCCATTGTAGCAGTTGGGGAGGAATACTTGGATGGGTAATCCTCAAGCCGACTCATCATACAGCGAGAGAAGAACACCGCCCCCTCCAATCTTAAAACATGTACTACATCTATAGGACTACTGACCCTAACCATTGTCGTGCAGGGAAAATACTAAATAAATAAATCATCGAGCGTCCGTGGCCACTACCTGGATAAACAAGTCACATACTGCAGACAAGTGACAGTTTTACCCTTCCGCCCAGCAGATCGAGCGAACATGAGCCTTATACAGACGATAAAACTGTAATGAACGGAATCCATCAGCTCCAGATTTTCTTGGCATTAGTTAGATATTATTGGAATTCGGCAGTGTTTGTACTACCTTGAAGTTAACTCTCTGTCTAACACAATTCTGAGCACGTACCTCCACATGACCATCAGCGTCGCGCATTCGCCCAACGATGTACCCTTACCTGAACTAACGATAGTAGTAACGGATGTGCAGAGGCTATTTCACCGAAAATGCAATAATCATTACGTATTCATTTTAAAGGTAATTACTAATTACAAATCATAAAAAGTGTCCTGCTTGAAAAACGTCGAACTTTGCTCTTTAAAAAAATACTTTAATACTTCTTTCTTCGATTCTTTCTCAGCGTAAACCCGAGAGATGAGTGACTTTCTACCCAAGACTTGTGACTTTGAGAATTTTTTTTTCATCCATTATTTACAAATCCACTATTCACCGCAGTTGCCAACTGCGGCCAACGGCGCCTATCGCTTTTCAGACATTATTTATATCAAGTAGATCTTGAAATTTCAATGTTCTGCATGTTAGTTAAATATGTATATTATTAGGGAGAGGATTGTTTGCCCTAAAATATCTTGAAATATGCTTTAAAAAATATGCATTTATGACCTAAAAAGTCTGAAATAGAACTTAATATGCAATTAAAAATTATTAATATTTCATTATCTGTATAAACCTCTCTGATAAAATTCAGGAGAAGCATGCCTGAAGTAAAGATATATTTTTGTGCAAAATAATATAACCTAACTTACTTTGCGGGAGCAATAATTGAAATAAAAATGCTTCTTAATGAAGTACATTATATGTCTTGTTTAATTTTTTCTGCTCGATTTAAAAATATGACATCTAAAATATACTAACTAAGTAGAATCCTGTGCAAGTATTTCTATTCAAAAGGAAGCTAGTGATGCTACAGAATGGCACAAATTTCTCGTAACAAAGTTTTCTAATTTCCTTGGCGTGAACTGTCTTTACGGTCTTGCCGCATCATGTAGCTAGCTGTCATCTATCGCCGCCCAAAGTACATTTGTTTTGAAATTTTCTAAACTTTTCGGTTTCCTAATAGTGGAACCGAAATATTATTTTAAGAATATTAAAAAGAGTGACACATCATAAATTGAGGTGTATCATCTTGTTGACAGAAAAATCACCTTAAATGTTTGGCAAAATGTAGTAAATCACTCACAGAAAGAGACTCCTTTAACAGTCAGTTCTTTACTTGAAATCAGGAAATTAACTTTAATATGAGGAGCCGAACGCGAACCGTCCAAACCTTAAAGCTTCCTAGAGATTCAAGAATAACTTACGTAACGAACCGGTTACTTAAATTCAAATTTCTTTCTAAATAGTTCTATAAATTCCACAGAATTTTGAAAATTCTCAGATAAATCCCCTGAAATTATTTTTAACAGAATTTCAAAATGTGTCAAACTTTCTTTCGTTTTGTCAAACACTCTTACATCGTTAGTTGAACAACCGCCATCTGCAGTATCGTAATTATGACTCGTGTACCGCTGCTTGTGATTGGCCAGTGGAGAGATGGCGTAATAAAAATCGGACAGGAAAAGCAATATTTTTTGATTCAAATTTCTGATTGGAGCATACCAGAAGTACTGTTGTTGAACGCAATTGGTTTTACTTTCATAAGTAGAATTGTTACTTTATGTATAAAAATTATATTTATGTTTAGTTTTGTGCGTCTGTGCTGTGTATTTTGCACTCTTGATTTGAAATTACGATGTGTATCTTGAGTTTAAGGCAGTTAAAATAACTCGATTATCTACTGACCAAAGTTACGTTTGTAAATTGCGCCTTCATCAGCGCTGCATATATCACCAATTCTCTAACATCTCGCTTTATAATCTTAATTTTACCCCACATTCTGTAAATCACTATCATCACAACATAGCTTGTCAATGCTCATTCTGAGTATTCGTTATTTTGCAGCTCTGATGATGTAATAAATATAGCCGAAACGTTGGCTGGTAAATAACTGAGTTGTTTTATCGTAGCTAAACAAAGACCTGCATCTCAGTTGTGGACTACTATAAATTACATAAGTGTGGTGAACATTTTACTCATTCTTTTTTCTTCAAAACTTGACAATTTCTTTTAACGTATGCTTAATTATTTTTACGTTTTTCACTAACGGTTTTATACAGCCTCGTAATTTTCTTTAAAAATTATTCTTCCTCCTGTACATTTGCTACAAATTGCAATACTCACCGTAGTCATTTTAAGGATATATCGTCTCACAAATTTCGAGGCTTCAGTGCTCCGCGCGTCTTATTAGAACAGCCCTAAAATGGAAGTACCTACTTGAGAAATCTCCAGAGCTCTACGAACTTTCTTCAAGATTGCAAAGAAAGATTCACTTTTATGAACCATTTATGGAATATTTAATGATGAATTCATTATTTACTTAAATATACGCATTAAAATATCGCAGAAATTTGACAATGCTTTATTAGCACACAATTTTGTGTGTTGTGGTCCATTTAATTTGCACTATAGTTTAATGTTTATTTTTGTAACAAGACAAAAGTCCCAGAATTCCAAGCGCTTTTGCACACTGATATAGTCATACTTAAAGATTTAGTATTTGAATTTATCGTGTAAGCAGTTTTAATGTAAAAAGGGTAAACATGATTTCAAAATTATTAAGTTAAAATGAAACTAATCTCTTCTTCCTAACAATAGAAACATTTGTTACATTCACGACGTAACAAATAATGAAGAAAAGAGGTACTTTAATCTAATGGATCGAAGGGTTTGGTCCACCCAAGTGAGGAGATGGCAAGTTCCCAATTCCGGAAAATGCATCTGAAGTTCACTCACTACGGGTTTGACAGATGACACTCACTTCGAATTTTGTTGCCTCAATAACGAAGAAAACCTAGCAAGAAACTATTTGAAGCATTTAATAAAACAGAGCATTCGACCCAATAAAAATTTTAGAACACGAAAAATCACGATTTTTCCTTATTCTCAGGTAGACCTCATATTAACTGTTAACTTTATAAACAGTAAGACTAAGTCAGTAACAATCCTGCTTCTTGAGAACAATCCTGGCTGCGTCTCAGGGCCCAAGAGATAATGGTTCGTGAATGGCACGCGTACCTTCGTGCTCTGCTCCCGGATCGCAGGTTAGGGTACGTTGTGGCGGTATCGCACATTCAGTGCACCAGCGAGAGCCCGGTGGTGGCGGCGGCGGCGGCGGCGACGCGACGCTCCCTCGCGGCTCACCAAACACAATAATCAATCAACATGACTTGCCGCGCAATTGGCGCCAGCCCCTGCGGATACCTGCTCCCGGAGAGCGGCGGGGCGCGAGGGGCGCGAGGGAGAAGCAGGACTGAACAACGAGAGACGAGCTGTGGGGATGGGTAGGAAAGTGGACCAGCGGAGGGGGCAGGGCGAAGAGGGAGGGGAAGATGAGGTGGTCAGTGCCAGTGCGGAAGGAGGATGAAAGGACCCTGGTGGAGACGGAGGCTGTGAAGATGGTGTAGTGGCGGACGCTGTGATAAGTGCATAGGCGATGGGGGCAGCTGCGATGGTGGGAGGTGGATGGATATGGACTAGAAAAAGTCTTGAAGAAGTCTATAATAATTATCTGACATCCGAGATGAAATATTTTCATTTCATTCAAATTATTACATTTTTTTATAAACGAAAATATAGTTGTCTTAATGAGTCACATTTGATGACAGGCTTCAATTTTATAGCGTATAACGAATAATACAAGGACAATTTATTTCATATTGCCAACGTTTAGAAATCAAATTGATTTCATCATCAGGCTGTAATTGACAAACATACAAAGAATGAAATACATAACATCTTACATTAAAGGAAATACAATAGTAAGGTACAATAACATCACATAAGATACCTTTATGGGGTATATAACATTATTGTACATATTTCTAAAATGAGACTACAAAGAATCGTGGATTGACAATACGTCAAGGGTATAACTTCTTGTAGAAGGAATATAACCTCTGCATATAATAGGAAATGTAAAACAAAGGTTTCTATAACAACCTCATGAAACCTTTAAATTCAAAGATATAAATACATATGACATAGTAACTAAGGTACATAAAACATGCATAATTTATGAAAACAAATATAGACTTACCACACATAGTAAATCATTATCCAATAAAAATACTTGAGCTAAATTCATACATGTAGCAACATTATTTTAAAAGTTTGTAATAAAATATAAATTTAGTCAGGTGACATCAAAAACCATTTAAAAATTAAAATTATCAAAGAATAAAGAAACGATAGGAAAGTACTGGAAACATTACCAAACAAAATGCTTACAAGGAGATACAAATAATATACAATATTGTTTCACTAAGAGCAAGTAAGGTACTGTCATAACTTTTAGTGAAGACGTTAGATTCAACAACAGAGTTAATAGTTTCATTGCTTTTTATATACAAAGTTTCTAATATTAGTTTTTCTTTTGTTAGGTTCTATACATGTGGTGTTATTGTACCTTACTATTGTATTTCCTTTACTGTAAGATGTTATGTATTTCATTCTTTGTATGTTTGTCAATTACAGCCTGAAGATGAAATCAATGTGATTTCGAAACGTTGTGCAATATGAAATAAATTGTCCTTGTATTATTCGTTGTCTATAATTTGATTGAAGCCTATTTACAACAAATTATTACATTTTTACATACTTATTAGATAATTATTACATTTTTCGGTATAATTTCTATAAAAAAATACCTACATTATTCGAGGAGTTCTCATTTTATATTCGCGCAAGTTGTGTGATTTTTGCTGGAGAGAATTGTCCTACCATATATTGTGACATACCCATTTGTCACATTAAAATAAATTAACATTTATTTGTAGACAATATGGTGGACCATGTATTACGAAATATCACGAGGCTAGAGCTTAGCAACGACCGTGAATAAACAATGTAGTTTTGTTTTTTGTAAATGCATTAACAGTTCTGGATGCCGAAAGTAGAAAATTTAGGATTGGGCGAAGAAGTTTAGACGGTCAGCTACACCAAAATATAACAAACGTATGGATTGGCTGGGTGAGAGAAGGACGGTCAAATGTTATGAAAAAAATGAAGGTAGTTTAATACGAAGTCTTCGAGGGATGAATCATGCAGGAAGACTTCATTCTGCTCTGAAACGCGCTACTGAACTGATCGTATGTTCGTGAGAGGAACGAGTACAATCGAGATAGAATTGGGTTATCAGTGAAATTTTAAGGACAGTGAATGATATTGCAGATATTTTGATGTGGAAGCAATATTGGTGTATAAATTGGAACTTTGGACTACGGCAAGATCGCAAGATATTTCGACTGAGAAGTCTACGAGGGACATCAACGAAGAAAAGATAAGTTAACCGCGGTATAAGGTGTAAATTGAAAGATATCTTGATCAAAGGCCTATAAAATTTGTAAATTCTCTAAATTGTTTGTTAGAAAGGCAAAATAAACTTTGTTGAATTTTGTTCTTTAGAAAAGAAAGTGATCTTTCATTTAGTCAATCCAAACAGAAATGAACTAGGAATAGAATCATTCTATTTCAGATTCCCAGCTGCGCTGTATAGTCGGCGGATCCTATAATCCATTACAGAGGTAATAAAGATTATAATATATCGTGACCCATTGACCCAGCAAGCCGGACGCTAAGATCTTTAGCAGATATAGATGTAGAGAGAGAGGAAAATTTTGGTATATCTCAAAATGGCGCCTCAACGTGATGCATAATTTGTTATAATTTATAACAATTGGTGACACGGATAAAATTAGTCTTATAAATTATAATATAGTGATCCAAAGGGAATCTGAAATTTATGGATTGACATTTGAAATTAATTGTTAATGATATGGCGTCTGCTAATACTAACCCGAGGAGAAATTTCGGTGAAATTATTGAGATTGAACCACAAGAAAAGGAAATAATGGCTGCACCGTTAGAAAATATGGACCCTAATAATTTAATTCTTAAGATGTTAGAAAATGAACGCAAAACTTGAGCATAATAATACTAAATTAGATGGAATCACTTCAGATATGAATATTGAATTTGAAAAAAATAACGCTAAATTGGAAGGAATGACATCGGAAATGTCATTAGAATTGAAGAATTTTCGTCAGGAAATACACGAGGAAATAGTGCAATTACGGGTGGATACATCGGCTGAATTTAACATTATTCATTGTAAAATTGAGTCTTTTAATAATCAAGTCGACCAAATGCAGAGGGAATTAAAAGAATCTGGCGACAAAATTAATTCCCAAGTTAAGATTTACAGGAAAACATTGTGACATAGGACATTTACATGACCAACAATGCGAAAAGTTGACAATCGTCGAATCGCGTGTAGATAATTTAAACGCGATGTCGCTTCAACATGGCGAAACAATTGAAAACAGAGAATCTAAATTAGTTAATTCGGATTGTAAATTAGAAAAACGAATACAGGAGGGACTTAGAAACATTAAAATGGTGCAAGAATCTGAATCTGGGAAATATATGTCGGACATTAAGGACAAGATTGAACAGTTAGAAAACGAATTCATGATGCGTTCACAGGGAAATATACCAATGCATGCATCGGCGCTTGTAATACCAAGCCACCTAAAATTTCATGGTGATGTGAAAGAACAACCGTGGTCGTTTATTTCAAAATTAGAGAATTATTTTAAGATAAATAATATCCCTGAAAGATTGAAATTGCATATAGTAGAAAAGCCATGTCGTCCAAAGCACATCATTGGTTGACCTCTTTAGTACCGGAACCGACTAATTATAAGGAATGGAAGGATAAATTCTTAAAAAGATATTGGAACGAAAGCCACAAGTTTGATCTAAAATACCAATTAATGAGTGAAAGGTATAAGAAGGGTGGAGCCGAGAATATGTGTGACTTCGCAACACGTAAAATAGCAGCATTCAAGGCATGCGAAGACAGAATGGACAGCAATGAACTAATTAGAATTATTATTCGTCAGTTGCCTGTAAATATCCAAAATTTATTGTGGAACTCCTTGCCTATTGATTCTGAGGATCTGGTCGAACGTTTAAGTCGATTCGACCAGACATTGAATAGTGATTATGATCGTAGTAACGGGTATCAATATAATGAAAGCAGGAACGAGAATAACAATGGAACGGGAAAAACAATGAATAATTACAACCGCCAAGGAAATTATAGCTCAGAAAGAAAGGATGACAGGGGAAATAGTACTAAAATGGAAAATAAAAAGACCGAAAACGGGTATCCGCGGAGGTTCAAAGAGGACAATAAACGGGAACATGTAGAAATTAATGCGATTGAACAGGAAAACTCCCAGTGTTCGAAGTAAATGGGCGGGATACTTCGAACGATGATAATGAGGGCGTGATGGTTCTTAAGGAGTTGAATAGCATTGAAGTATCGGCGGAAGATTTATTAAGGGAAGATACGGACGAACGGGCGGAGAATAGCACGTGTTTAATATTGAAGGGGATATTTCGGAATATACCTGTAGACATTTTAATTGACACAGGTGCTAATGTTTGTGCAGTGTCGGAAAAATTGTATGAGCGGTTAAAGAAAAAGGGAAATAAAATTGATGAGCTACCCACCAGGAGTTTGGATATTCGGACAGCTAATGGAAGGCGCATCGAACGAGAAGTCGCAAATTTGGGTGGAAGTGGAAGTTCAAGGGATCAAATTCAGTTTCCGGCAATTGTAGTGAAGAATTTGATTCGTCCAATTATTTTGGGGATTGATGGCCTAAAAATGTATGACGCCAAGGTCGACATAGGTAACAGGAGTGTATTGTTACGAGGTGACAAAGGGCAACAACATTGTTTAGGGATCAAAGACCAGGAGGGCGAAGATATGTGTATTTGCGATATTGCGGAACAAATTGAAGAGACCAGGGACCAGATCCACACGGCATTTAGGGCTCAGATATGTGTATGAAGTTCAAGGAGCCGGTAAAGGGATATCAATTTAAAGTTGAATTGATGGATGAGGAACCTTTAATCTGAAACAATATCCGATCCCCCATGTATATAAAAGCGAAGTACGTAAACAAATAAACACGATGCTTGAGGATGGTATAATAAAAAAATCGATGACACCGTATGTAAGCCCAATAGTGATAGTTCGTAAGAAAGACAATAAGATCAGATTTTGTGTTGATGCTAGGAAACTCAATAGCAAGACCATTGCTCGTCATGAAAAACCGCCGAAATTAGATGAAATGATGTGGAAGGTAAAAGGAGCTCAGATATTCACGGGACTGGATTTTACTGCGTCGTACTGGCAAATTGGACTACACCAGAATCGCAAAAATTTGTCAGTTTTTCATTTGAAGGCAATACGTATAGTTTTCAGAGGATGGCCTTTGGATTAAAGAACAGTGGCGCGGCTTTAATCAGTTATTTGGACGATGTAATACCGGTTGAACTAAAGGAAACTACTCTCATGTACGTCGACGATATTGTATTATTCTCTACCAATATGTTTGAACATTTAAAGAAGTTGAAAAAACTATTCGAAATCTTTCGGAAGTATAATTTAAAATTAAATATTGGAAAATGCCAATTCGGAAGGAGGAATATAGAATTTATGGGGCACGTCATATCGGATCAAGGGATGTCGATGCAAGATAAAAAGAAAGAATTGATTAAGAATTTTCCACGACCTCGGAATGAAGGAAGTTAGAAGATTGATTAGGGGTGTGCAATTATTATTCCCGGTTCTGCAAAGGTTATTCAGAAATTATACACCCAATAATAGAATTGCTAAAGAAGGGGAGGAAATGGGCGTGGGATGCAAAATGTCAAGAGGCGTTTGAAAAATTAAAAGAACTATTTGAGAAAACATTTTTGATCAGTTATCCAGATTTCGACAAAAGAATGTATCTACAAGTAGATAGTAGTGGATTTGCCATGGGAGCTGTGCTGTTCCAATTCGACGAAAGAATAAGCAGAGAATAATCGCCCTAGAAAGTCGTGTGTTGACTCTTAGTGAACGACGTTTCACTACCAGTGAACGGAAGCTTTGGGAATCGTGGGGCTACGCAGAAATTACGGTCTATATTAATTGGACGACCATTTACCGTCATTACGGACCACAAGGCCCTAATTTTCTTAATGAGAAGTCATTTGAATAACGACAGATTGTTGAGATGGTCACTATGGCTTCAACAATTTGATTTTAACATCCAATATTGTGAAGGCCGTGATAACGTTTTGCCCGATTATTTATCGAGAATCAGGATAAAGGAAGAGGAAGGTAGTTGGAACCCGGTATCAATGCTATCCAGTTAATGGAAATACGACCGAAATGGACGAAGGAGGAATTATCGAAAATTCAAAGAGAGGATCCTGTGGGGAGGCAAATAATTGAGCATTTTCGGCGGAGGATAACGACCGACGGCAGGATGATCGAAATTTTCAATGTGGAAGATGTACGAGGAGTATTATTACATCGGATCAGGAAACGAGGGACGCAGTATCAAATTTGGATACCAGAAGCGCATAGGCGAGAACTGATTCTATCTACTCACCAACATTTCGGCCACTTTGGGTGTAACAAAATCGAAGTAATACTTAGATCAAAATGCTATTGGAAGGGCATGGGGCGACAAATCCGTAAGCAAATCAATAAGTGTGACGTCTGTCAGAAAACCAAACAGCCCAATAAAAGGTATGAGGGAGAAGCGAAGCGATAATACCTACATCAATTAGGGAAATATACGCTGTGGATCTTTATGGACCAATGCCGAAATCCAAATTTGGGAATCAATATTTGTTAGTAATAATGGATGTTTTCTCTAAAATCACAAAATTATACCCCATTAGAAAGGCGAATGCACAGAGTTGCATTACGCAATGCCACAAATTTTTTGAAGAATTCGGTATACCTAAAAAAATTATTAGTGATCTGGGGACGTTTGGACGCAATTTACTAGTGGAAAATGGGAACAAGACATGGAAGAATTGGTATCCAAACATGTTACACGACAGTTACGGAATCCTCAAGCTAACCCCAGCGAAAGAATTATGAAGGAGATTTCACGCTTATTTAGAGTCTACATTTCGGAAAGCCATAACCGATGGATGGAGGCCGTTCCAGTATTGAACTATGTTTTGAATAATGTTCCGCATGGGAGCACGCGAAGCACGCCTATAGAGGTCCACATGGGTAGGAAAGGAGAAAAGGATCCGTTTCGAAGGATTAGGATACCTCCAGAAATAAGTGGATCCCAGATGATGTGAGAGATACGCGAATAATTTATGACAATTTGAGGAGGCAGCAGCCAAAGAAAGCTAAAACAGAAACAATGCTTTCGAGGCGAGTATAAGGAGGGTGATGAAGTGTTAATTAGAGTACCTCAAGTGTCGTCAGTGGATAAGAAGCTATTTTATAAATTTTTCCCGTTGTATAAAGGACCGTACCGAATTTGTAAAGTATTAAGCAAGAATGCCGCGATTTTGAATGATGAAAATGGACGGCAAATGGGAACATATAACTACAGGAACATGAAGCCGTATATGAGGACGACACGCATGATTAAATATACTGGTCATAACAGAGATTTGTAAATAGTTGTAAATATTAGGTGTAATAGTTTTCTTTTGTTATTGTTTTGTCATTATGTGTATTTTGTCAGTTTGTGTAGGGAGTTTAATTTAAAGTGTATGTGTATTCAATGAAGTTAATGGGAGCAAATATTAGGCAGATACGGCTATTAGAATACCTGATGAAATGGTTATTGTTGGCACATTCCGAAAGGAAAATGTAAATAGTTTTAAGGCAGCAAGAAACAAGACCTAGTGCAGTGCAAAGTGTAAAGTGTTAATGTCGTTTAGTGTGAAGAAGCAAGAAGAAAGTGTTCAATTTTAGTCTTGTCATTTAGTTAGGTTGTAGCAAACCAAATGACGCTTGGAGAGGAAGCTGTGACATACCAAATTACGCTTGTATAGTGGACCATGTATTACGAAATATCCGAGAGCTAGAGCTTAGCAACGACCGTGAATAAACAATGTAGTTTCTGTTTTTGTAAATGCATTAACAGTTCTGGATGCCGAAAGTAGAAAATTTAGGATTGGGCGAAGAAGTTTAGACGGTCAGCTACACCAAAATATAACAAACGTATGGATTGGCTGGGTGAGAGAAGGACGGTCAAATGTTATGAAAAAAATGAAGGTAGTTTAATACAAGTCTTCGAGGATGAATCATGCAGGAAGACTTCATTCTGTCTGAAACGCGCTACTGAACTGATCGTATGTTCGTGAGAGGAACGAGTACAATCGAGATAGAATTGGGTTATCAGTGAAATTTTAAGGACAGTGAATGATATTGCAGATATTTTGATGTGGAAGCAATATTGGTGTATAAATTGGAACTTTGGACTACGCAAGATCATAGATATTTCGACTGAGAAGTCTACGAGGACATCAACGAAGAAAGATAAGTTAACCGCGGTATAAGTGTAAATTGAAAGATATCTTGATCAAAGGCCTATAAAATTTGTAAATTCTCTAAATTGTTTGTTAGAAAGGCAAAAATAAACTTTGTTGAATTTTGTTCTTTAGAAAAGAAAGTGATCTTTCATTTAGTCAATCCAAACAGTAATGAACTAGGAATAGAATCATTCTATTTCAGATTCCCAGCTGCGCTGTATAGTCAGCGGATCCTATAATCCATTACAGAGGTAATAAAGATTATAATATATCGTGACCCATTGACCCAGCAAGCCGGACGCTAAGATCTTTAGCAGATATAGATGTAGAGAGAGGAAAATTTTGGTATATCTCAATATGATCGTCATAATTTTTATTATTTTTTTTTTCAACATGCATCACGCCAAAATAATACTCGTACATTTCCGTAGAGTATGCAGGATTTTTAGTTAACGTATTTCATGAAAAACGATTTAATATCTTGCTTCCTATACAGAATGACGCTGTTGCTACATTTACGGACGCCTAGTATGTAAAATTGACAGATGAAACGGTATAAATATAACAACCAACTCTATTTTAAACAACATAATTTTATTGTTCAAATAATACGATAGATTTAGCTTACTAGTCTCCTTGTAGTAACATAGGTTGAACTTACTAGTCTCCTTGAGAGGTAAAATTACCTTTATTAGTAAATAAATAATACCCCGAAAATGAATTGTGTTACAAGAGCTTTGTTCTGACGTTTGGTAACTTGGAAATTGTTTAGTGATTTTTTACAAAATATTACGTTTACAAAATAAACTGATTGGAATACGCGGCGTTACGAAACCTTTTTTCCACTTAGTGTTATTAAATGCATAATTAGAATTCTCTATTGAATATTAAAAGAACTGATGGTGACAACTCTTTACTCGACCGGAAAGTAGATTGAATAGATGCATTACCACGTGAATTGATAAGGATGCTAGTATCCCTACAATGAGTGCTTACGTATTTTTAGAATGTCACATTTCTGTGAAAATTACTGAACTTCTCTTTATTTTTTAATTGTTTATCACGTCATTTAAAAATTTAAAATTGATAAATAAATCGAATAAGAATTTAAAATCACGTTTTAATATTAGTGATGTAGTGAACGTTGGAAAAATATTTGAACTTTCGTCATTTTGAACATTTCAGTTCTTTTAACGAAATTCATAAATATGCCATTTTTATAAATGCACTATCCACTATTCCACCAAACAGTATAGAAAAAGCCTGTGTCGATTTCCTCGAAAACTTTGAAAATGTTACAAGGACTTCCTGTTGTCTCCCTGAAAATTTAAATATCTTAATGATTACAAACATTTCTGATGTGTACACCAATTTTGAGCTGAATAGCTATTAATCCAACAGAGTTACACTTGACACTCACGGACACACACACATACACACATATACACACATACATACACACACATACATACATACATACATACATACATACATACACACATATCAGATGGAAACGGATTTCTGTGTAAATACTCATTTACAAAACAAGCTAATATCAATACTAATTTGCATTATCTTAATGTTTCACAATTTTAGAGGTGAAAATGCTACTTTTATTTTCCATGTTTTCCATATTTAGGGTTTTGGTACATATTTGAATGAAAGTCCATTTTTTTCATATTTCGTATAAAATCAGTCCATATAGCATATTAAGATTCAGAGTGAAATTTTATTTAATATTATTATAAATGCATCTCAACAAACAGGGCTTAAAACTTTTCAGTAATTCCTTAAACGTAAGAGTTTGTTTGAAAATTACGGAGGATTGACAATGGGAAAGTAAGTTAAGAAAGTGTTAATGTTTCAATGTATGTGAAGAATAGATCCGCTCTCCGGCTCTGAGGCCCTGGCTGAGGGGTCCCAGTGTCCTGCGTGGTGAAGGGGAGCGCGAGGGGGCATGAATTAACTATTGGATTTGTTCGACAAATAACTCTGAGATGGCCTGTTGGTAACCCACCTCGTTTCTGTATCCACACTACCCCTTCTTTCCTCTGAGGCTGCCACCCGAAAATCGCATGACGTCACATACTTGGACATCAGAATTCAACATATACAGCTCCACATTGTCGGTTACAATCAGTCACAATACTGTGTTGGTCCAGTTCTAATAATCTTTCTATTAACCGAGTGAGAATTGTCAAAAGTAGCACAATCAACCAGTGAGAAAATACAATTGACATTTCAGAATTTAAAGATGAAGGTTTATCAACGAACAATAAAATATTATTTTACCATAGTCATTTTTTATCATATTCACTCCATATTTAACTCATATTTTGATAAAAATAACTACATATTTTGACGCAACGCTGTCAGGCGAGCGGCGGCGGCGGCGTGGGTCTGGCCGTCCACGGTTGGTCAACAACCAGCATTTCTTTTTTTTTTAATTTTATTTCCTCAATAAGAAATCGGGAACTAAAGGAGCGAGGTTCTTGCCTCTATTGTTCCACACCCTTCCGACGAAAAGAAAACGAAGTACAATATTACGAGAAACAAATAATGGTATTTAATAAAGAACAATGGTACACAGACATCTGCATGTCCCTAAAAAACACAAGAAAGACAATCCAGAAATGTTTCTATATTGTACAATTGTTTGGCTTCCTGTACCCCTAAAACCATAACAAAAGCAAAAAAAAACAACACAGAAGTAATGTTTCTCGAACTATTCGGAGGATTATAGTCACCTAGTTTTTTTGTTAAAAAAATTGTGTGAAAATCAAATTATTTACTTTGAACAAATAACACAGTCATTTGGAATGAAATTATCCTCCCAGGTAATCAGTACAACAATTACGTCCATTTACAACAAAACAATTCAGAATGATACATTCCGTATTACAATTTTCTTATCTTCAATAAAAAGTGTACATCCAAATTTGATCAACACAGAGCAATATAAATTTAATTTAAAATGTAAACAATGAAATAAACATTCCATATCATTGCTCCAAAATTATCAGAAAAGACTATGAAAACTGACAATGCTTTGCATTGCTTTTGATAAATACTCAAGACAGTATGGTATATTATTACCCAAAGTCTTAAATTATGATACTAGTTCATTGCTATACAAGCAATTATTGGAACATTCTGCCCTCTTTAGCATGGAGGATCATATAGCAATCCTGTCACATGCTAATTCAACATACCATTAGATCATCATGGTATTATCATAATCATACAAATTTCAATCAGAAGAAATTCATGTATAAACATTGTGCTGAAACGTTATGGCAGTAGAAATAGATGTGTAATTGTCCTCCTTCCACAATATATTTATTTCACAATCTGTGATATTGGAAATCTCCAATAAAATATTGCACTAACATAGAGAAACTGTAGGATGTCATCCCCAACTTAACAGAAATTAATAACTTTTGACACGTTCCTTATTGTAAGAAAATTGCAATATAAGTTGCAAATAGAAAGCACATAATTGTCAACAGTACCAGTTAATGAAAGTGAAAGTTCACCTTTCTTCAAGCTCTTTTCCGCATTTATAACTAATTGGTTCACAATCCATATATGCATATTGCTGATTGATAATTGATACATTAACATACTTTCATACTTTGTGACTGATACAAAATTTATTTGGTTAATTCTTAGTTTGGGGTATGGTTCACGTACAAGAACGAGTCACGTCGAGAAAGATTCGGTCTCTTCTTTTTTGGTTTATTCTGCCACTGTGCAATGTCTTCGCATACATTGAATGCCACATGTGAAACAAACTGTCTGATTTGATTTTTAAATTAAATATCTCCTCTGCCCTTCTAATATTAACTCAACGTAATCCGTTCCAAATTTATAAAAGAATATGGGCGCCAGGAAAAGATTACGTTAATTCAATTATTAAAATTAATCTTCAACTGATATTTTCATTAAATTTATATCCGGCTAACTGGGTCCATGGGTCTTATAAGAAATAATCGCTATTGACTGCTAATAGCCGATTATTCGATCTGCCATCTGTACAGAATGGCCGAGGAATCTGAAAAGCAAAGCTACTCATTTGCTGGAATTGGCTAAATGAAAATCATCTTTTCTATTCACAGAAACTTGTAACGTTTATTCAATTTTCATTGGTAACAATACGAAACTTCCGGTCATGACCAATCTCAAACCTTATATTGCAGTACCCGTCTTCGCATGCTCTTGACCGATGTCGCAACGAAGAACCATTTTCAAACTTTCCCGGTGTCGATGGCTCCAGGTCCAAATACCATCTTCTTTTCTTCCGTTCTGGAACAAGTGTATTCAAGTCACTGATCCTCACCGCCTCATAAGTTGATAAGACTTAATTAATTTTCCTTTTACAAGTTCCCAGTTCTTTCTACGCGTATACTTAAATATTAAAGTTCAGCAAACTATTATCTGCATCAAATACTCCCAGTCCTGTTGCCGACAAATTCACCTAAGTTCACAATTATTCCAATTCCAATTTCTTGCACCTTCCATCAATATTCTAAGTCCGACAATCATGCGCTCCAAAGTAAATGTTCACAATTCCCAAACTCCCAACATCAATTGTCTACACACGATCCGCACAGCACCACGGCATAAGTCGGAATGAATCTATATTCCCTCTTTCAGCCCTTCAAAACTCGGTTTGTCTTTCTACTGTTTCTTGTCAGAAAACTTCCATGCCTAGCCAATCCCTCAGTTACTTACAAATTCAACTAGACGTGCCCCCAGACTGTCATTGCTTTCACAGACAATCCCCAAACAGTTTACTTTATCAACTAGCCGCGCCCCGTGGTTCAAAGCAATGAAGTTTGTTGACCTTGACGACAACTCATCTACCGTTGCTATGCCGCCATATTTACAAATGTTTATCTTACAGTTCACCCTATTTACAATAAATGTGTCGCAATACAAGGTCCCAGATATTGGTATGTCACACATGGTAATTCCAAATTACGTGTCTCCACCACATTGTAATGCCAAATTAGCGCGCCAGGAAAGTCTCTCTGCAGTGACATCTTGCTGGTGAGAGTGCTTGTAACAAATTATATTGGTATCACAATTTGTGGCTTGAAAACAAAAATTGCGTACTTACCACAGTCATAATAGATGCTGCAGTTTTGTCCCCTTAACATATTTCGCAGCATTCTGGTTACTACAAATATAAATAGTTTTGAATAGGACACCCTCATTCTCCTCAGTAAGAAGAGACTTTCCTGGCGCACTTTCAAAGGCAAGTTTTCTCGCTTTGCTCTCCGGAATCCAAGTCATGGCCAGGCTCGGGCCTTCGTCTTTCGCGTTGAGTCTATCCATCGAATAATTATCAATTAACTTTTATAAGAAGGCACTTCAGTAATCACTTTATACGAAAGCCTCCAGTATTCAAACTATTCGGTTGCAAACACGTTGTGAACAACCGCCACTACAACCTTTGTTTAGAATCAAATCCAACGAACAGTTTACAGTGTACGAGAGTCGTATCCTAAAAAAGAATAAGCTATTTATTTTTATGATTGGAAGTCATTCGTTGCTCACCCTTCTGCTTAGTTTCCTTCAGTGTAAAAACTGTAAATTTTGCCCTCCTCCGTAAATAGCAAACGGGAAATAAGCTTAAAGAGAACACAAACGCTAAACAGAAAAGCTGCTGCTTGTTCATACTACACTGACAACGTTTACTCTTAAAACGTGCAACCAAGTTAGACATTTTAATTACAATGATATTCTGTCAGTTAAGGTGAGGTGTAGGAATTATCACCGTAAATGTAATAACTCTGTTGTCTCTGAATGTTTGGAAGGCAATTATATGTTTGCATTCCCGCATTCCTCCACATCTGTTCGTTTAACAAATTCAAGAGTTTAGTGAGTGTCACATTACGTTGTTTTAATTGTCAAATTGTCTTAATAAGTCTCCATTTTCGGAATAGATTTCTTGATTAAGTGAGTTTAAAATGAATCTATATTGGTATGTAAGGTGTAAACATTTTTCCATTATATAGATATTATGAAGACAAAGATTCTGTGTTGGAGGGTGTTTTTCCTTAACCGTTACCAAATTGGCGAGTAGGTGCAAGGTTTCGATGAACAGGAAATCAGAGAGTAAAACAGTTGAAGGATGGAGTTTGGTGACCATACTACCTGGACTAAGGTGAGTAAATTTTTCTGACCTGAATTCGTGATGCTTCTAAATGATCCGTTGAAAAGGGGGATTTAGGTTTTGCTAAATGGACTGTTGAAAGTGAGGTTTTCTTGTTTCTAGAAAAGTAAATATGATTGTGTTTTCATAACTAAGCATTCTTAATTAACACTAGGAGGCCGGCGATATTCTTTCTATCTAGTAGGACGAACCCGGCATTTTGGCAAGTGCGAATTTTCAGCGAGTTTCAGTAGCGTAATCATCAAGACAATCGTTCGGATTTGAACTGCAACTTCTGTTTTATTAAATAATTTCATTATTGTGCTAAGATGTTTCTCACATATATAACAATGGATGCCTATAACAGATTACTTTAATATTTATCATAAATAAAAAGGTTTCAATTGTTTTAAAAAATTCTTTATATTCAGTAAATTTTAATTCATCAAACCTTTTAGGAGTTTCAAAGCAGCATGCAGTAGTTTAACACTAGGAGAACGGCAAAAACGTCATTTTGACGGACGACCTACGAAATTTCTTAATCTAAAATACAATGTGCTTCGAAAATTCAGCGCTTTGTGAATAAATATTTAATCATATTCTACACATTTAAAGAAAAATAACCATTACACTGATTTACTACGGTATTTACAAAAGGTATTTACATTATTAAAATGATGAAGACCTTTTTGACGGGTGTTAGGGTTTTGCCTAACACATTTGAGATGCAGTCAGGGAAAAGGAAATAGAAACGTGATTGTTAATACATTGCATTGCAACTGTAACTATCGATCAAAATAGCCACAAGAAACATCCAGAGACTACATTATTGTAATGAAACAAAATGTGACGTTGACATTCTTGATCAAATGGCGCGCTTGGCTACTGTGAAATTCTGGTGTAAATGGCTATTATTGTCCATTGTTTTTCAATGTTCTGGATATGGCGACCATTAATGCATATATTTTATTGAAAGAGATGTCGGGAGAGAAAAATCTCGCCGAGACTGTATTCATCAAATCATCAGAACTAGAATCTGTCTACGTACGCCCGAGCAATCCACACTTTTCAAGGTAGTGAAATTTGCAAGGCCTGTCAGATAGAAGAACGTAAATGTGAGAACAAGTCCAGGAATATCTGCATACACTGTAACATATATGGATGTAGGACATGTACTGGAAACGCCTTATAAAGACACAATAAAACTGTGATGGGATATTTTTAATTTAACTTTTACCAACAGAAATAATTAACATATTCAACATATACTTAATTACTTAAAGAGATGGTTGAAGTAAAAAATATACTACTTACCTCATCTGATAAGTGTCGTGATTTTAGTATATATTTTATTTCGTTTCATTTTCCACATTAAGCGCCTTTCCTCTGGTTCCAAAACAACTAAATAGGGAAAAGACATCATTATGAAGATTCGGCTGACGTCGCTGCCATTTCCGAATAAAATAAAATAAAATAGTGAAGAAGGCAGTACGGAGAGACCTCTTAATTAAGCTAAGTTCCAAGGTAATTTATTTAAATTTCTGCATCAAATGCGATAAGACGATTTAAAATAATGACTATCATATAACCGGAATGCAAATTTTGAGAATGATCCTGAAAGCTATGAAGAACTTTCTACCAAATCCAAAAATCGTAAAAACGGCCGTTTGCCAAATTAACTTCTAAAAATATGGAACACGATTCCTAAACTCAGATCAGTATTAAAATAATGGATCCATTTTGGCGCCTTAATTTGGACCCGCGCGAACATTTCTCGAACAGAACTCTTCTCGCTCTGTCAGTGACATGACTTGAACCCAAATTCATACAGCCATGTCAAGAACTGTATATTTCTGATGGAAACCACTTACTGGGCGTCAATAAAAATCCGTTTTGAGTGTTTGTTAGCAGCGACAATTAGACCCCTCGTATTAAATCTCACAAATCAAATGTCAATTTAATTTTACATATAATTCGAGATTCTGCGTATCTTTGATCACCCTCTTCGTAGAGCTGGGGGTGTCAGAGGTCCTGTTTCTCCATTGAAAATCCATAATAGAAAAAGGTCCACTATTTTTGTTTTCTATTGGATAAAAAATATTTCCTTTCTTTTAGGCGACTCTTTTGTTTTTGGTTCACTCCCTCCCCGGCTCTTAAAAAACGCACCAGGTCCACCGGTGAATCTTCCTTGGGCCCAGTTCCCAGTCAAATGTCCATCGTGATCCCAAATTATACAATATATTGGCTGTGCGACCCTACAAGAATTCACGATCCAAAAATCTTTATTACATGTCTGAACCCTGTCTGTCAGAAAAGAGGTCATATTCATATCCTGTCTGTCAGAAAAGAGGTCATAGAGGGTGTCAAAACTTTGACACCGTTGGTGCTCCTAGGATTTTGGGTGGACGTAGTTTTTGTTAGAGACCTGCAACTACATACGCCAAAGCATCAGCAAAAATATTCGCTAGAAGAAATTTATCCTTACCGCGAAAAATATTATTGAATCACTTGTAAATGCTTCTTGTACGATGCTTTGAAGATAACGACTTATTCACACTGGAGAGTTGTAGAGCATTCATCACAGAGCCGAAGGAAATTAATGGAAACAGCAGGCAATGGGCTTTCCCTCCCACACAGAAAGCTCGATTGGCGCGTTTCATGGAAATCGACAATTTTATCTGTCATCGCTGTTGGGATGGGAATAAAACGAACCAGATAACACCAGACATCCGGGAGGCGTCGATGCCATCTGTGCGAGCATACGTCCATGCATGGATGCTCATAAAAGAGAAGATGGGATCTTTCCGGAGAAGTCAGGTATTGCAGAGAGGATTAACACCGATATTCTATTGAGCTGTGCCAGCTGATAGAATTCCGAAAAAGTCTAATCTAAGTTTTGACTTTTATTCCTTCTTTGATTTCAACGATTGACACGAAGATGATTTCGGTGTTATTAGTGATTGAGTTTACTGTATGGGAAAAATCTCGATGGGAGACACGTTATATACCAAACGTACAAATTACCTTCTAATGAGGCAGTAAGTAATAGCCTTGTTTTTGTGGAATATTTTTTTCTTTGAAACTCATTACATCTCGTGACCATCTATTGATTTCAGATAAATTTTTTACCAACCTTGACACCTAAAGTTCTTTCTCAAATGAATAATATCAGAAAACAAACAATTTAATTTTATCGTGTTTGCACTGATTTTTATCGTTTCTGATTTTCCTAGTATATAAATCAAATTTAATTTTGGGATAAGTAAGATCTAAATTTAAATGTAATAAATCTCTCTAATTTTGACGACTGTCAAAGTTTAACATGAAGGCTTTCAAAGTCATTTAAACCTTATTAGCTACGTAAAATGTGTAAGAACGCAGCTTGGGTGGATATCAGTAGATTACAGGAACTATATTACAAAATCAGAATAAATACTTAAGAATCCTTCGAAAATATGTAGAAAGAAAAGAACGATATACTTTACAAGTTCTTTGTAAATCGCTCCATAGTGTAACCGCTATCTCGCGTTTACAAGCTTTTAATTAATTCTTGTCACTGTGTGTTATGAACCAAGCGAAATCGAACTTAACTTATCACGGTCGCCAGCTGAATTAACAGCAAAGGAAAGGAATTATGACCATGTACGGTCTTAATGGAGGTGAGCGGAATTAACACAAAAATTCCTGGGAATCGAACATTCGTAAACATGCTATTTTCAAAGGGAAAAGGCATATGGTTCGAAAATATGTAAGTGAGTAGGGTCTGAGCCATAGAGACACAATCCAACTTATAACAACTATTTATTAAAATCAAGAAATTACAAGATAACAATTAATATTCCTCTTGTTGCATAAAACAGTCATAAGCTGTAAGAGGAATGAAGTAGAATTACTAATATTAAACTATCTTAACGTTATTAAACTATCTTAAATTTAGAAAACGTAGGAGGCTACAGTTGCCTTTAAAAACATTAGTTTATACAGAATTACTACGTCAAAAGTCTGAATTTGCCAATTAACCCATTTTAGGATTGCAAACGGCTGACATGAATTAATAACATGACAAAAGCCCCGTTTTCGGAAGTCTTTCTTTACAAAAAATACACAAATGAGAGTGGTAAGCTGCAATGAAATGTCTTACACTTTAAAAAACAATAGAAACCTTTACAACATTAAAACAACCTTAAACAGTGACTCCAGAATGCCACGAACTTAGAACGTAATTGATGGAATTGAATTGACTACATTCATTACTTACATTGAATTGATTATATTAATTACAAACAATTGATTACATGAATTGATTTCGCCTTTACCATAACAACAATTACAGTGCCACCTTTCGAGAAAGCCGTTTGAACACTTTCAGTGCCAACTGCGGCTTGATACCCGAGAGACCTTGTATAGCCGCTCTCGGGGCCAATGCACGAAGTACTATGAATAGGCCACGACTTCAACTGCCGTACGGGCCCTTCGTCCGTCTAATAGGTGCTCCAGAGGTCCAATGCGCTTATGTCGTCTTACTCAAGGCTTGGAGCCATATGCTGCAACATTCAATCAAACAATTTTAGAATATGCAGAATTCATTAACATACGAGACTGCGCCGCCATTACGCCCTACGTATCTCTGTGAGGAAAACGCTTTTGCACCATGAACATACATAAACATTATGTGCTTTCGCACCATAAACGTACATAAACATAAGAAAAGACGGCACTGCAAAAGAAGGCGATATGAAATTACAATCATTTAAACCTTAACATACTATAAATTAATCAATCCAATTCCATCCTAGTGTGGCATAAAAGCCACTCCAAAAATTCAATCGTACAAGGAGTCCTGAAAGAGAAAACATACCGGCAAATGTCGAGGCACACCCGTCTCAGGCACGAAGTTGTTGTTGCTACGTTCGTGGCTCAGGCGAGTGGCAAGAAATGCCGGGCGGAGAGCCCCTTATATAGCCTCTCCGGAGGGGTGGGGGTTGCCACCAAACGTCATTGGAGCGTGACGCAGTACCAATCGATTGTAAAGAGGTACTATGCCCATTTTCTTACAAAGAGTAACTATAGCGCCTTGTTACTAGGCAGAATGCCAAACGTACACCTAGCAGGTTGCCTATACACAGGCGTTTGCAGCCAGTGCACCTATTGCTGAGTGTACTCTAGGGGGCACCAATGGAAACTTAGCATATACATAAAAAAAATACATATTTTGCCTAAAAAATGGATTTTTCAACCTTTTCAAAGGCAAACAACCCAGGCGTTTGCAGCCAGTGCACCTATTGCTGAGTGTACTTTAGGTATCAATCAATCCCAAAAATGATCTAAATTTTGTGATTTTGTTAGTAGAAGCCATTTTTATGGCTAGTTTCTTTACAATGAGCATACACCTGTTTTTGAATGCCAAAAATGTATGTCATTGATTCTTAATTTTGATTATCCACCAAATAATTGCTGTTTACAGCTAACTGTACCATCAAATAACATTTTTAACACTTTTCCTTTTAAAAAAATTAAAAAAATGCTATAAAATGTTTTCTCGGCTGAATCTTGATAAAACACAAGTTCAGCACAGTTTTTAAATTTAACACTGTGGATCGCTGTACCTGTGATAAGAGTACTCGCATTGACCATTAGACGGCGCAGATAATTGCCAGCGCTTCAGAAATTATTCGCTTCAACGCACCGACCAATCACAAATTTCTTCGCGACTCACAAGTAAAATTTTTCACCACAGATTTTTTCTTTTGTACAATTTTCTTTCCCACGTGACGCTGATACAAGAGGTCTAATTTTCATTCAGAGAAACGAAATATACGACGCATCCGCACTACTACGCAAGGCGACGGAGCACAAGATAGAAGTCTTCGCTGCGGCAACGGCGCCTCGACAGGAAACTCAGCGGTTGAGATGGGTCACGGGGGACGTCTGTATTTCAAACGACTGCGTGCAGATTTAAAACAACAAGTGATATCGTGAGTTGTAACGTTCTGCTGTGAACTTGTTAGCGTATCTGGCATAATTTAGCTAGAAGATACATTTTCAAGCAAAGTGAATAGAATTCTACTAGAATTATACTTGAAATTACTTAAGATGGCGTACATGATTTAAGTCACTACTATGAGTAATGTAATCCATTCAACGACTGTCGTAACTGAAAACAGGTGTTTCATCATTTTAAAGTTATTGTAAATTTCACACTATAGAGTTCTTAGGAATTAACGAATTCTTTCGAGGCCAAAGGACGTGTGAACTTGATGCTACACTTTTATTTCATGAAAGAATGCATGCTAGTTACTTATTCACTGGCGTAATTTTGTGAGATTTCTTTGAAGAAGGTATTAGATTCATGTTGTAACTGATTTCATTTTTTATTTAACTGGAGAATAGAATTTAATGCAATTGTAAGAAGTTGAAGTTCGTTTTTAATTTACACAGAGTTGTTACGTACTGCGCAGGAACTATTTGAGAATTATTTCCAGATACTTTCTTCTTTTCGTATGTTGTGAATTTTTGTAGGATATATATGTATTTGTTCATTGTTTTTCAGATATGTCTTTTTTGTTACTTGATGAGATATATTATTTGTAAGTGATAGTAAGTATCCGTAGTGATAGTGTGTGATGTAATCCAATTCAACGATTACTGCCATTCTTTTCAAATGTTTGTAATTCTAAGAAACAATTTTCTAAGAAATTTTAAGAAAATTCTAAGAAAGAATCTCTTTGTAAGTTTTTCAAAAGTACCTGATCTTTCATTTATTTGGTATCGAAAGACGTCTCCATGCCCTGAGTTACAGTGGAAACATTTCAACTGTAATAAAATTGAACCACACTGACTTGAAGTAGGACTCTTAGTCGTACGCGAAGTGCGATCGGTAAAATTTGGAATGTGTGTCAACGCGGAGCATTCCTCAACATCGACATATAAAAGGCGGGGAATTCTGTGCGGTACCTATTTTGCCTTCCGCCAGAAAGCGCTTTAAAGAAAGTTGTTTTTTTAACCATTTTCCAGAAATATAGTCCTCAATACACCCTCTCTACGTGTATTAGTTTAAAGAAAGTTGACAATTTTTTTTTTAATTACAAGAAAAATAATTCTCATAAAAATAGTATTTTAAAAATAAATATAAGATACGATTTACGCATTTACACTTTTTCCATCTTCTAAAAAAGGTGGAGTTGGTAGAAGGGAAACAGGTCCACTGCAAGAATGTCAGCGTATCCTCGTTTAGCTGGCACCCTCCGAGAATGATGCGAGAACCGGCCTTTGGAGTGACCTGCATAGCACTGCCAATCCATCAGTGTCAATGGATTGACACGTACATATATACACGAAAATAATATATCTTTATTATCTACTTCTTTTCTAGACCAATATTTATCAACTGATATTGTATAACGTTCCTTTATGTATTAAGATGTATTTACAAATATATTTGGTTTTTTGAATTCTTATTAACGATGTTGTAGTTCATAAAAAGGGTTGACCCCCCCCCCCATCACTCGTTCACAGGGATGGGAACGGGATAAGGAAGGAAGGATTGGACGGACTCTAGGGCACGGATGTGTCATTCGCCTGGTATTGATCGGAGAAACCACGAAAGGCAACCGATCAGAGTAGCCGGCCGCTAAAATTCACCTCCAAACAGCGATAGAACTCGACCTAGCTATCTGGGTAGTGCCGAAAATCCTGCCACCGTCGGGACCAAATTTCAGGACCTCTTGGTTAGAGGTGCTGCAGTGACATCAGATGAAGCCATGAGCCACCTCTCCTGGTAAATAAAATGATGGCAATGGAATAGGTCCACTCTGAGGATGTCAGCGCGTCCTCGACCAGCTGGCGCCCTGCGAGAATGACACGTGGCCCGCGCGAGCCTGGCTTTCGGAGCGACCTGTATAGCGCTATCAATCCATCGGGGACGGCCCGCGGTCGCTGGTAATGGGTTGCGGTGCGCGCGAACGCGCGTGTCGGCGCGGCGGTGCGTTCCACAGCTCCCCCGGCTCCCCACCCTTGGCCCGGGCGGTCGGCTAACGCAACCCACGCTGACGACGGCGGGCGCCACCCTCCAGAGGCAGCCTTGCGAAAGAATACGCTCCACACTCGCAGGGCGCTGACAGTGGGCGAGGGCGGCATAAATCCAGCGTGACTACGTATCCCATCTATGTGTATTATGCAAAAGAAAGGGGTCAGTTTTGCGCCATATACAAGTAACCGTCCGTACAAAACTACGTATCTGCGCTTCTGTCCGATAGTGGATTACTCCTCAATCCAGTAACCATCACAATTTTTACGCAATTGATTTACTGAATGATTGATTGACGTTTCTGGGCACGGCAACGGTTGAGGTCATTAGTCCCGTTAATATAGTGAATGTTTATGCCGGGATGTAGCGGTGATTCCTTCGCTGCGGAATAATGCGATCCGGCCTTCACGTCTGCTTGCGTGCTTTCCCCGTCCAGGTATCTACATCTAGCTGTGTATCGCCCCAGTCGGGACAAGCTCTAAGTTCCAGACTAGTCTCTCGACATGAATGGCAGTGTAGTGCACGTAAGAGTGTGAAAGTAAGGGGAGAGGATAGGACAAGGAAAGGGAAGGAAAAATCGGGCGCGATGTGCCGCCCGTTTGGTACTATTTCGACACTCGTCTGCTGTTTGTTAAGGTAAAACTACTAAACGCCACTGTCGATACTCGAGCTCTAATATCCCCTGCTTAGAGCCGCTGTAGAAACAACAAATATGAAGCAGATAGAACGTTTGATGTGAGAAAAATCAGTCGGTACTTAAGACCAAAAATATAAGTCAGCAAATCACGGAATGAAGTTAAATGTAGGCGCGCCCGTAAGAGACGAGGAGGCGATTTCTTCAAGTTATTGAATTAGATGAGTACATGTGCTTTAAATAATGTCAAATAAAGTTTCTCTCGGTTTTTTTGTTAAAATAAGCTCAAAATTCCGCATTTTTAGAAACACTCAAACGACATTTTCTCAAAAATTGGCTCCACATTTTTTCTTTAAACTTTTCCAACGAATAGTGGTAATGAGCTGTTTAATATGACGTAAAGTTCATTTTGATCATTCTTTTGTTTTTAGAAAAAACAAATGTAATTTTTTACATATGTCTCACGCCGTTAATATGCACATTTTCACCAATTTGTATTCATTATTAAATTTCTGACTGGAAGTTCTTCAAATTACTTCAAATAAAGTTTTTTGAAAACGCAATGAATTCCGGTGAAAAGGAGCTTCAAATTTCGGTAACAGCAATTACAATAAGGCTTAGCGTCATTTTCTTAAAAACAGCTCCAAATTTCCCAATCTTTCAATTTTTCAATTCTATTTAGGACAAGGTTTTAGCCTTCTTTGATATTCTTAAAATACCATTTCGGTTCTACTATTTGGAAACCGAAAAGTTTAGAAAATGTCAAAACAATGTATATTCGGCGGCAATGGATGGCAGCTGGCAAGAGGATGAGGCAAGACCGTAAAGTCAGTCCACACCAAAGAAGTTAGAATACTACGACAAAATCGGTACCATTCTCTAGCACCTCTAGTTTATTACGAAAAACTAAACTTTTCGGTGACGAGAACATGATTGAGTAGTCTGCCCTTTGTAAATCATTGATTTAACAGTGAATTTAGACTTAGCTGTAAAGTTGATTTAATTTTTCAAGATTAATTTAATCTTTTGTACTTTTTGGTAACAAATAATCATAAATCAAATCGCATTGCTAACGGACATGGGTACTATTGAAACTGAAAATCGACCATTTTGGTTTTCAAAGCTGCAAACCCCGCTTAACGTACTGTATATTGCCTTTAATGTACTGTTTATCACAAACTTTACCTTCATTTTAACACATCAGAAATGCTGCATCGTGTTCTTCCATTGTCTTTGGATATTAAGCATAGTAAATGCATTATCAGACATCGCGATGAAATGTTTTTTATTGATTTTTATCTCATAAGCGGAATCAAATTATAAAAATCACGTTTCGCTTCAATTTTAATCCGAAATATTATATCATTTTACTATTTTAAATCCTCTAATTGATTTTTTTCTGTTGTGCACCATCGTCCATTTTTAACTATCCATTTTTAAATAAAAAATAATTTGAAAAGATGTTCTGCTATTGCATGAAACATAGGAGGCATGCTTTTGTTGTCTGAACATCGAGCGCTCATTGATGTGATTGTCGATTCATCCAATTTCCTGGAATTCAGTTTCGAGCTGAACCAATTCCCACTGCGTGTGCATTAATTCCCGCCCGGCTTAGCACAAGATTCCAAGTCCTATGCAGCGCGAAATGATTCAAAGGAATTTTCTGTTATATCTTCAGAATGCATGATCATTGTATAATACATTCTGAACGTAATGCAATCATAATTGCAATTCCATTAAATCACTAGGACATGGATGTCCAACATTGGCTCGTTTGAGGCGTCAGCCAGCGGTTTAGGGCATTTCATAAAACATTTATGATAAATGTGTGTAACAAAAAGAACTTTAATTTGAACTCATTAATTTGTGTGAAAATATTAAATATAAAATTAGATTAAAATTCATGAAACGATAAAGCAAGATTAATGGTCCATTGGAGAAAAACCTAAATATAAAATTCAATTTCATGAAACTAAAACATAACCAAACAAATATTTCAAGTTACTTTTATGTCAATAATGTGGCAACGAATACTAAATAATTGCAATTATAAATAAGATCCTACATATAATAAAAATTGTATGAGATTTTAAATAATTTAATTGCTGAATATGTGTGTGTGTTTCAAGACAGTTCTTCTTCGGCACAAAAATGTCTTTTAAATAACTCGTAGTGTGTTTGTCCTCGAGCTAATTGAAACAAATAACATTTACTAAATTTCCAATATTGGTAAATTGAAGATATCCAGTTGAGAGGGGGTGGGGGGCAAGACCACAAATTCATTCAATTTATTATAAGTATGCAGTAAAAACTTCTTCTTCTCCTCCTCATTAATATTATTATTATTATATTATTATTGATTAATTGTTTACCCCGAAAATCATTGGTTAATTCCTGATTCCCGGCGCGTCAACAGGCAAGGACACAAGTTTCGTAAGTATAGTTCATGTTTTATCGCTGCAAGTGGTGGTGATCTTTCTTCTCTGGCTGGCGAGATCCTCTTGACTAACCTACTCCAGGTTGCTTCTAGCCTCCAATGTGGTAGATAAAGAGACTCCACGTGGCCCTGCCATACTTTGCGCAAAGAATGGTCTGTTTCAACAACATGATGTCCTGCACTTCCTTGTATTTTAAAGGACCTGAGAGTTTAGACAAATCCTAACAATGATTTTGTGGAAGTGATCCCAGAGCTCCAAGAGTTGGAACGATCCCCAGATTTACGCAACATACCCGTCTGGTCCAGATTTCTACAGTTTGATTTTTAACACTTTTCTTTGCTTCCTTGGTTGCGAAGTATTTATCGCATGGTAACGCAACATCAACAATTTTGAATGGCAATTATTTAACTCAGCCTCTGTTATGGTTTCCGAGAAATGGAATATTATTTGGAAATGTAAAGTGGATCTCTCTAGAATTACTCCTTGGTTCAATTCTACATTCCATTTATTTGTGCCTATTCGATCAGTAATTCTAGTATTAGGACGATTATGAATGGAAGAAGAGAGATAATACCAATAGCTAGTTCATCAACAACTAACTTCATTGAGTTCAATAATTATTTCATTGAATTTACACTATACAATTAATTAGTTTATGTGAGAAATGTAAAGTAAATATTAGTAGTAAGCAAAGCTCGCTCACGCGTGATTCACAGATTCACCGTGACTGGAGCAACGTGAACTTTCTAGATTGAGAGTGCATAACCATGTGCTTCTCTTGCTTATGCGCAAGTAATATCAAAAAAGTGTGCAACTTCCGAAAAGTTTAGTTAAATTAACAGCAATACTTAAATAATCGTGCTATAAGAAGTCAGATATCTCTCTAATAAAATTTGGAAAATATGTGAAAATGGTTTGAAGCTGCTTAATTAGAGCACGAAGGCATATCTAGAAGATTGAAATTATCCTGCAAATATTTAGGGAAATATTAATGAATGAATTATCGTGGGATCCAAAAAGTCCCCAGATATGGTAATAGGGTTAAGAACCCCAATTAAATCTTGTCCAGCAAAAATGTTCACTTGTGTCTCGCAAACGTTTCCACGTTAGTTACCATATTTTACACCCGGACCCTTCAAATAATTGCATGCAACAGACAAACTGTTGCTGTCGAGTGTGTGGAAATGCGTTTTTAGAGATGTTCTGAAGCAGTTCTGAAACGCCACACGTTAATAGTGAAGAGTTTTTCTTCCTCGTCGCATGAAGTCAGCTACATTGAAGGCAGTGAAGTACCGAGCATAAACTATAGTCGTAATACAGTGCACCAAGAAAGTCTCTGCACACCAAGTAGAACCATGGTCTCCCATTAAAAATTGCATTTATGTTGGTAGCAATCAAATCACTAGAATACAAGTGAAGGGGACCACACTTCCAGCATCTTTCATGAAAGTGGTGAGTAAGCAATTTACATTTTCAAGTTGCAAACCAACATAATTTGTTGCAAGAACTTTTACCAGCAAGGTGCCATTACGGAGAGACTTTCCTGACGCGCTATCTCAGATGCCACTAACGTAACCATACTAGTATTTAAGTATTTTTTAGTCAAAATCGAAATTTGAATTGTTACTAGGTATAATTGGGGTTCGTGGATACTATCTAACGAAACCGTAGGCTGCACATGGCCGAAGGCTGTTTAGTTTTGTCAATTAAAGCATGTATTCGAAATAAACAAAATAGATATCTAGTGAAGTGTCGCAGTGACGATATTAGATTTTTCACATTATCAAAATAAAGAATGAATTTTATTGCAAATGTTTATATAACATTGGTTTTCAGTTTTTTAGTGGCAACTCTGCAGCTTGCATAAGTTCTCATATTTTGATTGTCAGGATTCGTGCAATTTCCAGATACGTCCGTATGTCACTATTAGCTAATACCTCAAAATCAGAGTGTAAATCTACGAAAGTGAATTAGACGTTCCGGAATTAACCCCAATTTTTAGACGCCCGCTTTCGCAGATGTTCGACAGGGGTTCCACTATAGTAAATTTCCCTCTACATGTTCATTGGCAAAACGTGATCATTTTCGCGCATATCCTGGAAGTTTGTAACATTTATTTTTAGTCACGCTCTAAGTATTGAAATAAACTGAATATATTCTTCATTTATTTAATGTTATTCCAACGTAATCCGTTCCGAATTTGTGTAGATGTGTAATCGTTCTTCTATCCAACCTGCCTAACTTGCTCGTGCCCTCACGTTGGGCCCACAATGTAATGTCGCCACACACCTAATACCCTTTCTCTTAATACCTCTGGGCGCACAATGCACCGATTTCTCTTATATCCACCCCATTTGCCTTGCCCTTGCTCTTGCTCAGTCGCCCGTATCGGCTTAGCCACTTAATTATTCAATCTTACCTGGGCGTGAATAGCGTGTTCCATACGGACTTGAGACGGGATACCTCACGTTCGTGCCTGGGTCAATCTCTATAGAACTACTAAGAAACAACACACATATTCGAGGCAATCATGAGCCATACTAAATGCTCATTTGTTTATTGCAAGCAAATTTCAACACATTGACAAATGAACCCTTGGCTTGCAAAAAAAGAAAAACAAATAACGCAAAAACATAATACAAACAACATAAAAATAATCCCATTCACTCTTAAAACATCAACAAGCTTTTCATTCACACAGGAATGCGCATTCTGTCGTGACCTCATGGTTGTAGTTTTAATTAATCTAACTGCCAAAACTTGATCTTCGACAGAATCTTGGCGGATTTTTGTCTCGAGCATAAAAAAAATAAGTATATATGCAACTCATGCAACTTCCCTTTGCTGCGGCGTCGCGCACTGCCAACGCCCGCCGTTGTCCGGTGTCTCGTGCACCGCCCGTGGACGAAATTCCAATTCGGCTGCCACCAGTTCCTGGACGCCACTAATTCACTTTCAAATCCGTTGCTTACAGTCTCGGTTATTGTTTCTCGCGACTAATCACATTCCCGCTAATGTTTTCCCACGTCTTACTTACGTGTAATAATGTTTTCACAATTTTGCCCGTGAATTTAACAAAAAATAATTAAAATTTTATCTCCACAATGTTCCAATTACTTCCTTTACTCGATAAAACTCTCGAAATACACTTCCACTGAATACTTTAAGAAATTCAAAATAATTTCAGCACGACGATACAACGCCTGTGCTCGCGACCAAAACTCAACCCGTTCTCTTTCTTCTAACTCTCTCACATTGTTGGTCTACAATCCGACAACTTTCTTTTTTTCTCAAAACACCCGCCCATCACGGTACATGTTAGAAATTCATACTTCCATCGTTTGCGACCGTCTTTTCTCTCTTAATCCCCCACGTTATAAATGTAAATATTGAAATAATTCAAGTCCCGTACAAATTCCCCCGTACCGTGACTAATTTTGCCCTAATCCAAATTTTCTATTTTATAATTCCAGAAAGTTTGACGTTAATCCGTCCAAGCTTTCTTGAAATATTCAATAAAAACTGAGTTTCCTTTGCACTTCCAACAGCACAACAATGGGTGCCATCTTCTTCGTTCTTAATGTGTTACATACAATTCATACACTTTCTGATATTTCTTGAACCCGTGGCTCGAATTACTTGATTTTTGCTTCAAACTGTTTCAAAAATCGGGTTCTACCCATTGTTTATTTTGCCTATTTCCGCCCTTTACGTTTTCTACTGCCTTCTGAAAATTATAAGCACGCAGCGTTGCCGTCTATTGTTTTCTTTGCGTACTTAATTTCTCCTTGACCAGTAAAGTTCTGTTCTTTTTATATTTTTCACGTTCTGGGTCTTGCAAATCATTACAGATGGGCGCCAGGATAAGATTACGCTAATACTATCCTACAAGTCAACCTTCAACTCTGATCATAAATAAATTAGTTTCCGGCTACCTGGGTCGATGGGTTTCATAGAAATAATCACTATTGTCTGCTAATAGATGATTATCCGATCTGCCATCTATACAGAGTGGTCGAGGAATCTGAAAAGCAAATATATTTCTATCTTGCTACGTCGTTATTAGAATTGGCTCAATGAGAATCATGTATTCATTTCACAAAACATGGACATTTATTAAACACTTTTGGTTCTTAATAATTTTATACAATATAAAAAAAACTTTGGTCATGACCTGTTCCAACCAAGTCTTACCGTCCGCACGTAGCATTCAAATTCAAGTTCTACCAATATCTACTCTCCAGTAAATGCTTACAAGTCCCCCCAAGAAAACTCCTAACATTATTTGTCCACGATCCGTTCAACACCACGGCATCAGACAGAATGAATGTCTATCATATTCTTTCAACCCTTCAAAACTCGCTTCATCTTTTCGATTGTTTTTTTACAGACAAGCTCGATGTACTTCCGTGTCTAGCCAATCCCTAAATTTCTTACAAAATGAACTAGCCGTCTCCGCGATTGTCACTGCATGAAGATTGTTGATCTTGACGACGGTTCGCTTACCGTTGCTATGCTGGCATATTCACCTATATTTATCCCTATAATTTACGTTGTTTATAATAAATATTGTACTATATTATGTCTCACATACTGGTATGTCACAGTATTTACTTATAAAATTTCAGGGGTGGGGTCATAACCCAAGCTACTCTGTTACATACACCACTGAGTGGAGTTACCACACAGAAAAGTTCGGGGAATTCGAAGAATGGCTCTAATATTGCTAACGAGACAAAGAACTAAACTTTTCTTCAAAATATTAAGGTACCCTATTAGAATTTTTGTACATTAAAAGTATTTAGTTCTAAGATTGTTTGACAATAATTTCAAAAAATACGTGACATAGTTTCTGTTTTCTCATACAAATACTTAAAAGTAAGTCTTAGGGGTGAACGTGAACCCGGCTCGGTACTCGGAAGGTTACAAGAAAAAAGCTAGACAGATTTTCATGATCGGTAAACATAATAATTTCCATCCATCTTACAAAAAGTTCTTGAAACTCAAATTATATAAAAAATACTACTACTACTAGTACTATTATTATTATTATTATTATTATTATTAATGATAATAATAAACTATATATCAAACCCCCAAAATTCCTCATCTTACATTAAATTGCTTTTCAAATTAAAAAATGATTTACCATGAAATTTCTGAGAATGTAATCACTCCCCACTTCTGAAAACTATGCGCTGACAAGTAGGTGTATTTTGTCAACATTTATATGTACACAAAGTAATATTATTTTATCTGCACACAAAGTTTACCTCTAATTTGCGAAAATTCAAAATGATTAATTTCTTGTCCTGTGAACCTGACATTCGGGTTGTAATCAACATTTCTCACAATGTAATTCCCTACTGTACAAATCCCTTAAAAAGTTTCATCGGAAACTTTTAAATCAGGAAATGATGAGAAACTTAGGGCACGAACGACTCCAAGGCTTCAAGGTCAGTAGATGTCCATGAAAGATGTTTAACTATTTAAGACTAACTAAAAAGATGTCACGACTAATTTACAATTACACTAAGTCCAATGATTAAACGTCTACGCATTAAACGTAACCACTCTGACATACTGTGAAAGTCAAAGCTCTGAATTAAATCCGGATCTAAGTAAAGGAAGGAAAGGAATTACCAGTTTCCATTGAGCATTGCTTTGAGGAAGGAGCAGAATAATAATCGTAGGTGCAACTCGCCTCCAGAAGATTCTTAAATAAAATAGGAATAAAATGAAGATAAACCAAACACGACTCTCTATTTCACTTATGTGTGTTAGAAGATCGGATTTAATTGCTCCCATTACAAATCTTCTTTAAAATACTCCACAATTGTAACAAATATGATATAAAAACTCTTGCAAAAATATTATAACATATTTAAATTACTAATAAAATATTTAGACTGCAATTCAATTGCACATTGCCTCGACAACGCTGAAAATCTAGTAAACAAGAAAGCAAACACAATGCGACAATCGTTCATCAAGGCATGTCGCAAGGCTCCATCTGCTGACTACCCAATTTTGAAGCATAGTTTGTGGAGAGCGCGGATCGCCACCTCTGGATGTTCGCATAAATAGTGAGTTTATTTTAATCAAGTGGAGCCGGCCGTGTTGAACTCCAGGCTTTATGGAAATTCCGCCGCAGTCGACGCATCCAGCCGATCCAATTCCGATAGCGTTCCATCCGCCCGCATTATGGATGATATTTACTTCTGGTAAACAATAAAGTTATTAAACATCCCGTCATTTTAATGTGCTCCATTGGAAGTAATGCAGAGGACTTATTTAAAACCGCATAACGATCACAAAGCCCTGTTTTAATTAATATTTGCGAATGTGGAACGATCTGGTGCACATGTCTGTTCGGGACATCAATCCGTTATTTTTTCGTTTCGATTTTTGTTTTATATGAATCGAAAACTTTTGGTCCTTACTTCGGTTGGCTTCTGTTACTTTCTCAGTGTTGTTGGTTACAATGTATAGTATGAATGTTGTTAGTTGTGTTGAAATTTTTATAATTGTTCATTATGTAATAATATTTATTAAATTTATAAAACTTTAAATTTATCATTATTTATATTTTACTCCATACGAAAATCGCAATTGTGTTATTATTTTAGAATCCTGATAGTTGTTTAAAGAAATATAATTATACCAGAGGAATATATAAATTCTGGAACAAATCAATCACTAGTCAACGTGAAAACAGTTTTTAAATAAGTAATTGAAATGTTTCATAATTAAAAATTCTGTAGATGTGTGTTTTTAGTAAAAATTAGCAGGAAATCCTACTATCAACCATAACTCACAAACGAAATGCATAACAAATAATTATAATCAGTAGGCATTTTTTTGGAAAAAGGACACGTGTATCAGACGATTTCTGGACGTTATATTTATAGACATTCAGCAATGTTTGCATTTAAAGGTATCCAATTTTCGAACTTAGAAATTTGTGAACTTTGCTTTGTTAACTATAACACACGCTTGCTGTGTTACAAAACGTCGACAGGTTTTGATACAGCGCGTACATCGATTGTAACTCGCCCAACAACACGACCAAGTTCAACTACATGTGCGTACTTTCCCTTGAAAATGACATGAGGAAATGGCGGCAGGTTAATTCTATTAATATCAAGATATTATTAAAATGTTGTGCCTGTACTATAAAACATTTTAATAGGGAGTGATAACACATCTGGGGCCAAAAGCAAATTAATTTAAAGGAAAAATCAGGAAATATGGTTAGTTACAAAGCTCAAATTTCTTCAGAAAACGAAAACACTTATCGTTTATATTGATAGACTGCTGAGACCACTGAGATCGTATGGAACATTTTTACTTGACTTTTTCTTGTTGTGGAAACCTCATATACAGCGGTTTTCGTCAATCTAGAAAAAGTAATTTTATATATTATGTGATAAGCTAAGAACTTCGGGTTTAATTTGAATGGGAAAATCATCATCAATCGTTAATAATAATGGGATTGTTGGCAGACTCGAAAACCAAATAATATACGATGTTAGGGCAAGCAATAAACAAAACGTAGTATTCAATACTTGGTGTCATAGCGCTGTTCAATTGGGGAGACACGGTTCCGGAGATATTACATGCGAAATGGGCGTGGCGGGCATTAAAAGCCGAGAAGGCGCAAAGAAACACTCTCAAGAAAGCTATTGAACTGCACACATGGAAAGCAATCGGCGCGGTACGAATATTGTTTCTGCATTCACTGGGTATTAGTTAAATGATAGTAAAGTGAATAACTTGTGATTAATTTGGATAGTTTGGCATTGTCCAGAGTAAAAAGTCGAAGTAATAATTCAGAATCAAGTATAATGGTAATTTTTGTTATTGAAATTTAGGACTTATTCAAATAGACTCCGTTTCGAAGGGATTTATATTAGGATAGGAATGGAATTTTCAATAAATTAGCTGAAGATAGTCATGCGTATGTGTTTAATTGTAAGCACAGCTATGGCAAGTCACGTCCGCTTATTGATTTAAGAGAAATTATCAAACCTTATAAAGTACCAAATAGTTGAATATATTCCGAAAACATTTGTGATTTATTCTAGTGATCGGCAAGAACACGGAAATACGGATATCGAGGACATTCCACAGACAACGTTAAGCACGAAGACATCCGATAATACATCAGACAAGTCGTCGCAGTAAGTTTACGAACTTTATTCAAAGCCATAGGCGATGTTTGTACAGAGAAAAAGTTAATCATTTCATTAATGAGCTTATTAGAATTTGTATAAATGTTAGAATAAATGTTAACTTTCTTTTTTTAGAAAGAAAAATGGTGATAATTTATTGTACGAGTAGTTACCATCAATTCAATAATTGTTTTTTATCGATAGAACTTCCAGGAATCGTGATTCTGTATAGAATTACACGTCCACATGCAACAGGTAAGGAGTAAAATGTTCTACAAAGTCGAAACCATTCTTAAAATTGAAAGCGAAATTAATAAAATAATATTTCACATTGAGATAATTTATGATCATAGCAAGGCAACAAAAGAAATAACAATATTGATAATAGCAGAGGAAGTAATCCCCTACATATTATTAAATAACTGCTGTATAAGATTTAGTAATATTAATGATCATAGAAGAAAAAGGGAATGTCACAATTGATAATATCCAAAACCAGAATATTATAAGATTTTGAAGTTTTGTGCCAGAATTTTCTTAAGTGGGTATTTGACAATATTATAATAGAATACATAAAAATATATTAACTTCTTATTGATGGACCAGGTATGTTTGAGGTGGCAAAGTAGAGTTTGTTTGATATCATGAAACAACAAAAAATACTATCATGATACAAATTATTGAGTAATATATTAACATGTAAGAATGTATAAATTGTATCTTTTTTGTGAAGAATGCAGAATGAAAGCAAGCACATAAAACCAAATATGAAAAGCTTCAACGAGATCTTGACGTAAACTTGCCTACAGTCTGGTTCATTACAGGGAAACTTCTCATACTTCTCGTACTACTATAAAAACAGGAGCTCCCAACATCCTGGCGCAGAACAGCCCCGAAGAGGACCGCGATATGTCGGTCGAAACGTCGGCACCTCAGCCTTTGACGCGGCGTCACCTGGACAGTCCAGATCATGACTCTGGCCGCGGAAACCTACGATATCATCTCATACTTACCTTCTAATCAAGGTAGGTTTAGCTGAGAGGCTGTAGGTAAGACAAATTAATGTGAACCAATGTACAGAAAATTACCTCATTGAACCATATGCAATTGTAGATTTCATCTTCAATTTATCTATTGAATATATTAATCATACGTTAGAGTAGAAAACATTCTTATATTCAATTTCATTATCATGAGGTTGAAGAAATATACTGTTAAGTTCCTTCTTTGAACATTTAAATTTTTTAGAGGTCGGCACCGGATCTCGCCATCCAGTTGGGAAAGATCACCGCAACTTTCCGCGATAAAAACATGCAGGAAACTTATGGATCTAATGACCTTATCAGCGCCCGGAAACATTAAACAATCAATCAACAATTGACAATGCAATTATTGAATTGGCGTTCTCTTTCACAAGTCGATAGATATCGTGTGCCTAGTGTGTATAGTGTTTTGCTTGTAGATGTTTGTGCATCGAGTTTTATTTATGGTCCAGATAATTAACATCGTTGCTGTTTATCTCTCCTTCACGTGACAAAATTATTACGGTTCTCTATTACGCCTGTCGATGTGATGCAACACCTAGCTTTCACGAAGATTACCTCTGGGGAGAGAGGCTACTTTAGTGAAAGACTCATCATGTACGGGGGGAACAGTTGTTCCTGAATATAACCTTTTTCGATAGAAAATAGTCTGAGAATTAGTGATGTTTATTCATTTTTTCAACATCTTGAGTAATAATATTATGAATTTCAAAAGAAATTAATTACAATTGAGAAAATCCTTCCTAACAAGAGGATTCATTTCACTCACACTTTAATCAAAATATTGAGAGAACCAAAGAAAAATCGTGAAATTTCAGCAACTTTGAAGCATTAATTATATTTTGTAATTATTAATAAGGCTAAGGTCACAAGTCCCATAAGTGTAGTGCATGTTTTATCGTAGGAGGTGGTGTAGATCTTCCGTCGACGCCGGTTTTTCCTCCTACCAGTTATCTGCCACCAGCGGGGCACCTCCCCAGCCGGGACAAGCTGTCTGCCAACTGATCATCCAGCATGTATGATAGTGCAGTGCTTGAAACTGTGAGTGTGTGTGAGTAAGGAGAGAAGTTAGGAAATGGAAGAGGAAAGAAACATCGGTAGGTCCGTGGTCCGTTTGTAAGGGTACTGCTGTGGCATTCGGCTGGTATTGATCGGAGAAACGACGGGAAAATTCAGATCAGAGCAGCCGGCCACTGGAAGTAATTCAAAAAGTAATTGAAGTTGACCTATCTGTACAGCTAATATCAAAAATCAGTCATCGTCAGGACTCAAACTCTAGGACCTCCCAGTCAGAGTCACTGTAGACACAGTGGCAATGAAATTTATGAGCCAAACTCACCCGATACGAACAGTTGAACGAATCGCTGTTTCATTAAATACACGGTCAGGTCCTTACTGTAAAATTTACTGCGTGGAAGAAGTATTTTCGTACAACTTCCACAAGCAAGAACAAAAACAAAAAAGAGCTTCTCAAAGTTCTCTTAGAAAAAGCTTTACAAGCACTGGGAATCAAACGCTCTCTGAAAGCCCCGTATAGAGGGCCTTGCCTTCTGTGGAGCTGCCACCGAAGAGCTAAGTCGTAAGTCAGGCCGAAGTTCTGCAGCAAGCCGTCCACTCTTTGCGGCAACAAAACGCAATTTCTGCCGCACGCCCGGATTCCGGATAGACAGCATTCTTTTATCTAGAGAGGTCGCCGGTAACGTCGCACCGAACACGTATAAAAGTTACGGTCCCTCGGAACAAAGAACGGGTCGCATTTCGAGTCAGTGTCTCATGCACAGAAGAGTAAGGCTGGTTTGAAAAGTTTTCTTTGTGGATACATCGTTTTACGTCGTTGCTATGTGCGTTGGGTTGTATTTTATAGAGTTTAATTTAGGAAATAAGTGCTCTTCTTAAAATAGCAGATGCAGTTTCACCTCCAGTAGGAAAGTAGAGTAGAAGAGATAATATATACTTTGTTAATGAAGGCTTGTTTAACTTTCTTCATACTTACAACTCTAAGCTTCTGATATTGGAGATGGTTTTGAATAAATAGAGAAATATACCCGTCTTTCTTTTCTCTTGTTAAATGAGTCGAAAATCGGCAAATGGAAATTAGTTGGTAGAGATTCAAAACGTGTAAGAATTTTACAATCAAAAACACGGTGTGGAGTATATGAATCAATAATGCAATAATGGTAATAATAATTTTGGTGTGCTTTATAACAAACCTTAAAATTAAAATGGAATGAAGGGTACGAGTTTTAACTTTCTTAGGAAGGCAAAGGACCTGATTAATTATGTGTACTCTTAATAGAATTTGTTTAATATCATTTTTACTCCATAATCAAAATGTAAATGGTAATATTAATTAATATTCATTGAAAATATGATTTGTATCTTCGCTTGGACAAGATATTTATCCTCTGTTGGAGGTGTTGATGCTAATGAAAAGCTAGTAGTAGCAAAATATGATATTAAGGGTTTTTTAATTGTTTAAACGATTAGCTACTCTTGATTAGTAGATCTGATAATGCAAGACGTGCAGATCAGCTAATAATCAATAAGCCATCAAAAGCTGGTAATCTTATAAACCCATTAACATGCAATCTCTTTCAAATAAAATTGAATTTATCGAGGCAGCATTAGAGTGTGATCTCAGTCAAATAGATGTTCGTTGCATTACAGAACATTGGTTACCTCACAATGATCTAAATACACTCCAAATTCCTAGATTTTTACCTTACACGATCTTATTGGAGAGCAAGGGAATCAAATAAAGGCCCTGTTTACGGAGGTTTGTGTATTTATGTAAAAAGTAATATTGATTCTACTGAGATATACAAAATTTTCTCTACATTAATATCTGCCAAAGATCTTAGCGTCCGGCTTGCTGGGTCAATGGGTCACGATATATTATAATCCTTATTACCTTTATAATGGATTATAGAATCCGCTGACTATACAGCGCAGCTGGGAATCTGAAATAGAATGATTCTATTCCTAGTTCATTTCTGTTTGGATTGACTAAATGAAAAATCACTTTCTTTTCTAAAGAACAAAATTTAACAAAGTTTATTTTATCGTTTTAGCAAAAAAATTAGTGAATTTATGTTATGCCTTTGATCAAGATATCTTTGAATTTAGAATTTTATACCGCGGTTAACTTATTTATTCTTCGGTCCAAAGTTCCAAGAAATCCTCTTCTGATTCTTCGTTGATGTCCCTCGTAGACTTCTCAGTCGAAATGTCTTGCGAGCTTGCCGTAGTCCAAAGTCCCAAGAAATCCTCTTCTGCCCCTATCCAAGCTGGTCTCAAACTATCAAAATTATCAGTCCCGATTACGTCCTATGACATAGTCCCGAAATCGATTACCACTCCCGACAAAGTTCCAATTTATACATCAATATTACTTCCACTTGAAAATATCTGCAATATCATTCACTGTCCTTAAAATTTCACTGATAACCCAATTCTGACTATCTGGATTATACTCGTTCCCTCTCACGAACCTACGATCAGTTCAGAAGCGCGATGCCGGTCAGAATGAAATCCTCCTGCATGATTCACCCCTCGAAGACTTCGTATTAAACTACCTTCTTCTTTTTCATAACATTTGACCGTCCTTCTCTCACCCAGCCAATCCATACGTTCGTTATATTTTGGTGTAGCTGACCGTCTAAACTTCTTTGCCCAATCCCAAATTTCTACTTTCGGCATCCAGACAACTCTTAATGCATTTAGAAAAACAAAAACTACATTGTTTATTCACGGTCGTTGCTAAGCTCTAGCTCTCGTGATATTTCGTAATGCATGTTCCACCATATTGTCTACAAATAAATGTTAGTTTATTTTAACGTGACTATCGGTATGTCACACTACCTTCTTGTCAGAATTCAATTTATATGCAATTGAGAAAGTTTTTGAAATAACAGTTGTACATCTTACTACGCTAAAAGTTATCTTACATTGCACCTCCAACAAAGCGAGCTTTAGATTATTTCAATTTCTTAGAAAATCTAGAGATAATTCTGAACAAAATTAGTAATCTCTTTTTTAAATCCATTGTTGTATGTGGAGATTTCAATATTGATTTTCTGAGCGAATCCCACGAAAAAGAGTAGTTTCTCAATTTAATTCATTCTTTTAATTTAGATATTACAGTGAACGTACCTACACGGAATACTCTTAAATCACAAACGGCAATAGATCAAATTATAATTAACAACACCACAACTAGATTTGAAATAATAACGAATAATCTAGGTTACAGTATCCACGATGCACAAATTCTTACAATTACTAATAACATTAATACTGACACAACAAATAAAACACGCATGTGCAGAGCATTTACTACAGTTAACATAAAATTATTTACGGACTACTTGCAGAAAGAATCATGGGAGGCAGTTTATAACGCCTTGACACAAATGAAAAATATAATTTATTTTTCTCAAAGCTTTCATTTCTCTTTAGCGCATGCTTTCCTATTAAAAAGAGAAACTTGGATCACACAAGGAATTAGAACATCGTGTAAAAATAAACGTACTCTCTACATTATTTCTAAACATCATACCGTATCACCCGGTTTTCACGTCTGCTTCCGAGAATATAAAAGAATTTGAAGGAAAATAATAGTTCAGGCAAAAATAATGAGAAATAATGAGGATATTTTCAATGCTAGAAACAAAACTAAAGCAATGTGGAACATCGTTAAAAATTCGACCATGTCATCACGACATTTCGTAAAGATAGTTGTTTTAAAGGATAATGAAAGAGAAACAAGAAATCCAGAAAAAGTTGCGAATCTCTTCAACCAACACTTTTCTAGAATTGCGGTTGATCTCACGAAGGACTAACACCACAAAATTCAACATCATATGCTTCCCAAAAAAATTTCGGCACGGTGTTTATTTACGAAACATCTTCCAACGAAATACTCAGAATAGTCAGTAAATTAAAAAATAAATATTCATCAGGTTTAGATGAATTTCCGGATTGTTTATTAAAAACGTATACACCCATTAACTCACATTTTCAATGCTTCCTTGTGCACAGGAATATTTGCAGATACTTTCAAAACAGCAAAAATGAAGCCACTCACACAAAAGGAAACAAAAGTGAAATTCAAAATTACCGGCCAATTTCTCTTTTATCATTTTTCTCAAAAATATTAGAGAGGCTTTTCTATACTTGAATGGAAACCTTTCTCAGGAAAAACGAAGCGTTTTCAGATTCACAACACGGTTTCAGGAAATCAAAATCTACAGAAACTGCCATTTTTTCTTTCCTTAAAAATGTTGCTTCATCAATGGACAAAAATGAAGATCCCATTGGGATATTTTTAGATCCTTCGAAAGACTTTGACGTTATTAACCATAAGATCTTGCTCTCAAAATTACCTTCTTATGTAATTCGTGGTATTGCCCTAGATTGGATAACCTCGAACCTTAAACATCGATCTCAAAGAGGAGAAATATCGTACTGGCACGAAAGGACATTATTTACTTACCTCTCCAATTCTTTGCCAATTGAACATGGGGTCCTCCAAGGTTCCATCTTAGGTCGTATTCTCTTTCTGTTGTACGTAAACGATATGCCCTCATCTATTAAAAATGGAACAGTTCTGTTTGCCGATGACACGAATGTTCTTTGCAAAAAAGAAACAATAAATAGAACAATTTGAGAAGTTTCAAATTGGTTTTGTAATAACAAATTAATAGTTAACGAAGGAAAAACTGTCTCAAGGCAATTTTGCGCTTCAAATCGGCAGTCGTATGCTCCATTGAAAATGAATAATATGCAATTAGCTGATGTTAAGGTAACAAAATTTCTAGGTCTCTCAATTCAATCAAACCTCAAATGAAATGTACATATAACAGAATTAAACACTAAATTAAGCTCATTATGTTATGCATTCAGAATTCGTTCTAAGTCTGTCAGCCTTCATGCAGCTCGTTGCGTGTATTTTGCAAATGTACATTCCCACCTGAGATATGGCATAATATTCTGGGGAAGCTCATGCTTTAGTTCCCAGACATTTAGATTGCAAAAGAAAATTATCAGAATAATGAAAAAATCCCATCCACTTGATCCGTGCAAGCCTCTTTTCATTGAGCTTAGAATCTTACCATTGCCTTGCCTATTTATTTATGAATCTGTAGTATTTGTCAAAACTGACTTACTTAATGGTGGGAACTTATTTTCATGTAATACTGATATTTATAGTTATAACAGTCGACGTAGAAATCATGTTCATCAAGTGTCAGTATCAACAGCTCACTACAAGAAATCTACCTACAATACATGTACGTCACTTTACAACGCATTGCCAGATGAAATTAGACAATTAAAATTGGTTCACAAATTTAAGTTCAAAGTAAAATCTTTTCTGTTGCAGAACTGTTTCTCTACAGTTGGAGACTATACTGATCGTCAAAAAGAAAAATAATGTTTACTTTAACAAAAACAAGATATAGTATAATGAATTAGTTTACATTTGCATTGTATAACTTAAAAAAAAGACTCAATATGCTGGTAATAATGTACTTCCGGGTCAATGACCACCATCTCGATCGGGTTTTTGTCCAGTTTCCCTGATGCGTTGAGCAAATGCTGAGATGGCCCCTTGTTTTGCTTCTGGACGTAAATGTAGCTTCACTTGCACTATGCTTCTTTTGCTTGTAGTGGTAGTATAGCTTAGGGTGAGTTTCTATTTTGTTAACAATACAGAAAAATCAAATCTGTTTGTTCCTTTACCGTTAAAAATAAGTTTTCTATAATTTGTTAACGAAAATATCTAGTTTTTGAAATTTTAATCCCTTGCTTTTTTAATTTGTTTTATTATTATTATTATTATTATTATTATTATTATTATTATTATTATTATTTTTCATCTTTCAACTATTAATAGTTAAATTGTAGGGAAGGGACTCTGAAAGTCAAGAAAGCGTGCGCAGATGATTTTCTCCCCCATACGTCACATACAGTTTTTGACTGTTTTTTGACTAAATAAATAAATAAATGAACATTTTGGTAAAAATGGAATTTTTTATAATTACTTGTCGCACAGGATAGCATCTCACTTGCTACAGTGATATTGATTATAGTTTTTTGTATAATACGAAATTTAATGTTGGATCTCAGAAGGAGAATATCGTAAATAATTTTGTTTCGTTTTACAAGATATATTTAGCGTCTCGGGAGAGAGATACTGTGACGGTTTCTCTCCCACTCTTGGGCTTCGCGTGCAGGTTTTATTGATAACCTTAATACGTGCGCTGGGTGGAAACGATTCCCTTAGGATATTCAAGTAATAACTGAGATGCGAAGTAAGTTCTCTTGCTTGTAATGCTGGATAGAACTAAAATTGTATAGCTCAGTGAGTGCATTGCCGTTGGCTCCGCAGAGTTTCTCACCGGGATGTCCTAAGATTCAAGTCATAACGGTGGCGAATTTCCGACCGTCACTACAGAGCTAGGTCAAGTTCATGCACTGTCTAGTGGAGATTTCTAGCGACGGCTGCTTTGATTGGTAGTTTGGATTCTCTGGCAAATACTGGGTGAATGCCTGAGGACCAGTACTTTAACCAACGACCCGCGGACCACGCGTGATGTGTCCCTCCTTATCCTTGTTCTCTTGCCTCCATTAACATTTATGTGCACTATACCACTATAGTATGTCAGGTGGTCAGTCAGCAGCTCCGAGCTTGGCCAAGATGGGGCTGAGCCCCGTTGGGAAAAATTCCTGGAAGAGGAACCTCGAAAGCTTGCGTTTAGTTTGGTTCACGTTCCAGAAAGTAAGCTCTCAGACACACAGCTACATCATGCACTAGACTTACTAATGGCTATTGTATTTTTGTTTTGCGTCCCGGAACCCAAAACAATTATATAATCAACAATTCAAAATATGATACGTAATTTTCCTGTAATTGGCTTCCAAAACATTTGAACGCATGTTTATTATGTATACAAGTACGGTACTTTTGGTAAAACTAAAATAAATGTTTAACGTCTAGTCACCGGCGTGAAATCGTCATGAATTACGTCTTGTAGGTTTAGTTTCAAATAATGTTTTTAAAACTGAAGAATCTTACAATGACGCTACCACTTTGTGACATTTTCCAATTATTTATAACAATTGCAACATTTTTTTTTGTTTTGTTCTCTTCGAACATTGTCTCGCGTAGATCGCGAAGAATAATTGGTCAATTGCTTAGATATTACGTTTTTTTTTATTCTCCTTCTAGAGTGTCTTCACTCTTTCGTTGAAAGTTCTAACAGTAGCTGCTAATTATTATTCCTCGGAATATATTTTTTTTATTTTCATGTGTTTATATGTATAGGTAATTAAACAGCATTGACAACCTTTATAATATTCTGTATAATTTTGACCTAAACATAATTGTATTTGGTCTAGCTGACACAAAGTGATGTAAAATAATGAACAACTGCATTATGAATTATGAGACGGAGATGAAAAAAAGTTCATTAGTTGTGACATAATTACTGCTCTAATAATTTTTATCAGCTGATGCGTACATATTTCTAGTCAAATACCGATTAATTACTACATGAAATAGAAATCAATAAAGTTCAACTTCATATCTGTCAATCATTTAACCGAATTAGTGCCCAGTTTCAACCAGGTTGAAAAAAATAAAAAAGGTCACTTCAAAAATAATTATTTTATTATAGGTTTATATAAGAGAAGTATAATCTTGGTAAAAAAGGAAACCCACTTACTTATTATGTAAAGGTCGTGCGCAAAATCATTGATCCATGAGTATTTGTTCATGAGCATTTCTCTATTATGATTTAGCATTTAATTATGTTTATTATTTAAAGAAAGCTCCCATATGTTAAGCTTTGTCAATTTTGTAACAAAGTATTATGCGCTTTTCACGTACGTCCTATAGTGGACATTTGCCTCTCGGCGGAAAACGCGCCACAATAGTAATTCTGAGTAAATTGTTCATAAGGTGTTTTTGTAAAGAGGCTCTATGGCTGTCAAGTTTGTTTTCATATTGTAATTCTGTGTAACTTATTCCATTTCAGCTTTTTGAATAAAGGCACCCGCCTGACTTTTTTGCTGTAATTTTTGCAACGTTAATTCTGTATTAATTTGTTATTCATTGTGAATTAAGGCTTCAGCCTTTTTTTTTTGGCCAAAGGGTTCCTTAATTATTTGCATTAATAAAGTTGTATTTCTTCATTGAAAAGGATTTATTTGTTCCACTTTCAAGGGTAGCTCTTTGAGCGTAGTATTGTGTTAAACTTGAACTTGCAAATATTTTTCCTTGCGAAGCCTATAGTTCCTAGATATTTTTATGTTAGTCTTGCTTCCATCCATTAGATGCACGAGTTAACGTTGACATTGTTAATTACTTTCCCTTTTCCACCTTCAAAATTTGTTAGGATTCAGGATAGGGATTTTTGTCGCATTTATTGCGGCTGGCAGTCGTTTCTAATTTTTCCTTTTATTTTATTTATTTATTTATTTTTACGTCAAAAAAACAGTTAACACTGCGTGTGACGTGCTCTGGGGAAAAGTGAATTGTGTGCACATTTTCAAAATTCTGTGATTCCTACACTAAATCATATACTACTTAAATTTTGCAAGGAAAAAAACCCTCCCATGTAATAAAATCTATTTTCAAGGATAAAGAGGCAATAAATTTTGGCACTTATCCATGTTGTCCTTCGGAATAATACTTCCTGCCGCGACAACATGGAAACGATAATTTGAATAATTGTATTTCCCACTGAATTCTATAAGACGTGCACCGATAATGAAGTTACAATTATGTCCAGAAGCAAAACAAGGGGCCATCTCAGCATTTGCTCAATGGATCAGGGAAACTAGACGAAAAACCTGATCGAGATGGGGGTCATTGACCCGGAGGCTGCAATACAATACTTGTTACAGGTTGTTTATACACATTTATACAGTTCAAATGGTAAATAATGCATTATGTATCATTGTTAAAATTTATGTAACTTTTCTTGTGATGCTCAGTATAGTCTCTAATTGAATAGAAACAGTTATGCAGCAGAAACGATTTCACTTGGGATTTTAACTTTTCTATGGAATTCAATCGTTTAATGTCATCTGGCAAACTGTTGTAAAATAATGTACATGTATTGTATGTGAATTTTTTGTAATGAGCTGTTGATATTGTCACCTGATGAATAGATTTCTACGTGATTGTTATAGTAATAGACTTGGCATTTTCTGCTTCCCCCTTAAGCAACATTTTTACTGATTCGTAAATTAAAAGCACGGTAATGGTAGAATTCCTAGATTAATGAAGAGAGGCTTACATGAATCACGTGGGTGGGATTTGGTTATTATTCGTACAATTCGTTTTTGTAATTTAAAAGTCTGGGAGCTATAAGATGTATTTCCCAGAATATTATGCCATATCTCAAGGGGGAAAATGAACATTCGCGAAATATACACATCGAACAGTATGAAGGTTGACTGAATTTGCAAGAATTCTGAACGCGTAGCATAATGAACTTAATTATGTGTTCAATTAATTTAAATGGACGTTCCATTTAAAGTTTGTCTGAATTGAGAGACCTAAAAATGTTGTTGCCTTAACATCAAGTCAATGGTACACTGTTCATTTTCAATGGAGCACAGAATTGTTTATTTGAAATGAAAAACCGCATTAAAACCGTTTTCTTTTCGTTTACTATTAATTGGTAATTTCGGAACGAATTTGAAACATCTGATATTGTACTATTTACGGTTTCTTTATTGCAAAGGATGTTCGTATCATCTGCAAAGAGAACGTTCTTCCGTTTCGAATCGTCGAAGGCATATCGTTTACGTAAAGCAGGAACAGAATAGGGCCTAAAATCAATCCTTGAGGAACTCCACGTGCAATGGGCAAAGAGTTGGAAAGGTTCGTACGTAATGTTCCATCATTCCAGTAAGGTATTTCCACTTCTCTGAGATCGTTGTTTAAGGTACGAACATAACCAATCTAGAGCAATACCACGGATTCCATATGAAGGTAATTTTTGAAAGTAAAATGGCATGATCAATGACGTCAAAAGCTTTTGAAAGATCTAAAATAATCCAATAGGTGCCTCGTTTTGATCCAATGATGGGGCGACATCTTTAAAAAAGAAAATATAGCTGTTTACGTTGATTTTGATGTTCTAAATCCATGTTGGCAATCTGAAAGCGCGTCGTGTTTACCGAGAAAGGTTATGCGTATTCGTACGCAAAAAAGTATCTGTAATATTTTTGAAAAAACTGATAGAAGAGAAATGAGCCGATAATTTTGAATTTCATTTTTGTTGCCTTTTTGAAGAGCGGCTTAATTTTAGCTGTTTTGAAAATATCTGGAAACATTCCGGTGCATAACGATGAAGAGTTAACGGGTGTATAATGGCATACGCACAGGTCTTTAACAAACAATCCAGGAATTCATCTAAACCAGACGAATATTTATTTTTAGTTTACCGATTATTTTGAGAATTTCATAGGAAGAAGTTTCGGAAATAAACATCGTGCCGAAAATGTTGGGTGAACTGTCTGTTTTGAATTTTGTGGCTGAAGACCCTTAGTGAGATCGGCAGCAATTCTCGAAACGTATTGGTTAAAGAGACTAGCTACTGTTCACTAGCCGGATCGTTCGCATTTATATCGTTATATTTTAAACAACATTCTCTACAGGGTTTCTAGTTGATTTGGTCGTATTTTTATTATATTCCACATTGTTTTTGTTTTGTTATTTGAGTTCAAAATATCCTGATCGTTTTTCATGATTTTAGCCTGCCTTATAACTTTTCGTAACAATGATTTTTATTTTTTAAAGTAGATAAGGAAATTTTGAGATACGTTATGACGTTTAGAAATGAAAGAAAGAATTCGCTTGTTTTACAAGATGTCCTAATCCCTTGTGTTATCCAAGAATTGCTTTTCCGTGAAATATTTATTTTTCTTTTTTGAAGAGGAAAGCAAGTGTTAAAATATAATGAAAGAGTTGAAAAAAAAAAAGAATTATATTTGTCGTTTGTATCAACAGTATTATAAACCGCTTCCCATGACTCCTGCATCAAGTAATCAATGAATAAATAAAATTTACTAATAAATATTAATTTGTGTACTTACCTGCCCCATTTATAACATACAAAGTGACCACCGTGACAGGATAGTACATTCCACTTTGACTTACAGGTATAACACAAGTGGACAAAATGGAACAATGCGACAAAATGGGACAAGTGGATAAAATGGGAAGGGTGCAACACTAGCAAAGGGCACAAACAGAAAAGCGAAACAAGAGGGACAAAAGAGACGAAATGAGACAAAAAGGGCAAGTAGGACAAAAGAGACATTTATCCAAAGATTTATGGGGACTGATAACATTTAAACGGAGAGCCCATTAAAATATTGTTAAAGGACTCACGAGCATTTTAACTGTCATTGCTATGAACGCGCTCTTTAATGCGTTGTTTAGATGATTGGTCGCTAAAGAGCTAAGCACGTGTTTACCGACGAAAAGAACAAAAACTAATGAACAATACTAGTTCTGTCTTTTAACACATGTTACTGAAGCCTTTAAGTGAGCGTTTGTATGGCTTTCCGCACTTCGCTTCCTATTTGGAGTTTGATATAGTAAAATTCTGAATGTAATATTGTTTAATACTGAATGCTAATAAGCCGTTTCGTGCATATACTTGAACAACTTCAAAATAACCAAGGTATTTCGGAAGGAAATTATACTCTAAATCGACGTAATTCCTTGAGCGCCCGCTGTTCCCTAATTCCCGGACGACAGATGCATAAAGTAAGCCAACCGTAATTCCTGAGTGCTCACTGGGCTGAATTCGCGCCTGGCCTCCATGTCACGGGAATGACGCCCCTCAGGTTATACAGTGAGGCCAGAAACGGAGTGTATAAGATTGTGAAGAGGACCTCAGGTTGAAAAGAAAATAGAACAGTTTAAAGGAGTGTGTAATGAAGAATATTATAATAAAGGAAACTGGAGGAATAAAATTATTAGAATAGTGATTCACAACGTAGTTCTGCTGTTGATAAAATGAGATTTTCCTATTCATGTAAATATACTTGAATGTTGCGAAACAGTCTGACTGTACGGCAAATGAAATCGGTTCAGTTTCTTATAAAAACCATGCCACATCATCTCCAGATAAAAATAAAAAAAGGAAACGCTTGCATAGATCAATGATTCGTGACGTAGTATTGCGGTTGACAAAATCATATTTTCCTGTGAATGAAAATATACTTGAAGAAAATGATGCGAAATGATTTGGATATATACGACCAGAGACATCGATTTATTTTCTTATAATTAAACTCCACATAAAAGCTAAATAAAAACATTGGCTCAAAAGAGAATTCAGTTGTTCCGGGTACTGAAAGTCAAATTATAGTAACAGTACACTTTCTGTGGTACGTACTTGTTGTAAATGGGCATACGCACAAGTACGTATTTACAAGGCAAAGAACACAATTTAAATAGTATTTAGTGCTCTTGCAGGCATAAAATTCACCCTACGTTTTCAGAAATATTTTTTTAAAATTCAGTGTGTCTGAGAGCTTTCGAATTTTTCAGGGCAAAGATGCTTTTTTTCTAGAGTGTACGGTGAATTTACAAGATAGGAAATACCCGGATTAGATAGAGTACATTCTGTGAACATATGATGGATATGAAGAACTAGGGCGACAACATTAAAAATATTTTTTCGAGAAAGGCAAGTTAGAAAAAATAGAAACGTGAAAATGCAGCGTGAAATATGAAGTGCAACAAAAATGAATGATGGTGAAAAGTAAGAGGAAATGGAAAAGCTTTGCACAAACAGGACGTTGATAAAAATACCGATATATACGGTACAAACAGGTCGTATACGTTGTGAACATTTCACCTACGCGAGTGCAAGTTGAAAGAGAGGTTCGCAGAAATGTTTGTTTGCTGTAAATGAATGTCATGAAAGAAAAGAACGATTTCCAAGAAGTACATCAAGCCGAACTGAGGATGTAATGAGAAATGTAAGTGGCAGAGACTACCGCGCTAGAAAGTGGAAAATGGGAACATTTTCTGTACGCAAGATACAAGGAATTAACTCTGTGAGGTTCACAGGAAGAGTGAAAAAGAGAGGGGATGCGAGTAAAATCGCGGAAGGGCACAGAATGGAACACAAAGAACCTGTCTGAAAGTCAGGCCGTTCTCCCGGAAGCAGAAAGATTCTACTTTCCACGTCGTGAAGGTACTATGTGGCTTATAGAAAATCCACGCTTTATTGCCAATACGACACGTTGGGTTGCGCGCTCGCTCGAGAATCTTCAAAATCACGGCTATCTGTCTCAAAACATACAAATACTGAAAAAAGTGTTTATTCGGACACTAATTATTATTATTATTATTATTATTATTATTATTATTATTAATAATAATAATAATAATAATAATAATAAATAATAAAATTAGTAAACAGGAAGATGCATTTTATATAATGAAACAAATATTTTCGTATTGTCGATTGTCAGATATTGATTAAATCAGATTAGATCAGATATTGATTAAATGATTTACGCAATGAAGATTACGGTAAGATCAATTTTCATTCAACATTCATCTAAATACACTACTTTTTTTAACATTTCTAAACTATAGCATTTTTTGTAGAAATGTGTAGAAATTTATTATAATATCTCAATTGTATTATTTCATTTATTTGTATCATTTGAGCATTTTTTTCTCTTTTCAAATTCAAATCCCATTTCTATCAATAAGCGATGAAATGTAGAATATTTCAAATTTAGTAAATGTTTAACACTAATAACTTTCATTTCACACAAGGTTGTGACAGAAAAACTTGTCAATACAAACGCAATGAATTTGAGACATACCTTACGTACAAAATCGTCATTCTTCACTTTTCTACTGGTTCTATACTTTCTATATCTTTGCAAAATTCATTCAAACATTTCACTCCATTTTGGATGTTTTCCTTTTAAATTCTGATATACTTTTAAATTTTGTTTTATCACCAATTTATTTTTATTAATTATTTCATCCTTTCCCTGCTATTCATGTTAATCTATGGATATTAACACATATTTATGTGAACAATAACGAACCTACTTTTCTTTAACACTTCACTTCTATCACCATCACTCGCGGCCATCAGCAAAAATAGATTCATCCCAGCAAGATAAAATTCCCAATAGGCATGTTCGTGGCTGCTCCTTTGGATAGGCCAGATCAGTACTGCCAACCCTGATGAATATGTACGAGTTTAATACATTCATAATAACAAAAAATTATAACTCTACACTTCTTCTCAAAGGCTAAGAATTTGAGAGTTATGCTCAGCTTTTTGCACACATTCAGATCACAAACACAACTGATTGCAACTTTACACTTATTTGTGCAACCAGAAGAGGTGTGGCTATGTTCACATTGCAACAACTCAAGCGAGCATAATGTCATAATGCTGAAACGTACCGTAAGCTAAGTAAGCTCTCGTCTACTGGTTGGTAGTGCACAAAGCTGTATAGTCATTCTGCAGACGATTAGAACGTAAGTGCAGACTCTTATTGTCTTACCCTCGTATATTTGTGAAATGAACATGGGTTTGGAGCCAGCGGGACCTCAGAAAGTTATTAAAGTGGCGAAGAAGAATTCGCGGAGGGGGAAAGGAACCGTGCGGGCGTTCGGTGAGAACTGCGGTGTGACCACCTAGCGTTGCGGAAACGGCATCAATGACGTGAGGGCATGCGGTGAGAACTGCGTTGGGGAAGCAATGGAAATGGGAACCCAGAGCGATGGAAAAGGTAATGGCGGGGGCGGTTGAACTTGCGGGGACAGTGGGATTGGCAGGGGGTAGGAACGGCGGGGGCAGGGCGAGTGACGGGGGTGGTGGGATTGGCGGGGAGGGCGAGGCAGGGGTGATGGTTGCAATGGGCGGGCGGGGACGGTGCGGTGGCTGGGGTGAGAGTGGCGTGAGCGGTGAGATTGGCTGGCACGGTGGGTGTTCCGGGGCGGTGACATTGGCAGGGGAAACGGAATGTCAGTAGGAATGACGAGGGCGATGGCATCGTGAACGATGAGAGTGGTGCAGCGGTAGGAGTGGAGGCACGGAGTGGGGGCAGAGGGGGAGAGGCGGGGACGGTGGGAGTGGCAGTGCCTGTGAGTGAGGCTGGGCTGGGAATGGCGAGAGGAACGGAAGGCTGCGGAGATGGGGGCGATTCAGTTGGGGCGAGACGATGCGATGTTTGGTTCGAGGCACCAGGGAGCGAAAGCCTCTCACGCTAATCCCCGATGGCTGACTGCTCGGCGCCGCGCCGCTTCATTGTTTGGCCCTGGCAGATGAGGCAGCCCCTCCGCCGCTGGGATCTGCTGGGGATCGATCTCCCGCCCTTCGCCCCCGCCGCCGGCGCCCCCGCCTCCGCCCTCGCCGCCGCTGCACCTGCGCCGCTCTCGCTGCAGCCTAATGCTCGGACTTATTCAGCGCGGAATAACTGCTGGGCTAATGATGTGTGGCAATAGCTCTGAAGAGTAGCAGTTACGATTCGTTGTTATAGGTTCTACTGGATTTCAGTTGACAGAAGTAACGCAATACTGGATATACGGGTGTACGGAACATGGCAGTAAATCAGCTCAAAATATGTCCGTTAAGAGTCCCGCCTTGAGTTCGGATTTGTGCCTACAAGCGAGAGCAAACTTGTTTAGGGAGATAGGGGTAACAAATGGAAATAGTAATCCTTTTTATTGTCCCTGTTAAATTTAGTGTGTGATAAGTAAATACGGCACATGCCTTCGCCATTGACGTTTCATATTCTGAGTTAATACATGATTACAATGTAATATGCAGTATTCTGTCGTATACTCTACAAGAAAACCGAAGTTTTCCGAAATTAATCTTTTTTTACAATTTGCTGGCCATTGATTTTTTCTGCACATAAAATCAATACAGTGGCGGAGATTGCTCAATATTGAAACGTTAATTAACTTAATAATGAACGATGATTAATAGTTCGTTACAAAATGCAATGAATTTCAAAAGAGTATTGAAAATATGGATTGTTTTTTCATATCTCAGCCCCCAATTGGGCACAAGAAGCTTTACTCATTCGCCATGACATTTAATAATGCGCGGTTTTCCCCAAGTTTTCTTACTCACAGGAACACGACCTCGCTGAATCTTCGCAGCCTCGCCAGGAACGGGTGCTCCGTATTCGACTGTCTCTCGAGTGTCTCCGGCGTATCGATGCAGTTGATAGGGGCCAGCGAGGCGTTCGCTTGCAACGCCGAACCTTAGGGACTTGCAAAATGAAGGAAAGAGCTGCATTGTGAAAGGCCAGAGTTTGATCTAACTTCGGCGCGAGGAAACTTGTGCCGCCTACGCGTCACTGCTTTTAAGCAGATAGTGATGTGGCTTCGCTACTTGCAAGGGTCTCAAGTTTAGCATTCTACAATAATGAGAGCCGATATATATTCTGAGTTGATGATTCACCTGTCGATTGGGTTTTATGCCCGGCCTCCTTTTATACAGTGAGTAGTGTTAAGATAGTCTCTTGGTTTGGTTGTGGACATAAATATAGCTTCACTATGCGGACGTTTTGTTGACATTACACTTTGCTAGTTGTGGTAGGTGCAATTCCGAGGGTGTGGGTTATTATTTGGTTCTATAAAATAAAGGAATTTGTTTTCTGATACAAATAAGATTGATAATATTGCAGCGAAAATTTTTTCGCTGCTGTAGTATCCAAAGACAAGAATTCTTAAAATGATTTTTATTCAAGTCCAGGTACAATTGCTGAAGTGCCGAATCACAAGAAGAATGTACCAAAAGCGAAGCCGTGTTGTTGTAGTCCAGAAGAATCCCAAAACAGCCAAGTCGTGAATATCCACAAGAGTGTTCCACGTCAGTAGCCAGGTCGTCGTCGTAGTTGTCTCCACACCTCTCTCGCCAATTCACTCGCCAGGATACAATCGCTAACACTGACGCTCGCTATCGGCCCTGGCGGCGGGTCGGAGCCCTCTTATATCCCGGGTAATGTACCAAAAGCGAAGCCGTGTTTCTCGGGCGTGACGGCCGCGCGCGGACACGCCAGGCCAGCTCGCACCGGTTGCCTTCTTCTCTCGCCAGGGACGGTAACGCCCCGCTGACGTCACTCGGCGGCGGCTCCTTTAAATGTGTGCGGCCGGTCACAGCTGCCAATATTATAAAACCAGCGGCAGTTTTCAAATGTTACCAACCAAGCTTTTTTGCATTGCAAGCATTGCACTGCGTGTAAGGAAACACGTGCACAGACCATACTTTCCTATACGTCTCATACAGTAGTTACCGTTTTTGGCAATAAGTAAATCAAAATCAAATCAAATCTGTGATTATGTTTTGGATCGTTTGTTTATGTGGGTGTCTCTTTACTCTATTTTCCTTCCTGTCTATTTCTATAGGTTCCCATTGGAGTCGTATCATTGCATTGGTCTTCGTCTTCTGAGCATACTGAGCAAAATAAGGCATAAATTTACTGAAATGAAAATTATTATCTTTTCAAATTTCATAATTAATGGTGCTGCAGATTGGTGCTGACTTTTCGTACTTTTTCTCTTCAATCGTACTTCGTACGTTAGTGGTTTTGTACCGCCATCTCAGCTGCAACCTATAGGTGTCTAAAAGACTTATCAGAGCATCTCGCGGTATCTTCTACTTCTCTAGGGACATTCCTAGTGAAGAGCTCCTTTCCGCCCTCGGTTATAGACCTATATCGCATATGTCTATATCGCTTAGACCTATATCGCTTCTGAAGCTTTCCTCAATTACGCAGACTACACACAGAAATTCCAATCCACCCAAGAGACTGTAGAAAGATTGGGATATGGATAGAATTAGCGGGTATTTGGAATGACCCCGCACGTTACGAACGCAACTTTAAACATTCAGGCCTTATGCGGGTTTGAACACCCAAATTTAGTGTCCATATTTATCAATTTTTATTTATTTGTTTATAGTAACGAGTGTTTTACGCATTAGAAATGCAATAATTATTATAAGTATTATATTTATTAGCACTGTAGTGTTAGGTTAACATGTTTATCCATGGTTCTCTGAATGTGATGAATAGGTGCAGGTTGGTGTGTATGCAGGTGTTTCTTGGTCTGTCTATGTATCTACGCGTGTATGTTTGTATATGAGTGCACTATGTAAGTTTATGTATCTATATGTTAAATATATAGATAAATTTTGGTGTATATTTTAAATTAATTCTTAACCGTTTAGTAAGTATTTTAAATGTCAAAAAGTGCTCAAATTTTTTAATGTTTTCCTCAGATAGAGCAAAGGACGTTTAAAAAGGGCGTAAGTGTCATTGTTGTTGAGTTTTCTAAAATTGCAGTAGTTAAAATGATTTTGCGTTTTCCTATAACCACATAACTGAAAATAGAGATATTTCTGATTGAAATCTGGTCTTCAAAGATAGATCCTGAATAAAGGTCATGTATAGATTTTGCAAAAATTTGCGTGAAATTCAGTTAATTTTTAAACAATTATTTTGTCAAAAATATTCCAGTTTTTTCTTTTTCTTTTTGTCTGGCATAGAGCAAACTATGTTTATAAAAATGGTGCAGGTCCCATTTCGGTAAACTCACAGTGTTTTCGAAAATTTGCCAAAAAAAATTAACAACCAAATACAAAAGTCATGACAGACATTTTTTCTTAATGAAAAATTAACTAAAAATATCATCATGGTTTTGCCAAGGTGGATCTCCGCTCTGTCTCTTAGATCCCTACGGACTGCCACCCGGTGTGGCCAGCCCCACTGTTACCGGCGTCAGTCGAGGTACGTATGAAGGGTGCTGTCCTGATCTCGCTCATGCCTATACGTATGATCGTATGCCACCTAAAAGGAACAGAAATGAAGAGATGTCATGGGAAGGCGTGACGCATGGTGGATACGTCGACCCAACAAGTCGGAGCACTGAGGTAAACAACCTTGCCTTCGTGAGACTCGAACCAGCGGCCCGCCAATCCGAGCTCGCCACTGCACTCGTATCTTAGAAGAGTATTTCTGAAAAAGAAAAGCGTATTTTTGAAAAAAACACATTATTATTTTGAATTTCCAGTCAATTTTCCTGACTAATATGGGCTGAAACAAACGCCTGAGGTAACACTCTTGGGACACGCGTGAGACAATAAGTGAAGGAGCGCGTTAGATTGATTAGTGATTCCGGGCGCGACAACTGCTAAGGCTTGATCCCTCTCATCTACTATGAGCTAATTATTCCCGTAAGTGTAGTGCATGCTTTTTGCTCGGGAAGTGGCGGCAGTGGTGCCCCGCTGGATGGTGAGATCCGTTGCCGAATGACCGTGAGCTAGAGGGGTTTTCACCAGCCAGGCAACACCCACCAGAAAGGCACCGCCCAACCCGGGTCAAGCTCTAAGTCTCCGACCGGTCTCCCGGCATGTGTGGTTGTATAATGCATGTAAGTGTAAGTGTGTGTATATATCTAAGAAATGGGGATAGGACAAGAAGTAGGAAAGATCGCACGCAGTCTGTGGACCGTTTGTAAGGGTATTGCTCTGGCAGTCGCCAGGAATTTATCGGAGATATCACGTAAAACTACGGAACTCTGAGCAGTCGTCCGCTAGAATTCTCCTCCAGACGCAACTGAATTCGACCTAGTTACATAGGTAGCAATCAGAGGCTCTGCAGTGATATCAGCTGACGCTCTGAGCCACCCCTCCCTGTAGTAACATTAAATATATAAAACATTGAAATATTAACATTTAAACCAATAATACTACTGTTTAAAAAAATAAATAAAAGTTATTAGATGTAAATTGTTGGAATAAATGAAAATGATTTTTTCATTATTTTTTTAAGAATCTTAAAGATGATAAAAATACTCAACACTGATATACAATATATTGTAGTAAACAATTAAATTTGTGCTGTTCACTCTCGCTCACGCGTCATCCACGAGGGGGTGTGCACGGCTTGTGATAAGAAATTTTCTCGCCTATGCGTCCTTCCTTCACTTAAAACTTGCCCCAAATCTTATTGTTAGGTGCAGTCAGTGTTGCCACCTAATTTTGTCTTTAATTATCATAAATTTTAATATTTAACAAATAAAAGGATTACAAATTGTTTTTACTGTGCTATAATGTATTTTCACTTCTTGCATTTACAAGAGGGGGATATGTTGTCACAAGCTTTAGGTAATTGTTTTGGGGAGTTTACGCGCACGTTAAGGGTGCATTTCAGGGGGGAGAGGGATATTCAAAGTACTCCAAATTTGCGTTAAGAATTTATGGGCGGCCTCTTAACACGTTATTCTAATCATGTTCATTTCCTAAACTACCTATCACGTTCCTTTTGGTCGTCTGTGCTTATCTTACCCGCACACCCTCAGTCGCCGTCCACCTCGCTCTAACAGCGCCTCCCCACCCACAAGGCCGTGGTCCAGGTGTTTTCGCCCACCTGTACTCGACGGAGACGATGTCATTCTGGGTGTGTGGAGAAAATAGCATGTAGCGCTCTCCGCAATTGCCTCCGCAACAATGCGCTCTCGTAGCACGCGCGTCTGGTCGCCGGAGGAAATCTTAACGGAGCAGCCCCACGCTGGCCTAGCACAACTCGCCCAGGGCGCCTTCCACTATGGGGAGGATGCTGTCTGCTAAAAGGCGAATGTGTTCGTATCTGATTATGTGTGCGGAAAACCTAAAGAACGTTTGGGTCTGTTAGTGATTCCGTGGGAGATAGTTGGAGAAAACCCTGCTAGTAGAAGGTAAGTTGGCACCGGATCTCGTCATCCAGCGGGGGAAAAACACCGCCACCTCCCGATGGAAAACACTTACGGAACTAATGACCGGAGTAGTAGACACGCTCGGAAACACTAACAATCAATAGAACACGTGCAATTATACCTGCCTAAAATATCTAGATTTGCTTTGTTTTGCTCATGGAATATAAATTAACATACTTAACTTACTGAGTTTATATACTGAGTACATTGATGCTTAAACATTGCAAATAAAAATTAACTTCACAAAATATTTACGTTTTCAATCTCCAGACAATAGAACTGGCTTCCGTGAGACGTTGCTCGATGTTTGCACCATTTACATCTGGAATTCATACATTTGTCCTAATTTAATTTTCAAAGCAAAATATTTGAAGAATGAACTTTCCATAATGCTCCATCACTGGATGTAGAAAAAGTACATTTTCATAACAGTTGTCAAACGTTTTATCTTTTCATATCCTGTGAGTTTCGATAGGATCTTGCAACTAAAGCATTTTTCATTAAACGAAGGTTTGATTTCCACTTCTTGAAGAGAGGAAATTCTGTACCTTCGATTCAAATTTCAGCCAGACTTCTCACAATGCATTCCGTTCCTCTCATGCGTTTTGAAGTATTCTCCACACGATCGGAAGAATAAGCGGTTACATTTCCGTCAGTCTTTGCAGCTGAAGGAACCGAGGAAATAGAAAAAGAGAATTGCTTTTTCTTCATCAAGTTTCTTGTCATGGCCATGTTGTTCTGCTTACTTTTCGGCAACTTTTTACCAATATCGTGCGGTTTCGTTTGCCGCTCTCGAACCAACAGAATTACATTGGCAAAGGATCATTTCTTTTTCAGTGCCACACTGCTTTACTGCAAAAATATAAAAGAGGATAGATATCATTTTATTACCTGGGATATTATTGGAACTAAAAACTTCACGAAAAATCCCATTCTCCATTTTCATTATTTCAATGTTTATTTCTTTCTCATGTCCTATGATTTGCTGAAGGGCATCTAACAAAAGTTTACTAACGTATAGTTTGGGACATCTGAAAAAGGTATTTTTGTGTAAGGTAATTTACTTCATTACTACAAGAAATAAAACTAGCGTACCCGTGCTAGAACTTGTGCATGTTACTCCCCACGCCCTTTCTCTATTTTTCCATTTCCATATTAAGCCTGTAATACATTTTTTATTCAAAACCCTGTTATCCTTCGTCACTTGTTCTACACGTTCCTTGTAATCGATAACAAAACAAAACAATATACACCCTTGTCAATACAAACTATTCTTATTTAACGTTATTACCGAGCAGAGAAATAAGCAGGTACACCCGTGTAATTGAATTTTGTACAATATCAAATAATTAGTTTAATTTCACATACAGTTACAGATTCTACAGGTTCTGAACAGGTAGGGTAGAATTGAGAAGCGTCCAACCAGCAACAATGTAATAGAATGTTTATGAAAATCTCATCCGGTAGAATACAGTTGAGTATTGTTTCTTGGAGATCGTTGGCCTCAAAATTTTAGTTTTTAAAGCCCTTAAACGCTTTGTTTAGAAGTTATTTAACAAGATTTAAAGGAAGTGTTGCGGTTACATTTGAAAGAAGTTTAAATGTTTTTAAACAAATCCTTCAATTTTTAAAGTAAGTGCAATTCGTCACATCTCCGTGAAACTTTATTTCTTTAGAGATCACATTGATAAAGATTGGTTGCGTGGGAGAGCCGCAAAAGGTATGTATACTACTACTTAATTTAGAAGACGATCGTTGTTACAGTCCTTTGTCTACTGAATCATCGTTAATCAACAAATAATGCTGCTGAAAAAAGAACAATGATCCCAGTAAAGCCAAGTAATTAATAATTTACATTTCTTTTCTTCGTAGATAGTCTCGAAATAAAGTATCTCTATTACAGAAAATGTTTTCATACCACAAAATAATGAAACGTAGAATGGAAAGACCAAAAGTTTGACTGAGGAAACAACTTTCTTTAAACGTTGAGCTACATCTGGAAAAGTTGCATGAATAAAACGTATATTTTCAAAATTAAACTCCTAGTTTCTCTTTTTGCAAAAATACATTGAGGAAAGCAGAACTATAGTTGAAAGGAGCAGAGTTTCTCTACGGCTACTGTCTTATGACGTACATCGGAGTGCTTTTAACCTCAAGTTCAAAAGCCTGCGACGTCGAGAGTTAAAAAGAAATGAGGCGAAATGAAAAGAGGGCACACAGGGTCGCCTTAACCCTCACTTCCGCACCGAGCCTGCCCTTATTTTCACCGCCTCTAACTCTTGTCTTTACCCTCCGTGGCTCTCTGGTGCCGCTACGCCATTCTCGCGTCTTGATAAACTGAGAAGTCGCAAGTTTACCTGAATTTCGAAAACCTGATCTCAGTCGTGCACTGAAGTCTTTCTTACCTACTTCGTGTGCATCGTGTTCGCATTTGATCTCGACGCAACTGTCTTTTCCCTTTATTTGGCTCTAATAATGCAACTATTTAGAAATCGATCATCGTTATCACTAACATGATATTGATAACTACGTTTACTGTTCAATATTCATAATCACTTCACGTTTATTAGCATAATCACGACTAGTGTGTTGTTACTGTATTTCAGTCACACCATTCATAAAATTACAGTACTTGCCTAAACAACTCCATCATACTATTGGGGTTTTTTAAAACTATACCATCATCTTTCAAAAAAAAGCTCATAAAATTTATAAACAACTACATTATCTCCGCTTACAATCCTCCCTGTGTTACAATCCTCTTCTTTATCATGAACCTACGAGTGAGTCGTGACTTCTTTGAATTTTTAAGCCGTCTAAGCCGTCTCCGTCGCCTCGCCGCCCCGCTCCGCCCCGCTCCGCCCCGCGACTCCGCCCCGACCGCCCCGACCCCCGACTCCGCCCCCGACTCCACCCCCGACTCCGCCCCCGACAACGCCACCACTGTTCGCCCCGCTTCCATCACCGCCGTCGCCCCCGCCGCCACGGCCGCCGCAAGCGTCGCGTAACCCACTCGGGCGGCGTCAGGCGCGACAGAAGGTGGCTACGCCATTTACCGTTGGCCCCGCGCCAGCAAGTTGCCGCCTTTTACTGCCGCCTCTATTCAATTTCATAGTTCTTTGAGGACGCCGCGAAGTGATTTCGCTGCTTTGAAGAACTCGCGCTCGTCCCCCTCCGTTTCGCCGGAATTAGCGGGTTAGAGCGAGCAGTGACCGGGGATGGCAGGCAGCTAGAAGAAGGCGGAGCGCAAAACCAGTAGAGGGCGGCGGGCAGAGGGGGTGGATAGAGAAAGAGGGTAGAACGACGGGTAAAGTGTGGTTGGTAGAGGACCACAGAGAGAATGCGGGTGGTAAAGAGCGACGGGCAGAAGGCAGCGGGTAGAGAGCGGGGTAGGAGGGGTGAGGGCGAGGGCCGGGATAGGGGAGGGGTGAGGAGGAAAGAGGGTAACAGGATGAGGGGGCGATTGGTTGGTTGTTTTTTTTTGTTTCCGGGCACGTCAACTGCTTTGGTCATTAGTCCCGTTAGTGTAGTGCATGTTTTTCTCTCGAGAGATGGCGGTGATCTTTCCCCGCTGGATGGTGAGATCCGGCGGCGACCTACCGTCGGCTAGTGGGGTCCCCCTAACCAGGACTCTCCCACCAGCGGGGCACCGCCCCAGCCAGGACAAGCACTAAGTTCCCGACCGGCCTTCCGGAATATGTGGTAGTGTAGTGCATGTTAGTGTAAGTGTGTGTGTAGGGGGAGAAGATAGGACAAAGAAGAGGAAGGGAAGATCGTGCGCGGTCCGTGGCCCATTTGGTAGGGTACTGCTCCGGCATTCACCTGGTGTTGATCGAAGAAACCACGGAAAACTACCGATCAGAGCAGCTGGCCGCCAGAATTCTCCTCCAGGCAGCGACTGAATTCGACCTAGCAGAAAAGCTAGTGTCGAAAATCTTGCCGCCGTCAGGACTCGAACCAAGGACCTCCCGGTCAGAGGCGCTGCAGTGACATCAGCTGATGCTCTGAGCTACCGCTCCCGGTATGAGGGGGCGAGATGAGGGTGATGGGATGAAGGCGGCGAGATGAGAGCGGCGGGATTGGCAGAGGGATGTTGCCTTAGTTCTTGTGTTTTCATGGGGTTACAATGGCGAGAGCTCTGAATTATTTAATGGTCAACTTTCAAATACGTGTTATGAGATTACGCAAACAATGATGCTTTTTTCGGGCGCGCGATCCTCTGTCCATTTCTTCGGATAAACTCTGACCCTCGCTTGGTATTGCTGGGTGAAGCCACGGAACACTATCTGCCAGGGCAACCATCCACTAGAATTCTCCTCCAGACGGCGGGTGAATTCGACCAAGCTATAGAGCTATGTCGAAAATCCGTTACTGTCGGAACACGAACCATAGGTCCTCCCGGCCAGAGTCGGTGTAGTACAACAGTTGACTCGGTTAGAGTCGGTATTAATAGTTGTTGCCCTGAGTTGACTCGGCCGGTCTGTACAAACCACGATGCCATTATATTTGAGAAAAGTTGACCTTTTTGTTTAAGATGCGGACAACCGAATAGTTAAACCTATTTAATTCAAACAGGGCAGTCGAAAGAGTTTTAAACATATTAATGAATGTGAAATATAAAGGTTGATGATGAGATGAGGGAAAGATAAAGATAAATGTTGGGATTCAACGAAAGTCATTCTTTTCCTAAATAGTTATTTTCAAATTATGCATTAATAAAATTAAAGTGTTATCGTATGATCATTATTTTTTCTTATTGAATTTTTAAGCCTGTCTAAATGTATGGTTGAGGGCCGGAAGTGAACAGTTAAAGTAATAAACAAACGTATGACAATGTTTCGTATCTAATTCTGGCATGACTTTATTTTCGTTTTTTATTTGAAGAGTACGTTTATTTTTTTAGTCTGATTGTTTTATTCATATTGCAATGAAGAAATTTATTATGTAATGAATTCTCGTTAGCATATGTTTTCTTTCTTGTATCTCAAAGTATCTCACGTACTCTTTTCCCATTTCGCCTCTTCCTCACCCATGTGACCTTCCTTAAATGCAGCTGACTCTGCTTATACTGAGACTCTTCTCGTTGTAAATTAAGCTCCTAACTCGTGAATTATTCCACACACCTGTTGACCTCGTTTTTAGATTTTGGAGCATTATCGTGAAGTTTTTAATAAGATCTTGTCTGTTCTGTACATTTGCTGTTAGTGTTATAGTAGTTATAGATATACTTTTTTCGCTGTTGGTTTTGCTGTTAGTTTTTATGCAGTTGTAGATTGACTTCTCAAAGTAAGAAATTAAGATATAATAGATCAAACAATGTTGAATTTCAATTGAAGCGTTTTTTTGTAACATTTAACTTTATTATTGAAGCCCCATGTTTGATTGACGCATTAGAAAATGTTTTCAGTTATATACATTTGCTCTAATAATGCTAAGCAAAGAACATTTCTCTTAAACATACAGACAGACGTTTCACTGGAGTATGGCGGCATACAAATATTTCGTACTGCCAAGCGCAGTGAACATTTCCTCTCTGCGAAGAAGAGAAAGATAAAAAAAGTGCGTTCCTTCCCGGGTCGGCATTTCTCCCGCTCTCTTCTGTAAAACAAGGAATTCATCTTCGACGTCGTTGAAAATGAGTTAACAGAAACGGATAAGAATATAACTTTACAACGACAGTTCCTTGCATGTCTATGAGCCAACACACCCACAATTTTTATCAATCGTTGAAAATGGGTGTCTTGAGGAGACGTATGAAATTACTTTGAATGTCTAGAGGCAGTTCGTGGCGAAGAGGTCAGACAGCACAAACTTTACAACGACAGTTCTTGATCCCGAGTACAAGTGAAATTTGATGTGACAAAGCGGGTTAGTCGGCTGAATTTTCAGGTACCGTTTCCACTGCCAATAAGGATTCCACCGATGTGGTTCATCACTCATTCCCTACCTCATTCGCCATCATTCCGCTAGGGATCTAGAATCACAGCGGGGTCTAGGCAATAACCGAAGAACTAGTTGAGAGTCGAGGCTACATCAACGGGCTGTAAGTGGATACGGTCCCAACTCGGCGAACTAGAGAGGGGTGAATGGTGAGGTGCCCTCTTCTAAGACCCTAGTTATGTATGAAAAGGAATGGATGGGATGCCAGGCGGGGCGAGGGTTGCAGCATCGTTGAAGCTGGGCCCTGAGGGAAAAAGTAGTTTAGTTTTACAGTGAAAATGAACATTTCTAAGTTATTACAATTCTACTTCATCATGTCAGGGTGGCGGCAGGATTTTCGACACTAGCTTTTCAGCTAGGTCGAATTCAATCGCTGCCTGGAGGAGAATTCTAGCGGTTAGCTGCTCTGATCGGTAGTTTTCTTTCATTTCTCCGAATGGGCGACCACGCGAATGCCGGAGCAGTACCCTACCAAACGGGCCACGGACCGCGCACGATCTTTCCTTCCTCTTCCTTGTCATATCCTCACCCCGTACACACACACCTACACTAACGTGCACTACACTACCACACATGCCGCGAGACCGGCCGGAGATTTAGAACTTGACCCAGCTGGTGCGGTGCACTGCCGGTGGGTGATACATACTGGGGATGTCGGTATGTCGGCGGCGTATCTGACAATCCAGTGGGGGGAGCCCATCGCTACAACTAGCAAAAACACGCAATACTCTTACGGGACTAATGTCCTGAGTAGTAGACGCGCCCGGAATCACTAACTAACGATCAATCAATCCCCTCAGGGAAACTAATTCGCCTCTACGCCGGCAGTGTCTCTTATCGATCACATACAATTCAATTCCGTTACCCGGAGAACCTCAAATTAGGGGAGGTGAGTCAATGACGGGATCTATAATGAATTGTGCTGTATTTGAGGACACATTTTGGGTATTTAAATACATGCAATTAACAATTTATTACAATAATGATTTGCAAGTTTGTGTTTTCAGTTTTTGAGCTACAGCAAGAGTTTAAATATTTTGAACATTTTCCGTACTTGCGGTCCTTTTCGTTTGGATCCAAGTACTTTTGTACTTATGTTTTTGTTTTATAAGAACCGTTCTAGTTTATATGAACTAGTACAGTTTTGTAAGAACATTCACTATGTCTTGACGCAACTTCCACTAAGATTCCGAATGCTCAACTCTTTTCTACATTGGAAATACTAAAATAACATTTGAATGTGAGTACAGACAGGTCTTGCTGTAAGAGAACTCTGGAATTTCTACCAAATGATTACGCGTGGCAAGGATTTTGAATCGTGAGTAAATATCTTATAGGCTTTGAAAGATGAAACTATTACTTGGGGTTACAAGAAAGGTTTCCAGTAATACAAGTCGTCAACGATGAAACAGTAGCCCCTTACCTAAACAAATATTGAGGAGGAAAAACTATTCTAGGGGTTCGTTGTGCCCCTCCCCCAATTGATGTGCAACTGTCAGCAGCTTTTGCTCATGCTGTTTGAAATTGCTGATCTCTAGGGCACGAAATTCCTCACAACAACCTAACCACGAGCTAAAATCTGTATCATAAAATCGGCAAGTTTTTACGCAAGGACTGTGATCGCGGAGAGAACAATGACCCAAATAATTCGCGGTAGTACCTATAGACCACCCTGGACGAAAAAAAGGTTCATGAAAGGCGCCGAAGCTCATGACGCGTGTTGATTGTAATCACCGCTTTCGACACCGACGACAAAGGGGGTCACCTCGGCGCCGGAAGCGAGCTGATGGCTCCGAGCACGAGCTGCGCCTAATAGAAAAAGCGCATTAGTGAAAGCTCGTTGAGAAACCCGACGCAAATGTGACTCTTGGAAAGTGAAGGGAAATTCACTCAACATTTTAAGGGGAGATATTTGGGCGAATGCAATTTCTACGAAACGATATCTAGCCCAAAGAATATTTGTTCTAAAATAATTTTCAATATACAAAATATATTTCACTAATTAATAATTTACAAAATGTTCTTAATACTGATTATCTACACCTTCGATTGAATATTGAATTGTTATCCGTTGAGATAATCATTTGAACGGGGAAACTTCCTTCTAATTTTTTTCAGCGTAAAATGGATACATACATTTAAGTATCATTTCGAGTTGATTAACTCCAAAGAGCCTTCAATGTTTTGAATTGTGTTGATTGATTGAAAGGGTGTTGATTCAAGTACATTTTTATCGCAATAAATTAATTGATTCTCCTTATTTTTAATTAGAATTTGTTTTGATATACATTTTCTATAATAAATTTCAACCGTTGTCCTAGTCATACGAGGTTGGAACAAAGATATTTAGAATATATTATCAATATATTTCAATCGAATATTCTGAAACTAAAATATTTTTAGGAAATACTGATTTCTAATATACTTATGATTTAAAAGAAAAGTCAACGTTATTTATTAATATTTTATGGTTTGCTCTCAAATCGATGTAAGTTCACTTAAATATAACTGGGATAACTGTGTTTCATAACAATACAAATGAAAAGTGTAATTATTTCTGATATGAAATGTGAAGTATTCTGATAAAAGTTTTATGTTATACTTTTCACAAACGCATCATTTAGTTCTTGAGAAATCTTCAAAGTAATATTATTTTCAGTGCTTTTTAATTCAACCTTTCGTGCGTTCTCTACACTAATAAAACTCGTTTTGGCTCAGTAATTACTCTATGTTTTGTGTTGAAATTATTCTACCCGTACCCTGCTGTTATTCATCTAGCTACGCTCTAGCGTCACGTGAGCGTGTCATTGCCTCGAGAATCGTCGCAAAGTAGATTCGATAATAGATCGTTGCACGAGAAGTTTTCGTCTTTTTGTTCGATGTACGTACATTCTTCCTCTGAATTTAATATCCCTCTTGGGATTCATCTTGGGTGAAGAAAGATATATTTCTCCGCTTGATTTATCTCCGCGCGCCTCTTTAACCAATGCACTCCCTTTTTCATTTCCAGCTGTCTCAAATTCGCTATTATTTATATCGCGTGTCGCGTACTTCTTTTTGTCTCCTAGACGTTCTTCCGATATTTCCATGACCCTCTTTTGTCTCCGCCAACGCTTCTTCCGCGCAACATCTTCTCCAGTGCGGTGCTCTTTCGAGACGATTTTAATTCTCCCTTTAATATCGTATCATTTGGCTGCTGAAGATGTGTCTTCTCCGTGCGGAGGGGCGTGGAGGGAAGGTAAACGGCCTCTCTCGGGTCTAAACCGTGCCGAGCAAGAGAGCGTATACTTACGCCATGTGCCGCGGAAAGCCTCAGCGAGGCCGTCGGGGCGCGGGGAGGGGTGGGAGAAAAATAAAGAGAAAAGGCGCTAATAAGCAGAGCAGTTGACGCTCTTCCCTGTGCTTCTCGCCCGGAAAGGGGGAGGGGGATGTGGCGGCAGAGCGGTGTTGATGGGGGACGGCGGCAATGGTGGTGAAAGAGGGAAATGTAGTAGCCGAGGTGGTGGATTTGGTGGAGACGAGGGTAGAGCTGCGGTAGAGGCGGGAAAAGTGACGCAGGAGGAGATCTGGTGGATGCTAGGACGGAGGCAGCGGCATGGGCTTATTCGTAGACGGAGGAAGGCGGTGCGGGCGTGGTAAAGCCGATAGCGAAGACGGAGATGGTGCAGGTGTTGGTGGTAGTGGTCATGGATGAAGGCGTGGCGCCAGTGTTGGCATCGGCGTAGGCGACGGCGTTTGCGGGAGTCTTTGGCGGAGTTATTGGCAGGGTCGTTCGCGGAGTTGTTGGCGGAGTCGTTCGCGGAGTCGTTGGAGGAGGCATTGGCGGAGCATTGGGAGGAGGCGTTGGAGAGAAGTTGGCATGTTGGGTTGACTGGAGAGCGTTATTGTGGAGGCGTTGGCGGAGGCGTTGGCGGAGATTGCGCGTTGGCGGAGGCGTTGGCAGAGGCGTTGGCAGAGGCGTTGGCGAGGCGTTGGCAGAGGCGTTGGCGAAGCGTTGGCGGAGGCGTTGGCAGAGGCGTTGGCGGAGGCGATTGGCGGAGGCGTTGGCGAGGCATTGGCGGAGCGTTGGCGGGCGTTGGCGGAGGCGTTGGCGGAGGCGTTGGCGGAGGCGTTGGCGGAGGCGTTGGCGGAGGCGTTGCCGGAGGGTTGACGGAGACGTTAGGGAAGCTTTGGCGTTGGAGATGAGGCAACGTTGGCGTTGGCGAAAGCCTTTGCGTTGGTAAGGCGTTGGAGAAGGCGCTGGCTTTGCCTGAGGCAGAGGTGTTGACGGAGGTGTATGTAAGCGATGCGATGGCGAGTGGAAGAAGCGAATGCTACGACGAAGAGAAGTGAAGGCGGAGTCTGTGGTTGCGGAGTCGGTGACGGCGGGCTGAGGCGGTCGGGTGCGGCGGCAGTGGGTGCGGTGTGGTGAAAAAAGCATAACTAGAAAAGTTCCCTGGGCGGATGGGGCTGCGGGAGGGCTGTACGAACGAGCCAGTTAACTTTTCTCTTATAAAATATGCAAAGCGGCGGCTGGCCTGAGGTGGCGGTGCGCAATCTGGCTGTGGCTGTAGTACAGGCGTCGCCGGCGGCGGCCGCCGCAATGGTAGGGGAGACGAACGCCGGAGAAGGCCGGAGGTGACGGTGGCCGCGGGGGTTGTGATTACGTTTGAGCTGTTGTGCGATGCTGTGTAGAGTGATGGCCTCTGTAGGGCTTGTGTTCAAAGGGACGGGGTTGTTTATCTGCCATCCATGACCCCAAAACAATGACATATATTGTTTTAATAATACGAATATTTTTTTCAAAAGAGAACATTGTTATGTTATTGTAGTGTGTGTCGGCTGTTATAAATTATACGTGGATTAGAGGTACAACGATAGGGACAAGCAACTCCTCTAACATAATATATTGACGTGGTGATGGAGGATTAACTGTCGTGTTAATGGTAGCACAACTGGCAGCCTGTGTTGGCATTATTGCCAACACAGGCTGATGTTGAACTGTTCTCCATGTGAGAGCGGAGTTGAAAGTGCGGAACGGAGAGCAGAGTGGAAATGGCGGAGCCTGGGGGTGGGGGGGGGGGAGAGGCGGAGCGCAGAGGGCGGAGCGGAGATGGCGGGCGGAGGGCGGATCGGAGAGGGCGGAGCGGAGAGGGCGGAGCGGAGGGGGCGGAGTGGAGAGGGCGGAGCGAGAGGGCGGAGCGGAGAGGGCGGAGCGGAGAGGGCGGAGCGGAGAGGGCGGAGCGGAGAGGGCGGAGCGGAGAGGGCGGAGCGGAGAGGGCGAGAGGGCAGAGCGGAGAAGGGGGAGGAGGAGGAGAATGGAAGTGGTGGGGGGATGAACGAGCAGATTGGCAGGGGGTTGGAATATTGGAAAGGGGACGGGTCAAAAAGCAGGTACGTCAGTGCCGTAGTGTAGGCATGAGGGGCAGGGGAATGGCCGTTGCGGATAGCCGCCGGTATTGCTCTGGGTTGGGGACAATGTGGCGTGGCCTTTGTTTGGGCGTGCTACACGGGGGTTTAGGATGCAAAGGTAAAAGTGTGTTTCACTAGCGAAGGTGACCGGGTGGGCCAGTTGATGAGCTCTGGGACGGCCCGAAAGGGTCGACAAGGTCTTCTAGGCAATATGCAGGTTAGTTTGTAATTGTGCACAAAGTTCTTCGCACTTAAAAAGCGGGTTTCTCTGGTGTTGTCCGCAACGCTTAATAGACATTACCTGACACTCCCTGTCAAAAAACAATATGTAAATATAGAAATAAGGAAAGAAACATTATAAATTATGTTTGGAAAGTAATAATAATAATAATAATAATAGTAATAATAATAATAATAATTTATTTATTTCTGGCAAATCTCAAGCCATTACACGCCTGTCTGGTTTACTTGGCCTGCCTGACCTTTTTCTTTTGTCACATAGCTACAGAAACTGAAAAGATTTGTTTTAGAAAGATACCGCTTTATTTTTGTCCCAATCGAATCCAATTCGCGACCGTCTCACAGAAAGCTAGCGTGCTGCCCATGACAGTCTGCGACGCGGAGTCACCCGGACAGCAAAGAAGATACGCCGTCCATGAGCCAGCCGAGGGGTTCAGACTTTAAATTATTTTTAAATAAATAATTTAATCATCTTAGGATATTTCTTACATGCATAATGTAAGTACATAGCAGTATTAGCAGCAGTAAGGCGCGAACGAATGGGAACGGCCTAGCGACGTCCCTAAGTTCCCGAAGTCTTCTATAACATAAATTCCTATATTTCTGCGATTGTATTTTCAACTCTGAGCAACTGAAGAAAGACAGATACCTCATTGTTGTTGTTTTTTGCATATTATTACTTACCGTTTGAAGATATGTTGAATTATAGGAATCAATTATTAAATAGACAATTTATTCTTATTAAAATTATGTAAATTATATAAATTCGTGTATACTTTATAAGAATCAATTGTCTTTTCATAATTCGAAAAACACAATAATAATATAATCGAAAAAACACAGTAGTATTACAAATAATTACATGGCGGTTTTATTCATTTTTTTGATTGCTTTGTGTCCCTTTTAAACGAAATACTTTTATCATTTATGACATACGCTGAACCTTCTCAAAATGCGATTCGATCTACTCTTCCATAAACACACTGACGGATTCTTAGAATGCAGTGCGCCTAAAAGATTGTTACAAACATCAGAGAAACTTAATTTAATTCCTCCAATGAACGTCACAACCAGGGACAACAATCACAAATAGCCGCTAAATTTACCCTGGTAGCACCTTAGGAAACCTTACCTCTCATCAATTTACAAATTAGGATTATTCTGCGTTTATAATTCAAAAAGTAGAATTTTCCTTCAGCTACACATGAAACTATCCCCAGAAATACGACTCACTATAAGTACAACCTTGTGAAGTTTGTACAAGATAAGTCGCAAACAAACTTCGAAATCGCTGAATAATTAGAAGAACAGAAGTTGGAAGATTATATTATTCCAAATAACGTGAGAAAGTAGGTACAGTTTCAGAACCATTGCGTAATATTGTAATTGTAGCATTTCTAGAAAAATATTTTTGTTGTTTTGTTATCAGAAAGATTCTTTCTCTTTTAACTCACTTAACCGTGACAGGTGGCTCGGAGCATTACTTGACGTCATTGCAGTGCCTCTGACCTGGAGGTCCTAGATTCGAGGCCCAACGGCGGCAGAAATTTCGACATTAGCTGGATAGCTAAGTCAAGTTCAGTCGCTGTTTGGAAGATAATTCTAGCGGCCGGGTGCTCTAATCGGCAGTTTTCCGTAGTTTCTCCGATCAATACTAGGCGAATGCCGAAACAGTATCCTAACAAACAGGCCGCGTTCTACGCGCTAACTATCTCTCTTCTTCGTTGTCCCATCCTCACCCCTTAATTGCACAAACTTACATGAACATGCACTACACTACCACACATTCCGGGAAAGCGGTTGGGAGCTTTGAGCTTATGCCGGCCGGGGCGGTGCCCCACTTGTAGGAGATATCTGGTTGAGGAAAAACCCCGCTAGCCGAAGGTTGCTCGGCGCCGGACCTCACCATCCAGGAGGTAGATCAACGCCACCTCTTGAGGAGTAAGCATGCACCACAATTACGGAACTAATAATATTAGCTGTTAGCGCGCCTGGTATCATCAATCAACTAATCGGTAATTCAATCTGGAGCAAATGGAGCACCTATTTCAGTTATTGCCTTACCCGTTTATCAAGGACTTCACCAGTTGTTTGGGAATTGGCCCTTATAGATTGCTTTCCTTCACATACAGAATTCTCTACTTTTTGATATGAATATAACTATAAACAGACAAGCCCTAAAGATCTAAAAATAGTAATGCCCCTGGCAATGTGCAGAGAGAACTGTTTGAAAACAAGGAAATATTTTTTTATAATTTCATTTTTTAAATTTAATTAAAGATTCAATAATAGTTAATTATGATACGAGAGGTAAAAGTGACATTATATTTTGTGAGTAAGGATTGTTGGGACACGAGGCACATAGCTGCCGTGTGGAGCAATTCCAAGAGTAATATAAATGCACTTTTACCACAAGTGTCATACACAATTTTTTAGACAGTATGATTGGATATTCTTTTACTTTCCGGCTACGGAGTAGACAGAAAGTTACGTAATGAGTAGGGGCGGATTTTAATGAAATGTCATTTTTTTCACTTTAGAACAATGCCGTTTTGTATAGAAATTAATTTTATGTTATGACAAGAAAATTACCCATTTTTCTTTGTCTTTTTTGTTACATTTTCATAATTTCAACTAATGTCATATTTTACCTGTTTACATCATTTTGTTGATTCTTCGTGATCGCGTCGATTTGAATTCATTTTAATGGTACTTCCTTCAATAAATATTTAAGAATGAAACAAGTGTTCACCACAGATTTCTTGAGTAGTCTATTCGATTTCTTCGCTCATAAATATATGATGTCCGCCGTTGTGAGTACTATGTACTCTAAGGTTCCTGTGACGCCTATCGGCGCCATCGTCAGTTCGGCCGATTTCACGATAAAGGAAGAGATATTCGTTTTTCACTCCCATTGTATACATTGTTTATTGCAATACTGTCATTTGATGGCTCCAGCTCGTTGCATAAGGATACTCATTACGATAGTGCTAAAAAGTACTAGTACTTTTAGTGCTAAAAATTGAACTTAGAAGATCCGTCCTAAAAGTAATCACTTTTACTAATTGCTGGCTAAAAATACATAATTAATATCCTTCAACTGCTGTAACCTATGTTTTGTTTCATTTCTTTACAGAATGGTTGGTTTTTCTTAGCTAGTTATTTGTTTATATGAGAAATAGAAATATAAGACTCCTACATTTGAAAACTATTTTGTATTCGGATTTTAAATAAATAATAATTCATCTCATTTTAATTTTCTTTAGAAGATAGGGTACTTAAGTTGTTACTTTGCCTATTGTATATGTCGACGCCTTCTGTTCACATTACTTTGCTTAACAACTACTGTCTCCTCTCTACTTCGATGTGACGACCCTTGCGTAACAGCTCGAAGTAGCTGTAACCTAATAATTGATGTAATTTCATGAGCCTGAAGAACTGCGTAATACAGTTTCACACGAAATGGAGGCATTCTGCAGAAAGGTTTTTGCGACACGTTTCAGGAGTCACGAAGCAGAATATGCATTTAAACGTCCCTCGTTGGCGTAATTCCATTCCTCGAATACGCAAAACACTCCCTTGGTGCTTCAGCTCAGAACGTGCAAAAGGAAGGCTCCTCGTAGTGTGTAGCTACGAAACTCACACAGACAAGCATCTATTTACGTCTACATTCCAATTATTATGACTACTGGATGTAGATTAAGACTTGTTGAAAAAGATAAGGCAATGATTAATTTAGTCAAATTAGAATATAAATAATAAAATAAAGAAAACAAGATAGAATATGCACAATACAATGGAAACTACTAAAATATGCATTAACTCATGTTTAATCTTAGTTAGTTGTTAATTAAATCTTTATTAAATTGATTCAGTAAATAGTAAATAATATGAGAAGCGTTGTGTCCAAATGAATTGTATCCAAAATTTAAAATTTTACGGGAAATGTAATATTCTTAAACAAAGAGATATATAAAAAATGACTAATCTGGAATGAGTCATTAAACATCCCGCATTGGAACTTTCTGTTTGGTGTTAAATCACATGAAGTTTTCGTTGATGTTATTAGGATGGTTGTTATGGATATGAATATAACCATACAGTAAAATAAATATCTAAGATTTTTTATTGCATATTTATAGTATATTTATATTGATTTTTAATAGCATATAAAATACAATTTATCAAAGTATTATTAACCTATAGAATATTAAAACTTACAATATTATCATTAATGAGTATATTTAAAGATCGTTAGTGCAATGAGCGTAGCTACAAAATACTCCCCCCATATTCTTCTTCCAAATAGTAATAAGCAAACAAAGTAAAATTTGCATATTGGGTCTACTGGGACAAGGTTCTGATTGATCTAAAAACACTGCAAAATGATTTTATTTCTCCACCCTCCCCAAATTTTTGCCTCAGCAAGATCTCAATGTCATTTTTCTTCAGTAACCTTGTGATAGATGCTAGAGCCAATGGTTCTTGTGTGACATCTTGCCTGTTCTCTTTTCAAAATAGGACTGAATAGCATAGAAATAACATTAATCCGACAAATTGTCTCCATTTTCTGAATTACAGTTGCATTTCCCATTATTTGTGTTTTTTCTTAACATTGTTCTCATTTCATTGATTGAAATGATTCAATGATATTTCTTATAATATTCGCTCAAATCCGTATAATTCTTCCCCACCCCGTCTTTTCCCAGTAACTGGACGGACACTAATAGTCTGATCAATTTTGTGATAATCATCTTGTATTAAAATTTCCGACTTTCTCGTTCTTTATTTTCCATTATTCCAAAAATTCTGCCAACTGTCAGAAATCAATGTCTCTTAATGGACGAAACAACCACATGTTTTTAAACTTCATTTACGCAAGGATAGAATGCGATATGAAATGACTTAAGAACACAGACTGATAGAGCGCATAAGAAATATCGTTACTATCATTATTGTGTTTTACATCAAATAAAAAGTTGTCAAGAGAAAAATTGCTTTTGTTTGGTATACTCGACCAGTGAGTCTGCATATTTTCGCCCTGTATTTAATGGCTCCTACGATCGTATGACGGATAAACAGACCTCTCACATTTGAAGAGTATTGGACTCTCTTTTAATTACTACAATTAAATTCACTGTGTAGCAGACAATAATTAATTGAAATGTTGGCACGAATCTAATTGCAAATCTGGGATTGCGAAAATTTCAGACGGAGACAAATAGTGCAATTTTGTCCGTATTTATTCTGAACCCATGTTTCATGTTGGTTGATCTCGGCGAGAAGTTATTTATGATAGATGGGTACAATGCTTTGTGTACGTAGTCGCACTAAGCTTGGCAATACCTGGATATCACACGAGTGAAACTGGTTGACCGTGCTGGTTGTGGAGGCGCATAGCGAAGCTAACAAAGAATGTATGTTTCCTCTGCAGTGAAATGTGGGAAACCCCAAAATAATTCATAGTATTTCACTTTGTTTGCCTGTGTTAGTTATTAATTTGATTCCCAATTTTTCTTCATTGTAATGTAGCATTCCGCGTATAAAGTTGGCTATTGGTGAGATTTAGTTGGTTCTAGATCTAGAGAAAAACTTTATTTTATATGATTTCTTGGATGGAAACATACAGACAAATACTATAAATTGGGGTAGTTGTTTCTCTACACATCTCAGACCGAAATAATTTTTCACAGATGAAGATTATGGCACTATTGGAAAATATATGCTTCTGCACTTTTTTTAAAATATAATGTCACTTCTGTTTGCAACCACACTACTATTAATCAGTCAAGTCGTATAAACGTATGAAATGCTTATGTACAACATTGCGTTATGTGAGGTATTCTTTAATCTTTTATCTGACAGAAAAATAAAAGTATGTTGTCCTCAATTTTCATTGAGGTAAACATACTTTTTCATTCATGGGTGGATAATACTCAAAAGTAGAGTGATTTTAGAGCTGGAATTTGTGTAAAATATCAATAAGCAAAAGTATAAACATATGCAGAAAACTAGAATGAAATAGATAAATATTATTTCTGCAGGTAGCTGGGAAAATATATAATGTGAGAAAATATATAAATTATCTAAAAATACATAATTTAACATATTTTTTATCAAATTTATATTTATATTTAAATACATTTACTCATTAAACTTGGCAGCACTGTGAGCGATTATCAATTTTTCGAAGTACTCGGATCATTGACTGATGTCGGTCAGACACTATATATATTGAAACGCACAGCGTTTCTGAACATAGACGCGGGTGCCAACATGGTTTAAACAGCGCGGTAGAGACGACCGTCCGGGCGGACTCGGCCGAGCAAGAGAGTGTCCCGCGGTATGCGAGACGAAACGAACGCGAAGTACGAGACTTCGACAGTTGAGGAGGGGATCGTGGGAACGGCGGCAGTCGGAAGGTGGAGTCGGTGTGGAAGAGGTAACGGAGGGTAGTGCGGAAAAGCTAATGATGGCGGTTATGAAATACAGTTGAGAAGAATCCGATGACATCGAGCAGAAATCGAAACGTAGGACAATGAGAAACAGTGAGAACTATTAATTGATCTAGAGTTAAGGATATACAGTAAAGATAAAACGGCGTGAGGCGAGGAAAGTGATGAGTGTATAGACACGTGTGCGACAAAGGCAGCGTGAGTGAAACTAACATAGCGATACAGCATCGGCGGGCTTAACAAACGAATTTGGAAGAACTGGAAACGAGGACGGCTGCTGATCTGGCGGCGAGTGGACATCGCCGTGCCCAGCGAAGCACGACTGCGGCGTGGGATCTGCATCGGCGGCCGGGTAGAAGCGGCGGGGGCAAGCGCCATGACCACGTGGCGGGCGAGACGGCCCCGGCTCGTCACATCGCGCCGGCGCATCCGGAGTTGGTGAGCTCGAAGGAATTCCAGACGCAGCAAAACCAGTAAGACTGTTACTAGATGGAAACTCATTATTAGGCGGTAAAAGAATCCCGTGATTTGGAAAAGTGGGTAGACGATTGTGAGAGGGTATTAGATGAGGGAATTTGCCATGTAATGATAAATAATCTAATTTGATGTGGAGAATAGAAAGGGTGTTTTGGAAGGGTACACATTGTCTGTAAATAGATTAAGTATTGAAATAACGGGGTGATTGTAAATCAGTGCATGCAAAGGGAGCTCCCATTTACAGTATAAAGTGTAAAGTTAAAGCAGAAAGAAAGTGTTCATTAGCAATATTTACGTAGTTAGTAAGAAAATTGTTCATGTTTGTCAGTATCGTGAGAAAGTTATTAATACTAACTATTATTTTGTTTACCTTCTACACATCCAATGGAACGATATTCTTGTAATATCTATTATCTTTCCTGGGAATAAAGCATTCTGTGTTTTACATTAAAAGTAATTGTTTCATTGTTGGTGCATGCACTCAGAGTCCATTCTGAAGAAAGAATACCTGACCCCTTTTACAAATTTACTGTAGAATAGGACCGAATCGCTGGTCTGTCACACACTATATATATATATATATATATATATATATATATATATATATATATATATATATATATATCTTATAAGCAGAGAACAATATTTTACGACACATTTGAAAAAAATTAATCTTTTCTTGGTGAAATGTTCTTACAAATATTAAATACTTCCCCACTTAGAGTTTTGCTTACATATAAAATGCAGAGTATCCTGGGTTTCTATTTAAAACCATTTCCAGTTTACTAAGTACATTGGTATACATTTCTCCCTACACAGCCTTTAGTTTTGCTACCGCATTTTCCATAATGGCAATGGGCTGTTGCAGAGCAAACCCTGCAGTGTCCAGACGCTGGATGCTTTCTGGAAGCCAATCAAAGTTACTTCTGATGAACACATCTTCCACTGAACAAATCACTTTGTAATCACTGAAAGCATTCTGAGATTCGCAAATAGAAACTGGACATTCAAAATCAATGCAATAAACTACTGGTTTTATTGTATCTACATACTCACTGTAAATTTCACTGCTACAATCCACGTTCCATATCAGCACTCGTTCATGTGACAATGCTAGCAATGGAAATGTCAGAAGCAAAGGGTATATCCGAATAAGACGGTGAAAAGTGCCCCCAAATCAAATCGATAATCGCGATGCTCATATGAAAGAGAATACAAAATGACAGAAATTCACAAAAAATCAGCTTTCCGGGGCAATCTGTTGCAGAGATAAAACGAGAAACATGTTTTCCATGTTTTAGATTTTTCTCAGCATCTATTTCGTGTATCAGGCTGAAAACAATTGCAGAGACGGGGAAACAGTTCAATTTGGAGGTAGTTTTGTCAATGAATTTAAACTCTAAATTCATAAAGAAAAAAATTTTGAAATTCATTTTCAACGTGATAACGTTGGAGTACTGTCATTTTGTCTCCTATAACGGGTCTTATAAATTCTATACCATATATTTTTTCACATTTTTAAACAATGTGATGGTAGTAAAAAATAAATACATTTTTTTCAGTTTATACATTTCAATTTCGCCCCTAAATGTGATTGAAAAAATGGTCTAACAGTCTAACTTAAACCGATAAGACACAAGAACTCGAAATCGAAGGTGTTACATTTATTATGTATCAAACTCAATCGGAATATCCTTGGTGGAAAGCAGGGTGGAAAGAGATGGGTGGCCTCTTGTGCATCCGACTTAAGCCAATGAGCTTCAGTCACCATTGTGCGTCATGCTATTAGCGAGAATTTTAAATGCCAAAATTATCACAGTTACAAGTCATTGAAACAGAAACAGATAAATATTTTTTTTAACATTACATCTTTTATTGCAATTACCATTTCATCGTGTTATATTTCGTCGGTCACCGTTGAAATTTGTCCATTTATGCCACTTCAGAAATGTTTCTCAACACTTCCTGCACTCCATGAAACATGGCGACCGACGTCTGGTCTCGCTTTGCAAATGAAGTGGTCACATGGTTCATTCACGGAAACGGGTTTGCTTTGCAGAACTAGCAAAAATGGGTTCACTGGATCTCATTCCACCATGGGAATATCGGAGGGAAATGATATGTCAACGTGCGAAGGGAAGTAGCACCCTTGGATTCTGCTCCCACATAGCTGCGATCATTTGCACACACTTTTGGCACACGCTAGTTACTGGGCGAAAATTGTTAAACAGGTAGTTTTAAATAGAAATGTTGAAAAAACAGAAATTTTGAGTAGACTGTTTAGAAACAAATGCGTGATCCCAGTTATTGAAAAAAGGGACAATGATTAATTGTCTATGATTGTTTCCAATTATTAATAAATCTACAACTAAGTAATTTGATTTATATTATAAACACAAATGATTAATATACCTAAAACCCAGTTAATTTTATTTATATTAGAAATAATAGATAAATCTAAAAACACAAGGGGATTCACAATTTTATTTCGACGATATAAATACTTTCCACATAAAACTAACATTTGTAAGCAAAAAGTTCCAAATAATTCTGGTAAGCAAGGCCTTTGAATAATTTTAATATAAACTGCTTAAGCATTGATGAAACAAGTTTTCATTTTGCGCGAATTTCAAATATTTAAACTGAAAAAATTGTTTTAATTTTTTTACACTGCCTCCACATTGTTTAAAAATCTGAAAAAATATATGTTATAGAATCTTATAAGACCCATTTTAGGAGAAAAATTGAGACAGTCCTCCGACGTTATCACGTCGAAAATGAATTTCAATTTTTTTATATGAACTTGGCGTCAAAATTCGTTGACAAAAATACCTTCAAATTGAACTATATTTCCCCGTCTCTGGAATTTTTTTTAGCTTCTACATGCAATAGATGCTGAGAAAAATAAAACATGGAAAACACCTTTCTCGTTGTATCACTACAACAGATTGCCCTAGGAGCTGATTTTTTGTGAATTTACGTCATTTTGTATTCTCTTTTATATGAGCATGGCGATTATCGATGTGCTTTGGTGGCACTTTTCACCGCCTATTTGTCTCTACCCTTTGGTAGCTGGTGTTTGTAAAATAGCAACCATAGCGGGGTATTTTTTTGTTCTTGAAATTCATTTGTTCACATAGGCGAAATGAGTTTCAATAGCTTCTGCAACACGTTGCAGTCCATGAGACTGATCCGACTGCTTCTACAATGTTCAGAAATTTTACTAATTTTGGGTAAAAATAAAACAAGATGAAATGTCAAACATACACCAAATATGATGCTTCTAGCTTTATTACATCACAATGGACATGTAAAAAATTTGTAGACCAATTGTATGGAGTCTGGAGACATATTCAGTACTATATAGTACAGAATTTTTTCGGCCGATTTCACGTGAAACTACCAATATTTATCTTATAAATTTCTGAATTAGAATGCAACGAAACCATGTCAGCTCCCAGCTCCGTCCCAAAGGCGTCGGTGCGTCGGAGACGTTTCCCAAAACTGATTAGCTGATGCTTTAGCGCAAGATTCTGAGAGTGCAACCCAGCTGCACCATGTGGTCGGCTGGTACGCAACTTCCGATCGTGATAGTCAGCTTTTAATACAGTGAGTGACCAGCTTCTCGACTTCTCTCGAGTCCGGACCAGCAGATATGAGTACAGGAGTAAGTGTAATAAATATACAGTGCAGTAGTACAGCAGTGAGTAATAAATATTCATCTGCATTGAAAGTGGCTAGTCAGATTTGAAAAGATTTGATATTGGTTAGAGAGAGCAAAGATAGTCTACTACTGCGGAAGTATATCTGATTTTTGAGAAAAAAACAGTAGAAAAGGGAAGCCGAGGTCTGAAGGGTTGAGCAGTAATAAAAAAATGGACATTCTGTCACATATCGTGACGCTGTGCGGGTCGCTCGCGGATAGATAGTTTGTGTAATTGGAACTTGTAATTTTTCATGAGATTGAGGAACATTGGACTCCCAATAATTTACAGTGTGTTAAAAGTATAACTTGTTATTTTTCGCGAGGGAGCTCTAAAAATTATTAAACTGATAGAATGTCGGACGTTCACGAACAGTTTGGACTTTAATTATTTTTAAAATACGCGGAAATTAGAACTTGTGAGAAGTCGTATATGATAGGACTCGGAAATATTCTGAACAAGTAATTAATTTTGGACCTTTAAAACATTTCCGCTGTGTAATCGTAAAGAACTGGGTATTAGTTTTGCAAGGTTAATCGAACTAGAACTGCGAATATTTGAAGTAGTGCGGATCAGTTGCTCGGCAACGTTCGCGTGGAAGAACAGAGAGAAGAACGCGGTATTTCGACTCTGGAATTCGCATCACCGGGGAGAAGAGAAGATGGTCTTTCGTGGTGACGTCTATCAAGAGCGCACGAAGTATAGTGCAGTAGTATAAAGGTTCGAACAAGGTCATGACCAAAGGACAGTCTTTCTGTTGTAAATTTCCATTTAAAATTTTTACATTGCAATAAGCAATAAATCTGAAGTTTCTTTTTGAAAGGGAAAAAACCATTTTCATTGGCCAATTCGAGCTAATAAGTAGCTAGATAAAATATTTGTTTTCAGATTCCTCGCCACTCTGTATGGATGGCAGATCGGGTAATCGGCTATCAATAGGTAATAGCGATTATTTCAGACGCAACCCATCGACCCAGCTATCGGGACAATATTTAGTTTTCTTTGAAGCAATAATAGCTAAAAATATGATCGTAACATTTTTCCTGGCGCCCATGTTAACATGAATTCGGAAACGGTTTACGACGATAGCCCAATAATTGAGAGCAGTTTGTGGGCATGTTCCAATACTTAATACTGTTTATATCTTAATTCTTACCCAATCAGATAATATATGTTAAAATACGAACAGTGGTGAAGTTAAATATACCCTGAAAAAGTAAATATCGCATTCTGAATCTAAAATACTCTCAAATAAGAAAGTTCTAAAGGACGTAATTTTATATCGAATGATTGGGAATATGTGATATTTGTTACAAACACGTAAAACAAGTAATATAAAATAAAATTAAAATGCCTTTGTTACACTAATTCGAATATATTCTTTTTTCAGCTTCTAAATTGCAAGCAAAGAATATGTTATTGCAAGAAAATCTCATTTCTAGTGATTTCACACAACGCTTTAGTACCATGTTCAGTTGCTGAAGATATGATTGATGTATTTGAAACTGGTAATGTTGCCAGTATCAATTAGTTAGGAATGAACTTCATATTCCGAGAAAATGTTTCGAATTGATAAAAAATTATTTCCAATAATGTGAGTGTGACCTCCTTGCGTACCACCATAATTTTAATACCCTGTACATAATCTAATGGCGAAAAACATGGACTAGAGCGATTGTGGAGGGTCTTTTCCAAAGAGTGTGTTGCAAATGGTATGGGACTTTTTCACTGGAAAAGGTATTCATAGCATGCCTTTGTTTCACAAGTTCTTGAGTTGTGAAGGGTACATTCCAAACCGCTACGCTAGTGCTTGTCAAAGGGTGCGTACAGATTTTTGGAATTTGCTGTACGTACGTACTACAAAAGGACTGCTAACCCCCAGAAAACGAAAAGATTCCTATTGCATCTTCCCTTTTACAGTTTTTTTCATTTTTTGTAGAATTCGGTCCAAATCGGATTCTTTAATATCTGTATTTTGTCGTTAATGTAAGTATTTTTCCATGCTAAGAACAAAACAATTGACTGTTTAATTGTAGTGCGCTAAAGGCTTAAGAGTGAATGTGTCAAGCAAAAAACTTTTATAAAAAATAGCAGTCATAATCACACTTTTTTGTTATAATCAATTAAATAAAGTGCGTTCGAAATATATTAGTCTCATACGCATACATTTGCCAATTTCCACGTAAATATATAATCACGGACCTGTGGACTCTTGACTGCCCTGATCAACGCTCCGTCTGAGAATATACACGTAGGGATCCTTCGTTATGCCAATTAAAGAACATTGTAGAGTTCAGAAGAGAGATGTCGAGGTATCACTATGTTTTTCTGATATTTTTAAGGCATCATCCTCACCAGAAATATTAACATTATAGAGCTATTAACCCAGACGTATAAAAATTATTTTTGCGAAAATCAGTCATTATGATATTTTTCAGTATTTTATAATAGTTGTGGGCGATTTTGAATTTATTCAATTTCCCAGCTTTTTCGTCAAGGAGGGTTCACAAGATCCCAGCGTGTAGTACATTGAAAGGCATTTTGTAGTCGCAAGCAATTTTAATATAAACATTACAATATTTTAATAATCAATATAAGATATATTTTGTCGTTTACGATCGTAATTCAATATTAATATTATTATTAAACTTTTTTTACAATGGTACTCATCTGGGTATCTCGATATATCTACTCAGGCTGATTCCACAATTGATATAATAGAAACGAAATATTGATGCGATGCTTTCTGTAACTTCAGTGTGTCTTCTTCACCATCTCTTCATGAATTTAACTCGATATCAACAAACTTCCTAGAGTTGGGAGTAATGTATCTGTTCTTGCTTTGCCAGCAGCGCACGTTATCCGCAACGAAACGACATTACTCAACTTGACTGCAGACGATCTCCTAAAAACATTCTACCCGTTTCTTATCTCAAAAGATACTACTTTGCTGTCGATCGCCGAAGACGAACGACTGATTTTAGTTTAATGACAGCTGCGCCTCTGGGCGGACGCGCTCCCAACGACACACTTTGGTGCAGCGGTCGCTTTTAGAGGAAAGATTAAAGGAAGCGCAGGCCGGGCGGCCGGCCGGCCGCTCCATCGCATCGCGGGGACTCAGTGGGTCAGTGGACTTACGTCGCGATGCTGACGCCGATTCTTTTTACCCGATCAATAGAGCGCGCTCTGTATCCGCCGGTTGGAAGTTGCGGCGGCGACGACGACAACGCTCGCGAGTAGGGTTGCCAACCCTCCTCCATGTGGGAGGACAGTCCTCCATTGACGTCAATTATCCTCTCGTTCTTCTTTGTATTTTTAATACCATCCTTTTATTCAATTTTTAACATTTGTTGTCATTTATTTTGTGGCGCGACTTACAGCTACTATGTTGTATAGATTATTGTTTAATTTAAAATAGAAAACATGAATAGCCTTTTTCTGAGCGCTCAGACCATCTTCATCTGCATTTTGAGAACAAATCTTTCCACTTGAATCGTCAACGGAGAGAAGAAATAAATAGAGTTGATGTTGGTTTAAATTAAATATTTGTAGATAAGATTTATGAAGAAATATGTAGATTTTTTAATGTTGTCTTTTTATTTTTTAAATATTATATTATTATTATTATTATTATTATTATTATTATTATTTGCTTTGCGAGTACCCAGCCTTCTACACGAACATTGTTGGCAACAATACTCGCGAGGCAAAGCAGTCTTCCAAACTCGCGCACAAAGGTGGTATGCAATGGAATCTTACGCGGACGTGAATAACATTAATAACAATTACCAGCGTACACGTGCGGGAAGTCTCACATGTGAAATCTCGAATCATGTTTTCTCCTACATCCATTTAAAGAGAAAAAATATGTTTGATTGATTGGTTATTTCATGTCTTTTGCTTCGATCATTAGCTTCATAAGTACATATTATTACGGAAGGTGGCGGTGTTTGTCTCCCGTCGGATGGAGAGATCCGGCACCGACCTCACGTCAACTTGCTTGGTTTCTCAATCCAGATATTTCCTATTAGCAGGGCACCTCTTCAGCCTGGGCGAGCTCTAAGCTCCCGAATGATCTTCCGAAATGTGTAGTAGTGTAGTGCAAGAAAGTGTAAGTATGTGTGGAAGTAATGGGGAAGTAAAGGACAAGGGAGAAACGCACGATTCTGGCCCGTTTGTTAGGGAACTGCTCCGGCATTCTTCTGGTGTAGATCGAAAAAAAAACATGGAAAACTATCGATCAGAGCAGCCGACGCTAGAATTCTCCTCCTAGGTTTGGTCTAGGTATGTAGGTATCTAGGGCCGATAATCATGCCACCATCCCTTCAACCCTAAGGCCTGCCGGTCAGAAGCACACCGGTAATTTCGGTTGGTGCCGTGACGCACCTCCGCCGTTGACAAATTTTGTATTTCCATTTCCCCTACATTCTTTTAAAGGGAAAAGATGTTAACGAATTATCATGATTTGAATCAAAATAAAAGTATATTCTTCCTATTTACTTATTGAATTAAAATAGTGTCTTTGATAACAATTACTATTATATAAAGTGTATCTTGAAAATCCAAACCTTCCAAACTCTAATAGGTCAAATTTCCAGCCCATAGGACGCACCGTTTTTGTATTGGACGCGATGAATGTGTTAGGGGACATACTGATAAGTGAGCTGTATGATATGAATTGCTTCAAAGGTTGCCTGAGTTAGACTTTTTTTCAACAAATTATTAATATTCATAAAATGAAATTGCTATTCCCCACCTCTCCGTGAATTTTTTTCTTTTCTGAGACCTCATCTGTTAAAATTGGATGGGCATCTGTAGTACAAAAATAAAATATAGTTAAACTAGCAATAAGATATAACTTGTAAAAATGTCGAAACTAAGGAAACTCAATACAAATATCGTATATATACTATATACAAATATCAAAACAGAATATCAATTTCTTACATTTATTCCTTTTAGAATTATAGCTATTCTATAGAATTATATAGAATATATATATATATATATATATATATATATATATATATATGACATACCGATATGTCACGTTAAAATAAACTAACATTTATTTGTAGACAATATGGTGGAACATGCATTACGAAATATCACGAGAGCTAGAGCTTAGCAACGACCGTGAATAAACAATGTAGTTTTTGTTTTTCTAAATGCATTAAGAGATGGCTTGTGCCGAAAGTAGAAAATTTGGGATTGGGCGAAGAAATTTAGACGGTCAGCTACATCAAAATATAACAAACGTATGGATTGGCTGGGTGAGAGAAGGACGATCAAATGTTATGAAAAAATGAAGGTAGTTTAATACGAAGTCTTCGAGGATGAATCATGCAGGAAGATTTCATTCTGCTCGGAAACGCGCTTCTGAACTGATCGTATGTTCGTGAGAGGAACGAGTACAATCGAGATAGAATTGGGTTATCAGTGAAATTTTAAGGACAGTGAATGATATTGCAGATATTTTGATGTGGAAGCAATATTGATGTATAAATTGGAACTTTGCCGGGAGTGGTAATCGAGTTCGGGACTATGTCATAGGACGTAATCGGACTGATAATTTTGATAGTTGGAGACCAGCTTGGATAGGGGCAGAAGAGGATTTCTTGGAACTTTGGACTACGGCAAGATCGCAAGATATTTCGACTGAGAAGTCTACGAGGACATCAACGAAGAAAGATAAGTTAACCGCGGTATAAATTGTAAATTGAAAGATATCTTGATCAAAGGCCTAAAAAAATTGTAAATTCACTAAATTGTTTACTAAAACCGTAAAATAAACTTTGTTGAATTTTGTTCTTTAGAAAAGAAAGTGATCTTTCATTTAGTCAATCCAAACAGAAATGAACTAGGAATAGAATCATTCTATTTCAGATTCCCAGCTGCGCTGTATAGTCAGCGGATCCTATAATCCATTATAGAGGTAATAAGGATTATAATATATCGTGACCCATTGACCCAGCAAGCCGGACGCTAAGATCTTTAGCAGATATAAATGTAGAGAGAGGAAAATTTTGGTATATCTCAATATATATATTAGAAATTCGATTTATCACTATTATACAATAGTATTTTCTATATAATGAAAAAATATATTATATAAACATCTTTAAAACAGCAAGAAAAATAGGTCAAATGTAAGAAGAATGAAAACGGTTTGTATTAGTAATTTTTACAATCAGATTATGAGAAGCAGTATTGAAACAGCATACCGCTAGAACGAGCAACGAAGACGTTATCCGTATCATTGTTGATGGGAGGCTTAGAGTTCGACTCCCGATGACGCTGGATTTTGGATAATGGCTACTTAGAGAGATTTCAACCCATTTCTCGAAGAAAATTATAGCCACCGAATCTGATCAAGTCTCAGTTGTTGTTTTTCGTTTTGTTTTTTAATCAATACCAGGCCATTGCCGGTACAATCCTAAGAAATGGGCGTACAACGCTTTCTTCCTCGTCCTTGTCCCTTGCTCTCTGCTTCCACATCCTCACATCGGTAGCTTAGAGATTGACCTGGCTGAGACGGTGCCTCTCTGTGGTCTCGCAAGTTGACATCTAGTTCGGCGACGGATCTCCGTTTCCAGCAGCAATGGATCACCACCACTTCCCAGCATACAGCATGCACTACACTAGCGGGACTAACGACCTTCGTCGTAGTCGCACTCTGAATCGATAAACACTCACTCACTTCTTGAAGCAGGCAAGGGAATTAAACGCAGCAAGGAGAAAGACGGCGCGACTCTCACTCGCGACGGGAGGTAGATTTCGGTGCGACTTCGCTGCCACTTTCGGTGCGTTCACTTCGCCCCAGGAGACGAACATTTCCGCTAGAGAGAGGCCCTACTTTATTCCCAGTACAACGAGCACCAATTTTCGAATTGCTTTTGTTTGCGATTATCCGGCTTCCGTGCACCGCCGGAGAGTACCGAGCTTCAGCTCAAACTTTTAGGAGGCGCGGGCCCTCAAGGCGATGGGGAAACCTGCTGCAGACGCCCTTGGCGTGTGCTTTTGTTTGTGTTGGCCCTACTGCCATTCGGCGTTTTTATGATGCCCCTCAGCTAGAAGTGGTTTTCAAATTATCTTGTGTTTATCCATCCACTACATTATGTTACAACGCACAAAAGTCAGTAATTGCATTAAAATATAGGGACGTAGATGACTTTGAACAAATTAATGTTCACTACGTAAAATATTTTCTCTTCGGGAATAAATTAATTCATTTTTTAATGCACCCTTGTAAATGTAAATTCAACAAATATTGTATATTGAGAGGAATTTAAAAGAAATTATTGTAACTTTTTTTTTTTTTTTCCATGCACTAAAAGACGGTAAAACAGTGATATTGGTCCAATTTTCCACGAACTATATTTTCGAAAAGTGAAAAAGAAATTACTTTGCAAAAGTACAGTATTAGAAACAGGAACTTTTGTCTTAAATGAATTCTGTTCTTAAACATCAGATCACAAAAAAATATTTTTTTAAATGAGTTGTCCCGTCATAATTCCTGCTTAAAGTTAATGCATTTTATGAAAAAATATTCTCGGAAACGCGGTTCCTATTTTTTTCTTTAATTTTTCACAAATAATGCAAACAGCGCTTAAAAACTATGCAGGACTCAGTTTCGTTGAACTCATTTCGAAAATTGCCTAAGTTATAAGTAATGGGAAAGGCCATTAGTTTTTTAAGCGTCGGCAGAAATTAATACGTCAGGGCGTCTGCATCGTAAGCACATGGGAAGTTACTCCTCTAGAGCTGAGTTCGAATTTCCCCGCGGAGAAAAAGAAATTGGTTGAAAATATTTTTTGTTGATTTGGTATTTTGGTTTCGTTAGTAATTCATATTGTATAGCTGTTGCAAATAATGCGAGAAAGTATGTGTTATTGTATCACCACTATTTTTTCTTTGCGATGAAAAGGATTTTGAGTGATTTACTCGTATAAATTGATTAGAGTTGCAAATAACGAAATCTAGTAAGTATATGAAGTACGTCTGGAGACAAACTTTGAATCCATTGGTTTAAAGTTGTTCCATAAATGCTTAAACTGATGTTTCACGTTTGTTGAGGTTAAATGTCAGAAAACCTTATCTTACTAATTCTCATTACAGTTATTGATACTCAAATCCATGAACGTACTTCATTTACTCAAAACAATTTGAAAGGCAGAACCGGTTAAATGAGGTTAGTTGAATCGATAATTGACGCAAAAGAGAAGAAAAATAATAGGCACATTTCGGAGTCACCGAAAACTGCAAGAATTTACAGTTCGTATCCTGACTGTAGCAAAAATTAATTCCTGTCAGTAACTGAAAAAATGTATTTCTTCTCTCACACACATCAATATTCTGTTAAATCATGATGTAATAAACCCATTTGGACAACTAATCGGAAGAGGAAAATAGAGGAGAGAGGAAAATAAGCAGTTCTTCTGCATTTTTATGTGAAAATATTATTCGTAAAAAACCATACGGATCAAAAATAATGTATCTTGCACAATTATTCCCCTTCGGTTTGTTCTCAAATAAATCAAAAACTCATCACATATGAATATTGCACGAAAGCTAAAAGTTTTCCGTTCCACCAAAATACGGAAACAACGGAACGTCAAACGCAAGGATATTGCATGTCTCCAAATGAACTCCCTCGCTTCCTTCTATAAAATTACAAATACAAACTACATTCTACGAAAAAATCTCCCCCGCGCTTCAAATTTCCGGTCTTTTGTCGCGTTTTCTCCAAAGAGTAACCGCCAGAACATCTCCCTTGCTGACATACGTCGCCAGGGGCAGACCCGCGCCCGAGTGCCAGGCAGCTTTTGTAAGCGCCTTTACATGAAGGACGGGAATTCTATCCGTTCCTGTCGACACACCCCGCGCTAGTGTATGCATTTCTAATTTCCTGCTGGATACGCCAAACTCCTGTTTACGTTAGCCATTGTGAAGCTCCAACGAGAGCCGTCGGCGGTGCCTGGGGACGGTCTCGCGGCGGCCCGCTTTAAATTTCCATCAGGCCCCGTTGCGGCACGCCTATATTTTATTACAGAAAAGAAAACGACACTGACAAATTTTAAGGAATTTTTGGCATTAAAAGTAACAGAGCGAATCGATAGTCGATATTTCATGTTTTCACCCGCAGACGCTTGCCCGTGGGGGCTGAGGTGTGAAGGTGGGGAGGGGGTGGGGGATTTCCAGAAGGCGTAGGTGGCGGCGGGGCGGCGCAGGGAGCGGAGGCGACAGCGGCGGGGACGGCGGTGGCGTTGGTGGCGGAGGTGGCGCTTCGGCGGTGGCGGTGTCTCGGCGTGCACAACCGCGCTTTCTCCATGGATCTCTTATAAATGACCTGCCATTTATTTCTCTGCCGCATCAACTGCAGTGTGCGTCCGCCTACCGCAGTGGCTGCGCGAGAGCTTAAGCCAACGCGAAACCTTATTTCACCCTTCGCGTTTTACCTTGCTGGTCCTATTTTCTCCGTGTGAGTTTAGCTCAGAGCCAGCATGGCCGCTGTCTCTGCAGCGACTCTGACTGGGAGGGCCGAGGGTTCGAGTCCCGACGGTGGCAGATTTTGATACTACAGTACCGGCAGCGTATAAGCGTGTCTGACAGTTTCATGCGCTGTTGTCACACACTACTACGCACACGGACCCACTTACATCACACATAAATAAAATTTCAAAACATTTACACTTACTGATAGGCTATGACACATCTTGACATCATGTTCATAACGTTCGCCAAAGCCGAACCTTATTGCTTCCGCGACTTCGTGTGAGTCTCATGAGCGACAACGCTGAACCCTGGCTGTGAGAAAGTACACAATACTCGATTGCTTCAGAGCAGGTCATATGACGTACCACAGCACGTGGCGAGAGAACTGTCAGAATCGCTTATACGCTGCCGGTAGTGTAGCTATATAGCTAGGTCGAGTTCAGCCACTGTCTAGAGGAGTATTTTAGCAGCCGGCTGCTCTGAACGGTAGCTTTCCTTGGTTTCTACTATCAATACCACGCGAATTCTGGAGTAGTACCCTAACAAGCGGGTGACGGACCGCGCGCGCTATTTCGTTCCTTGTCCTATCCTCTCTCCTTGCTTACACACACTTACTCTTGCTTGTTCTAGACACGTCGGGAGGCCAGTCGGGAGCTTAGAGCTCGTCCTGGCTGTGACGCTGCAACGCTGAGGAAAGATGCCCAGAGGGGGAAATGCCCCGTAAACCGAATTGTAGGTCGGCGCCGGATTTTACTGTTCTGCGAGAAAGACACACCTCTACCTCCTCTGATAAAACATTTACTACACTAATGGACTAACAACCATAGCACTTGACATGCTCGGCAAAAATCAATCAATCCTATTTTCAGATCAGTTCTATTATTGAATAAGGTTTACGTCATCGTCCAAATTCCCGTTCCCGTCCAGCCAACAATTGACACGTAACACGTCTAAACATATGTCGGTTGTATTGACGTGGCTCCTTCTTTAAGCCCCACATTTTCAGTTGAAATTATCTTTATTTAAATCATTTAAATTGTAATTTCATCTGATATACCGTGTTTCTGGATTCACTCTTCACTTGTGGGCGACTTGCTGATCTCATTCACCACTAATGAACAATACCAAAATTTCTCATAACTAATGTTCGCTCGTAAAAGAGATGGCCATTCTCTCTTAAAATCTTACCTAATAAATTCAGAAATCAAGTAATCAAGAGGAATTTATTGTTTCTTTTGTTTTTGTGTGTAAACCGCGGATGATGAAAATGTGGATGATTTCGAAACCTGACATATATTTACCATTACATATCTTTATCAAATCCCTTGAATCTTCTGCTTCTACTTCCAATTATTGTATATTGTATGTATTTTTACATTGCATTTACGTGACATTTCTTCAGATTCCTCCTCATCCTACTTCCATAACCTTTTGACTTGTCTTACTTCTTTTTACCGTCAACAAGCGTTGCCCCGGTATTTATTAGTCATAATTGTAGTTAAGTGCAGTGCAGTGAAGTGTTGGGTCCAGTGAAATGTTCAATGAGGAAATCGGGTAAAAGAAAACAAGTAAAATGGACCGGGCTCGGGAAGTGGTACAGTGAAGAGAAGGGAAGTGTGAAATATGCTATAACGAACTAGACTGATGCAATGATTTCTGTGGTTAGCATGTATTTTTATTACTTTTGACCACATAATGTTTATTATATTTGTTGTGGCAATATTCAAAGCGTATTTCATATAGTACGTTATTTAAAAAAATTCATGCAAAATGCATGCATCTCAATTTATATTTAAAAACAATTTGTCTTTAAATTCTTAGTTCATCAAAAAATTACTGATATAATCTTCAACATTTACTCAGCTTAAAGCAAAATCTTGGCAACCAATCATGTTTCTAACCCATGGGACTTAAGTATGGCTACAGCCACCTTCGCTCTACAAAGACTCATTAAGCTGTGATACAAAGTGCGACACTGAAGCTAAAATTTTAAGTAGCACTCTACTACACGCCTTCTATTCATCTTCTTTAGCAGAACGTCCCAAGTTACACCGTTTGCTGCAGAATCCAGTGGGAAAGACTCGAAGTGAGGAAAGTTACAGCAAACTTACACTTGTAAGAGTCCGTACTTATACGTTCTCACCGGGAAGACCTTGTCGAGAGCAAACGGGTTCCCAAGAACACCCTGACAAAGCGTAGGATTGTTTTGTGGCCAGTGAACGAAACTTAATTTCGTTGGATCATAATATTTAATAGATTGATATTGTCAAGGTCCAAGATATGGGCCAGATTAAAAAGGTGTTTTTTTCTTTCAATGAAATTGCTTCTTCACAATTAGTTCTTTAATTAAAGTCATGTATGATTTTTTATAACCGTTTTTTATAAGAAGTTTTTGAGCAATTTTGTGTTATTTTGGGCAACGTTAAAAATATTAAAAGTAAGTTTTTCTCAAAAAGGCTCCAATTTCATTCTTTACACTATGTGAAACTATGGTGCTAATTGCACCGAATAACAATGGCATAAACGTTATTTTGATGTAAACAAAAATTATTACAAAAACATAATTTTTTATACACCTCCCCCTCTTTAATATTTATATTACAGACTTTATATTGAGATTATTTCATTTTCAAGTACTACAATTGCTTCAAATAATGCCTCATCAAGTTTCTCCAAAACAACATTTCCTGTGAAAATGAGTTTCAAGTTTCAGAAAACGATATTTTCTTTTAAACGAATCAAAATTTACAATGAAAATTTTCGCATGAAAAATTCTTTGATACCGCACCGAAATACGCTAGCATGACGTTCTTACTTGTGTTCAATACTTCTTTACCTTTACATCAATCTTTAAATTTCCTAAATCTTACATCATATATTTTCTTAGATTGACGGCATTGAATTTCCAATAGCTTCGTTAGCAACATCAAATATGCATTTAGACTCAGTCATGGCCTCTATTAAATGCATATATTGACAGTTTCCTTGCTAACAAACACTATTCACGTATCATGCACTTCAAATTCCGTAGTTTAATATTTTAAATATGTATATTTTCTGAAAGTATTATTGTCACAGTGATAACTAAAAGGATCTTCTTATGTGTGGTTTTGCTTTATTATTTATGAAGAAATATGCATTTAATTATTAACTAACACATTATATTTTTATTATTATTACTATTATTGTTTTTGTTGTTGATAAGTTTTTCTAACTTCTATCACGATATTTCTTTCAGTACTTCAAGGAAAAGTTGTATTAATCAATTCTTGGAGACAGTCATTTCTGAAGTGTCGTGACTCCATTATATTGGCGCATTTGTAAGAAATCTTATTTTTCACAAACGACAAAAGCAATCGATCGGACTTCCTGGAATTATTCACAGAATTCTGATATATTCTTTTACCTTTCTGACTATTGAAACCAGAGCAATAAAGGCCAAACAGACCTGAAATTGGCATTGAACCTGGCATTGAAAGCATCGTTGCGGCAGAGCCTCGCTTTGCAAAGTCCGGTTCCACGAATCAGTAATGAATCTTATTGAGTGCTTAAAAATCGTCAATAAAAGTTAAGCTCTAATATTTTGGGTTGTATATTACCTTTGCTTTTTAATTATTGTGTGATTATCACTGAAAATCTGCATATTTGTGATAATTACAAAAAGGACTCGAAAAAGATTAATTGTATTTGCGCATTTCAACTCTCAAATTTTACGATGAATAAAAATATTCTAATTACTTCATCTCACTTTTTGTGCAGTGATTCTCACGGCGTTCTTCTAAATTTCTGTGCAGTTAAATTTTAATGAATTTTCCTTAAGTGTGGAACGTGAAGAGAATTTATAAGTTATGATAATGAAATTCTTGCAAGTGACCTATAATAAAATGGTTCTTTGACTACAACAGCGTTGAGTACAAAAATGATATATCAATAAAAATTATTGATAAAAATTATAAAATTATAAAAAATAGGACAATAGAGTCATTCCACGTCAAATCGCACAAGTGTTGACAGGTTTTTTAAAATGTACGATAATTTTTTCTGAAATCTGGACATCAAAAAAAGAGACTTTTATTTGCCCGAAAATTAATTATTTGTATAGTTATAAATATATTAAATTTAATTGTTGCTCCGAACGTATTCAGTATAAAAATTCATGATTTGTTTCATTTAATATTTTAAAATGTGTATTTTATTCTTCTCTAAATTTATTTTTCAAAAAATAAATATTTCATTAAAAAATTTTCTTTTTAAAAAAAGGAAATTTCTATATAAAATTCATGAGATATTTTCTTTAAATATACGCGTATTCCACTGAATGTATTTTCTATAAAATACACTAATAAAAATAATGGCCACTCCACATATACAGTTTTTTTTCACAGTGCAGTCCATAATCCACAGTTCAGTCCACAATGGAAACTTTCCTTAAGAAATTCAAAGTGGTTTCAAACTGCCAGACTAAGATTAGAACACCGAAATCTACAAAAGGAGTCGTATCGTCTTCCACTATATGTGTTGCTAAAACAATGAATCTAACTGAAACAGTCATTGGATATTTTTTAGATGTTTCGAAATCATTTATTGCCTTCGATACTTTTTTTACTTTCACAATTTCATATGGAATCCGTAACATAGCTATAAATTGAATGTTTGAACCGTAAACATCCATATCCAAGAATAATTTTTTTTTCGTTTATTTTAAGTCGCATCAACGGCAGAGATATTAGCGACTCCAATAGTTACATAATTATTACAATGCTCACTGGATTTTTATATCAATTATGATCTTACATACAGGAATGCATTTTTGGAAACTTTTGCATTATTATACTTAAGCAACAATAATGGATACAACAGTATTTAGAAATATTATTACAAAGGTATATTACCAAGATCCGGAATCGAATACATGTATGTATATGAGCATAGAAAACACATAACAATATATAAGGTTAAATTAAGTCTAGAATGCCTATTTTTTACAGAAGTTTATTACTTTGAATTGGAAGGGTTGTTTGTTAAAATGGAGTTTAAATATTTAGGGTCAAAATATTAAGGTCTTATGTAATTATATGTGGGACATTCCATGAGGATGTGGTCAATATTCAGAATTTTGTTGCGACAATCGCACAATGGGATTGGCTTTTTATTTAATATATAACTGTGAGAGAATTGAGTGTGGCCTGATCGAATACGCGAAAGAATGACCTGTTCCCGACGAGAAAACTTTCCGTAGGTTTAAATAAAATTTATTTGCTGCAGGGTCTATGTTCAAAGAATTCATTGATTTCCTTCTGGATTCTACTAGTTTGAGAATCGGTCCATAGAGTTGACCACCACGTCTTCATTATTTGACCAACGTGCTTCTAGTCATCAGTTGAATACGACATTTTATCGTTTGTCTTCTCCTGTAGATCAATTATTAAGGTCGGTGGTGTGTACTTGCTGATCGGGAATATGGCTTCTATTTCGCTAGTAATATGGATGACCACCAGCTCAATAATGCGTCAGTGATGTCTTTGCAGACTTCAAGGAGTTTGGTGTGGATTAATGGATATGATAACTGGGAGAATTTAATGCCGTTCGATATATTATATATATATATATATATATATATATATATATATATAAGTGACGTCACGGGATTATACGAACCCGTAACGCCACCATAGGCCACGAGAAAGACCAGAACACAGAGAAATAGGGTACGCGGCGGAGCGATGGTGCGAAAGCGACATCTACCGCAGGTTTTCGCACTCCGATGTCCGAAGTTGCGGATAATATTTTCTTGAGAGGGCGCGAAGGAGGAGAAAATTCACCCCTCCAGAAATTTCCTCAGGCGGAGAAGCATAAATACCGCGACGCACTTCGCAAGAGCTCTCTTACAACTTCGACAGCGACGGCGACTCAACTAAATTCTTCAGCGATAGTCATTGGTTAGTACAGGAGTATAATTTTACTTGCTTAGTTAAAGCTGATTTAAGAAACGCGGTAATAGGTGATAGAATTCAGAAGTGAAGTGCATGTACAGTGTTAGCACTAACATTACGCGAGTAAGCAAGCGATGTGACTGCTTGAACCTCAAATAGATTCATAATTGCAATAAATTCGCGCAGAAGGACTCTGAACGAAATCCAGTATTTAATTTGTACGCCACGACCACGCACGCTCAAAGTGTGGTATGTCGGCCGAGTGCTAGAAATATTCAATTCAAGTACGTTAGTTATTCAAAGCTGGGAGAGCGAGCAACGGGTACGCGGCAGGCGGCAGAAGGACGACTCCAGTGAAGACTCAAGCGTAGGCGAGAAGGACTTGGACCACATACGTGGATGGTACGAGCCGAGGTCGAGAGAAAGGTTTGTAATTTGGACGTGTGGCGGCATTCTGAGATCGAGCGAAGGAAGTGGTGTAACCGCGGGACATCGAACCAGTCAAGTGACGTGGCGAGGACTGCGAGCGACCGAACACGCCAAGGTTAACTGACGGCGAGCGGGAAGGAAATGTCGAGGTAAGAACTGGCAACTTCTATGCGGCAATTTGTTGGAAACCGAGCAGCTTTAAACACCAGGCGAAGCGTCCTAAAATAGATGAAATTTCCCAAATAATTACTGGGAGAAATATTTCGAACGTATGAGCGGCAGTTTAGATTTCATTCGCTGTACGCACCAGTAAATTCGTTTGAATGCCATACCTTGTACAACTTTTCTAAAGTAAATTATAATTTTTCATGTAATGTAAAAGTAATCTTATTTGAAAGTCATGTTTCTATTGAATGATGTCAGGGATAATTAGTTGCTATAATTTTGTAAAGGTACAATTTAGTAACGTGTGTGTCACGTTTATTCTTGTGTTAGAGTTTACAGCATTGTAATAAATGCGCAGCTTAAGGCTGACCTCTGTGATGTCTATGATAGAATAATTGTAGAGAATCACTTAAAGGGCCGTGCACGGAGAAAACTTAAGATTAACAAAAGCTAAATGAGGTACACGAAATAATTGAGAAAGAGGTAGAAGCAAAAGTATTGTGAATAGTGCTTATTGAAGTATTCAGGCAGTCAAGGTGACGCCTATACATTCTTTTGTGGTTGTGTTCTTTCTGTTCTTTTTTTTTTGTTTTCTTTGCAGTGACCATCTACGCAAAGTGCATACTTATTGTATATTTGTGCCACTTGTAATTTGTTTTACTGAATATATGCTCATTTTTCCAGAATTTTACATAATTCATTGTGTCAAGGGTTCAGACCTTTCTCATACCCGAAATATCCTGCTTCCTGAGAATTCAAAGCTCGCTTCACGAGCATTCATAGTTCACGCTTCATCGCCACCGGCTGAAGGTAGTAGGTGGGCGTGTTATATGATTGGCGCCCAACGTGTGGGGCAGTGATCGATTAAAAATCGAGTAAGCAAAGGAGAACCCTAGACACGAATCAAAAGTGAGCAATTTTGTGGCCTGTATTAGTGTTGTGTATTGTGCCTCTTTTCCAGCAAGTGTTTCTTTGTACAGTGAAGTGTTTTGTATTGTATTTTGGAAGGGAAGTGTGTTAGTAAAGGCGTACAAGGCAGACATAAAAGAGAATAAGTATGGCAGGAAGGTCAAGAATATAGGGAACCTAGGCAGATCGGGAGTGATGAGGATAGTGAGGTAGACGGAAGGGACGAGATACTTCAACAAATGGAAAACCTAGGTTTGCACGAGACAGAGGCAGCAGCCGAGCCGCCCGCAGATCGCACTGAGTCGGCAGAGAGCACGCCACAGCAAGAACAGCGACGAGAAAAGACGCGATGAGAAATTTGATGCAGGCATTTTTAGGAAACTTCGCGCGAAACATTAGTCAACAAGTAGAAAATCAGGGCCAACGATTAGCGGAAGAAATTAAAGAGCAGTCGCGAAAAATGGAGGCACAGTCCCTAAAACCAGACGAACAGGGGCAAAAATTAGCGGAAGAAATTAAAGAGCAGTCGCGAAAAGCAGACGAGCAGGGGCAAAGATTAGCGGCAAAGATAGAGGAACAGTCGCGAAAGGCAGAAGAGCAGGGGCAAAAATTAGCGGCAGAAATTCGCGAGCAGTCGCGTAAAATCGACGATCAGACCAAAGTTTTCAATGACCAATTAGAGCAATTCCAAAAGTCAGTGATGTCACAAGTAGGCGCTAAATGTGACGAACTTCGGGGAGAAATTACCGCACAAGTTACAACTTGCAATCAATTAATTGAGGAAAGACACGCAGAAGTAGGAGCGAGAATCGATTCTTTGTCCACCGTAATCGAAAAGAAAGATGGCGAGAACAGGACACGGTTCGGGCAAATTCACCGTGAAGTACAGGAAGTTCGCGGAAAAGTCACAGAAATCAGTGAAGATACAAAGCGACAGGTCGAGGCGCAATTGATGCAAAAATTAGACGAGCAAGAACGCAAAATTCAGGAATTGCGGGAAGTAGCAGAAGCTAAAGTAGAAGGCGGGGGAGCATGCCGAGGAGGCAATATTAATGTGCCGGCCTCGTTAAAGTTCTCGGGTCACCTAAATGAGAACCAAATGCATTCGTTAAAGCGCTCCAAAGCTTTTCGTTCTCTCAAATGTGTTCTCTCAAAAATCACTAGATACGTGAAGTACCCGGGTTTGAAACCAAATGGATAATCCTTAATGATGTTGTAGCGGTTTAAATATCATCTTAATCTTCTGTCAAGATTCTTTTCAATTGGCTTACAGAGATTATAAATTAGGGAAATTGGACGGTAATTGATGGGATTAGACTGTACTTTACCTGGTTTATGGATGAAGATAACGGTTGCCATTTCCATGTATTAGGAAAGGTTTGGCATGAGAACATATAGTTATATATCTTGAGCAGGATTTCTTTCCCTTCAGCGGGAAGATTTCTAATATGAATATTAGATATTCTATCAGGTCTAGGTACTGAATTATTAGATGAATTTATTGTTTCGTGTAATTCCTGTTGTAATGATCCAGAACCCCCAAAAACAGTTTTGGTTTAAAATGTAAACATAGCAAAGAATAACAAGAGTGGGAGGTGAGAAGACAAGAGAGGGCGGCATCGCGCATGAACAATTTTATAAATTAAAAGAATGCACGATGAAAAACCGAAATAGACAGTATTAATCTTTTTTTAATTGCACTTTTGGCGAAAAATTGGAAATCAAGAGCCATTGTTACTATGGGAAGCTTAATGGAAAGAGCGATTTTTTCAAATATTAAGAAAACGCGTGAAGCTATCGCGACGAAACTTTCTAGAATTGATAGAGGAAATTTCGCAGAAAATTACGATATTACTCGCAGCTTTGAGAAATATCGAGGAGCCGCAGTAGAAATTAAAATCCAAATTATGTAATTAGAATTAATACAAGAATAATGACGCATCGCGATGACGTCACAGTTACGTCACGACGCAACAAGACCAAAATCAAGCTAATTTAGCGTTATTAGACATCGGGAAGCAATAAAATGAATAACACAAAGATTAAAAATAATAAGAGGAATGAAATAATGAAGTGAAATGACGTTGAAAGACAGAATTCAATGAAAAGTTATGATATTATTTGTGGAGACATGCAAGCGATCGGTGAATGTTCGTTGGAAAATAGATGAAGGATCTTGACAACAATGAGAAAGGGGATGGTGAAAAAAGACGCTGATGGTCAGACGTGTCATGTAGTGCTCCGCGTAAGACATTGTTTAGTATGAAAATACTCGAGGAACAGTTAATATTTTTACTTAATATTGTTGTCGGATTGTAAACATTCGTAGTGAGAATGTGTGTTAGAATATTAGCAGTTATGCGTATAATGGCTTTGCGTAATGGAGTGTTTTAAAGAAATATAAGTACGCGATGGATATTTTTATTTATTTATTTATTTTACGTCAAAAACAGTTAAAAACTGCGTATGACGTGCTATGGGGAAAAGTGAATTGTGTGCACATTTTCAAAATTCTGTGATCCATACACTAAGTCATATACTACTTAAATTTTGAATTTTTGAAAGGGAGAAAAAAAAACTCCCATGTAATAAAATCTATTTTTAAGGATAAACAAGCAATAAATTTTGAATTTTGAATTTTGAAAGGAGAAAAAACAACAAAAACTCCCATGTAATAAAATCTATTTTCAATGATATATAAGCAATAAATTTTGAATTTTGAAAGGGAGAATAAAAACTCCCACGTAATAAAATCTATTTTCAAGGAGAAATAAGCAATAAATTTTGGCTCTTATTACTTCCTACCGCGACAACATGGAAACGATAATTTGAATAATTGTATTTCCACTGAACTGAATTCTAGAAGACGTGCACAGAAAATGAAGTTACATTTATGTCCAGAAGCAAAACAAGGGCCATCTCAGTATTTGCTCAATGGATCAGGAAACTGTACGAAAAACCTGATCGAGATGGGGTCATTGACCCGGAAGTTGTAGTACAATAGTTGTTACAGGCTGTTTATACTCATTTATACAGTCCAAATGGTAAATAATGCATTATGTATCATTGTTAAAATTAATGTTACTTTACTTGTGATGCTCAGATAGGCAATAGTTTCATTGATATTATAACAAAGTGAGATGTTAGAATGGCAGAATAGGCGCACGAGAAGATACCATTGTGTCGGTGGAATTTCGGCAGTGCAACGTGGTAAAGAGGAGCAGTCGCAGAATAATTTGGAAAATACTGCGTGGTATGCGGTATTGGTCGAGCGCAACAATGGTGTATCGCGGGTCACGTAGCCAGCCAGCAAAAAGGAAAGTGACTGATAACTTTATTTATTTATGTTTCACGTGTTTTGAAAGAAAAGAAAGCCAAATACGCATTTGTTGAATACCTGTCGTAAAATAAGTAATTTTAAAATTGAACCGACAGAATGCGCATTCAGTGTGAATGAGTTTGTGTGTATGTGTGTGTGTGTGTGTGTGTGTGTATATATATATATATATATATATATATATATATATATATATATATATTTTTGTCAGTGTGAATGAATATTTTTATTTTGTTGTTATGGTGATTTATGGTATGTTATTGTATTGTTTATGTTTTTTGTTTTGTGGGTAATTTCATGTGTGTCAACTCAGGGCAACAACCCCTTTCATGTATAAAGTAGCGAAAACAATAATTCAGAATTTGATTAAGGAAATAATAAATAATGACGGACATCATTAGGTTCGTCAGCGAATTGACAGAATGTATTCTGATTTTTAGTAGTAGATGCAGACCTACGCCCACGTGCCCACATAGTTTGTTTTAGGTCCTCTATAGGGCAGCCACAGCCTCACGCTCATATAAGAAAGTTCGAGTGAATAAAAATAGGAGGTTCTCTCAAAGCAGCTAGCGGACGGGCATAATTAAGGGTGAAAGCTGGGCACAAAGAAATGGTGTGATGGTAACTTGGTGAAAATAAGTAGTAAGAAGTGGTAGTATTTCCAGGCACTTATAAGGTTACTAAGTGAGAGTGCGGGAGATCCATTACAAGGTAGGAAGAGTGATACGTTACAGGTGGCACCACAACGTCGGGCCATCATAGATGAGGTTAGAGAGTAACGTTACAATACCATTATGTGATTGCAAATATTGAATGTCGATGGAAACTTTGTTGCCATGAATGGCCTTAATTTTCTTCAAAGACTCCGACAAGTTATGTGAATTGATTGATGATACATAAGCAGTCCATGATTGTTTTTTAGATTCTTTAACAATCCTTCGAGCGAGGGTTCTGGTTCTCTTATAAGCAATCTTATTATCCTCGGAATTTTTCTTTTTAATCCTAATAAAGATATGTTTTGCTGCTTTATTGGATCCCGACATTCGTTGTTCCACCAAGGAACTCTCTTCTTGTGGTATTTAATTTGATAATTTTCAATAGCTTGGTGAGCACCTTCCATGACAATATTAAGTTCTGGACCGCATGATTAATATCAGAAACACCCCATAAAGTAGGTTAGGTCAGAACTGATAACGTCTTTAAATAAGGACCAGTTCGCTTTGTTAAAGTTCAGTCTGTCAATGGGTAGGACAGACCTATTATTGAAGCCAGGGGTGTCAATATCGATAATAATCGGAAAATGATCGCTATCATATGGGTATTGAAGTACATTCTATGCGCATTTTTGGGCGACAGGAGTAGAAGCAATTTACAGATTGATGTCACTGAGTTTACCTTTACTAATATTGATATGGGTGGGCTCACCCGTGCTAGTAATTCCAAAATTAGAATCTTCCACGAACGTTTCTAGCAATATTCCCCTTTTGTCAGTCTTATATGAGCCCCATACTGTGTGATGACCATTAAAATCACCTGTAATCAGTGATGGATTAGGAAGTTGTTTTAGGATATCACTAAGTTTCGCGTATTTTAGATTGTGACTGTTGCAAATGTATAAATTACATATATGCAAACATATAGGTGAGGTAATTTTCACAGCAACAGCCTCCAAGTCTCACTTGATCTGGGTATTCTCTGTCAGAATGGATAATTTGGCGTATATGGTGACAACACCACCAGAATCATATTCAGAGATTGTTATATTTTTGTAATAACACTGATAGTTACTAAAATTGACTGAATAATTAAATTTAAAATTGGTTTCTTGCAGGCATATTATGTCCGGATTAATATTTTTGCACAGTAATTGTAAGTTTTCTAGGCGGCAGTGATATCCATTAAGATTCCATTGAAGAATTTTCATACTTTTAGTTCCAATTCATTGCTAAAATATAATGAGCGATTACTGTCGGGCATAAATTTCATACAAAGCTTATTATGTGCTGTCCCTACTGGATTCAGTCTCAGATACGTCTGAATCAGGTAACTGTTTCAGCAGTTTATTCATAAGTCTAGTAAATTTATCTTTGAGGCTTCTGCCTGTTAATACCTTGTAAGTTTTCTTGAGCTGATTAATAATTGCTGGACTGTCATTAGAATAATCTTTAACTATAGCAACGGGATCAGTTGAGCCCAAGGCATTTTCTAGTAACAATTGAAATTGTTTTTATGTTAAGGGAAAGAACTTGGATTGTTGTCAATGAGAGCTTTTGTTGGATTGAGCATAACTTCCATTCTTTTTCCAGGATTGTTGCCTTGTTGGTCTGATTTAACTATGTTTGTTTCTTTCTTTCTCTTTTTTGGTTGTTTCAAGTTGTTTTCTTTATTTTTATTATCAGCATTAGAGTGTGTTGTTTCAGATAAAGACGAGGATTCAGTTTGTAAGCTTCTTTTATGAGGAGGGATGCTCATGGGGTCGGTTGAGGGGGGAGGGGGAAATTTGTATCTTTGTTCAACAGTGTCTTAGGACAGGGTGATGGATCTGATGAGTAGCTTATCTTCTTCAAAGGAGGGAAGCTATCACAATCCATTTTAGGTGAGTTAGAAGTTTGTACTATTGAATAATCCAAGAAGCAATTTTCTTTTGAGGTTTTTCTGAACCATTATAAGTAAGGGTCTGACACTTACTTCAATATCATTTATAGTGCGATGCTTGTCTGCAATATTATCAGCAAGTTTCTTTGAGCTTAAAAATACAAATATCCAGTTGTTGACGATACGTGACACAAAACGAATATCCCTTCCTTGTACATACTTGTATAATGCTAGTTAGTTTACTCACATAGTCCTTCAGTGTTAACCCTTCATGGACCTCGATGATGCTTGCTTGGTCCTTGATCGGGAAGACTAGTAGCAGCTCCAGTACAGAAGTAGATCAGTAGTAGCAGCTCTAGCGTAAGATTTGGTTTTTCGCATTATGAAGAGATGAGGTTAAGTTGATGTTGTTGTTTACAGCGGCCATGAGTTTTATCAGATGTCACTTAATAAGATACTTGATATATAACTTATATATTCACCAGAAGAAATAATTACTTACAACGCACACGCGAGCAGAGCGGACGATGTCGTCGGTACCACGCGAAGTTGTCGAATCAATAGAATCTTGTTGGAATGAAGGAACTATTTTATGAAGTATTTTATTTTAGATTCTGTGTTCCTCCTTTTATACTTCAAGGATAGATTATCACCCATAAGAACTGGAAGAACAATTTTTCTTCATTCATGACGCGAATATCTTTGGCAAAAAAGAAATAACACCGGTCTGCGTCATTTTTGTTGTCTGTAATATTTTATTTGTTACTTTATGCGTTTTTTACGGTGATTTCAAATCTGCATTCAGTATTTATTTATTTATTTATTTTGCGTCAAAAAACGGTTAAAACTGCGTATGGGGAGAAGTGAATTTTGTGCACATTTTCAAAATTCTGTGATCCCTACACTAAGTCATATACTACATGAATTTTTAATAAAAAAAACTCTCATGTAATAAAATCTATTTTCAAGGGTAAATAAGCAGTAAATTTTGGGCTCTTATCCATAATGTCCTTTGTCAAGGAATAATACTTCCTGCCGCAACAACATGGAAACGATAATTTGAATAACTATATTTTCCAATGAATTCTAGAATACCTGCACAGATAATGAAGTTACATTTATGTCCAGAAGCAAAACAAGGGACCATCTCAGCATTTGCTCAATGCATCAGGGAAACTGGACGAAAAACCTGATCGAGATGGGGTCATTGACTCGGAGGAGGCAGTACAATACTTGTTACAGGTTGTTTATACACATATGTGATTTGTTTGTAATGAGCTGTTGATACTGTCACCTGATTAATATAATTTCTACGTCGAGTGTTATAGTAATAGACTTCGGCAATTTCTGAAAATATATTCCCCTTAAGCAATTTATTTTTGAGAAAAAATACTGATTCGTAAATCAACAGACAAGGTAATGGTAAAATTCCTATATTAAAGAAGAGAGCTGACAAGAATCACGTGGATGCGATTTAGTTATTATTCGTACAATTCTTTTTTGTAGTTTAAAAGTCTGGGAGCTATAAGATGTATTTCCCCAGAATATTATGCCATATCTCAGGCGGGAATGAACATTCGCGAAATATACACAACGAGCAGTATGAAGGCTGACTGGATTTGAAAGAATTCTGAACGTGTCGCATAATGAACTTAATTTTGTGTTCAATTAATTTAAATGGACGTTCCATTTAAGGTTTGACTGAATTGAGAGACCTAAAATTTTGTTGCCTTAACATCAGTAAAGGTACACCGTTCATTTTCAATGAAGCACAGAATAGTTTATTTGAAATGGAAAACTGCATAAAAGCCGTTTTCTTTTCGTTTACTATTAATTTGTTATTTCGGAGCCTATTTGAAACATCTGATATTGTACTATTTACGGTTTCTTTATTGCAAAGAATGTTCGTATCATCCACAAAGAGCACCATTCTTCCGTTTCGAATCGTCGAGGGCATATCGTTTACGTAAAGTAGAAACAGAAGAGGGTCTAAAATCGATCCTTGAGGAACTCCACATGCAATGGGCAAAGAGTCGGAAAGGTGCGTACGTAATGTTCCATCAATCCAGTTAGGTATTTCCACTCTCTGAGATCGTTGTTTAAGGTACGAACATAACCAATCTAGAGCAATACCACGTATTCCATATGAAGATAATTTTGAAAGTAAAATGTCATGACCAATGAAGTCAAAGGCTTTGAGAAATCTAAAATAATCCAATAGGTGCCTCGTTTTGATCCAATGATGAGGCGACATCTTTAAGAAAAGAAAATATAGCTGTTTCCGTTGATTTTGAGTTTCTAAATCCATGTTGGCAATTTTCAAACCAGCTCCATGATTTTCTAGATCCATTTGGCATTTCCAAATCAGCTCCAGTTCTCTAAAGTACGAACTTCATATGTTTTTGACATTTGTGACCTTTATTAGATGTTAATGCAAATATGAAATTTTTCTTTTTTAAACAGATTGTTATAATCATTTGAGTTTAGTACATGTTAACGATAACTAAATGTCATTAATTAGCATGAATAGAAAATGTAAAAATGACGCAAATTTGTTTGCTACGTATGTGGTAAAGTGACGTTGCAGGGCAACGTTCAAACATAACGAGTAGAGTATTTATGAAGGAAAGCTATTACGCTTATTTTGGTATGAAATTGCTAAATGTCATTAATTAGCATGAATGAAAATGTAAAAATAACGCAATGAGAGATTAGGAAATGACTTTGCTCCTCAGCTATGAAGTCGAACATATGTTAAGTAGGCTTAGAGGATGGAACAAGGGAATCATAAAACAAATGCCCTTTAGTATACCTATGTTGTGGAGGAAGGAAATGATCATTTAGCGTATTGCTACATTTTCTTGACAAAATTACAAGGTAATTAATGTCGAGAGACTTAAGACTATATTTTAGAGGTAGAGGGGTATGAAGTTATCTGGAACATCAATAAGATGGCCAGCTTTTGTGCGTATCTGAATAGAGATACCTGTAGCCGTACATAAATGAAAGGTGCCAAAGTAATCCTTTCTATATAATAAATTGTCTTATGTAAAAAATATTTAAAGCATAACAAATGTAAGGTGAAATATCTGCAATTATTTCAATCATTCGCATTTATTAGTTACGAGGAATGGATGAAGAAAGGAAAAGAGACACCAATGTTTTACAGACTATTTCTGTTTTTTAATTATAATTTTGTATTACAGAGGTTGCGCTGAAACTGTCTTGTGTTTAATGCACATAATAGTTACCTTCATATAATCTGCTTTTGTTAAGTCTGTTATGAACTTATTGACCCTCTATGAACAGAAAATGTCCTAATGGAAAAAACAGTTTGTGTAGAATCCATAGCCTAAAAATTAGAAGTGGTTGACGAAAACTAACATTATTTTCGAGTTCAACGTGATCAATTCCTATAAAAATCGTTTAAAAAATTTAAACATCATAAACTTTTATAAAAGAGGAGGCCAGTGTAATAAATAATTCGATGTCAGATTTATTGATTTTTTTTTCGTAACAACACATTAATAGTAAACGAAGGGGACCTATTTCAAAGCATCTTTCCTTTAACTTTCTTGCATACTACTTACGTAGTAATGATGCAGAAAACAGTGGCGTTTTCTATAATTTCGTATTATGGGATTAAGATACCGCAACCGTGGATAATTCTTGTTTCTTCATGTAGTAAATTACTTTCTCTAATACTGTGTCGTCAGAATACAGGCTTAGTGAGTCCTTAATACCCGTAACTAAAACTTGGCTTACAACACATTTATTACTGTAATACTGCATTTGTTATCATTTGTATTGAATAATTTTTGAAGATTAAAAATGTCTGTAACAAGGGTTTTGATTCTTTTTCTTTGTCAACTACCCCAACTCGATGTGGATTTTGTTCGTTGAGCAAATGCTTTGAAGGTTCGTTGATTTGCTTTTGGACAGTAACAGTAGCTTCATTGTAAGCACTTATGCAACTATTCTTATGCAACGTACGCCAGGAAAGTCTCTGCGCACCCAGTCGAGTTAGGGCCTTCTATTAGAAATAGAATTTTCCCATTAAAAATAATAATAATAACAACACCTTAGCAACTACTGATTCTGAAAAAGTAGAACTATTGGCAACTCATTTTGAACTCTCCTTTACTAATAATCTCTCTTATGATATTTCCTTTACCCAAAACATAGTCCAATCATAAGCCAACCCACTTCATACAGTTCCTGAAAGAATTAAATTTATTTCCCCATTTGAAGTCAAATACATAATTTCCAAACGTAAAAACAAAAAATCACCAGGCTTAGATTTAATTCCTAGTATTGTAATTAAACATTTACCATATTCCATCCTCAGTTCACTAACAGCTATATATAATGCATGTTTCAGACTCAACTACTTTCCAAACTCCTGGAAAACTGCACTTATCCTGCCAATTCCTAAACCCAACACAGATCAAACTAAACCTGAAAATTTCAGACCAATTAGTTTGCTGCCAAATTTTTCAAAAATCTTTGAAAGGGCAATTTTAACCAGGATTAATAAATTTTTAAATCAAAATAATATTCTTCCTAGTAGTCAATTTGGTTTCAGACATAACCATTCTACTACGCATCAACTGTTACGTTTAACAGACTATATTGCCACCAAATTCAATAAGGAAATAAGGAAATAAGGAAATAAGGAAATAAGGAAATAAGGAAATAAGGAAATAAGGAAATAAGGAAATAAGGAAATAAGGAAATAAGGAAATAAAAAATAAAAATATAATGCTTTAAATTGATACATACATTTTGCCTGCTTCTTATTATTCCGTACTTGAAGAAAACAGCGACCTTTTCGTTTTTTATATAAAGGTACGTTCTTTCATTTGATCGATCGTTCGATTCTGGCACTTTTCGTTCATTTCACATAAAGAATCAGTGAAAATTTGAACTAGGTACCTACGCAATGACCCGGAAAAGCAGAAGACGACTTCAATAAAACGAGAGCCTGCGTCAGAACCAGGTGGGTGGTGTAGTTGGAGAGGGGATAGAAGCAGAATTAATAGCGGGAGAAGGAGATTATTGTATCTTCTCCCATTGTTTTTACATAGTAAAAAGGAAGTACAGTAATGAAGAAGGAGAATGGGAAGAAGATCGAGAATGAAATGGAGATTTGTGGTGGAGAAGCAATCTGAGGACGGTAAGAAGAAATCGTGTGAGGGAGAGTGAAATTGGAACAAGGAGAAGGCCGGAATGATAGGAAGTCGAAGAGGGGATAACGGCGGGAGGGAAGAGTTATGATAAATTGAAGGCAGGAAAGCCATTGTGCAAGGCAAAGAACGAAAGAAATGGTAAAAGAGTATGGATGTAAATCCAGAATACGGAGGGGGAAAGGCGAGGAGCGGGAGGGGCGGGAGTAAACAGATGAAAGGGAATGAGAGAAGAGGCAATGGATGTTTTTAACGGCAGGCTGTGAGGTGAGCGCGCAAGGCGGAGGCGCAGAGGCGGGGCGCGGAGGAGGAGCGTGGAGGTGGGGCGCAGAGACGGGGAGTGTAGGCGATGCATGGAGGCGGAGGTGCACCGAGGCGGGGCGCAGAGGCGGGGCGCGGAGGCGAGGCGCGGAGGAGGAGCGTGGATGTGGGGCGCAGAGACGGGGAGTGTAGGCGATGCATGGAGGCGGAGGTGCACCGAGGCGGGGTGCAGAGGCGGAGGCGCAGAGGCGGGGCGCGGAGGAGGAGCGTGGAGGTGGGGCGCAGAGACGGGGAGTGTAGGCGATGCATGGAGGCGGAGGTGCACCGAGGCGGGCGCAGAGGCGGAGGCGCAGAGGCGGGGCGCGGAGGAGGAGCGTGGAGGTGGGGCGCAGAGACGGGGAGTGTAGGCGATGCATGGAGGCGGAGGTGCACCGAGGCGGGGCGCAGAGGCGAGGCGCAGAGGCGGGGCGCGGAGGAGGAGCGTGGAGGTGGGGCGCAGAGACGGGAGTGTAGGTGATGCATGGAGGCGGAGGTGCACCGAGGCGGGGCGCAGAGGCGGGGCGCGGAGGCGAGGCGCGGAGGAGGAGCGTGGATGTGGGCGCAGAGACGGGGAGTGTAGGCGATGCATGGAGGCGGAGGTGCACCGAGGCGGGGCGCAGAGGCGGAGGCGCAGAGGCGGGGCGCGGAGGAGGAGCGTGGAGGTGGGGCGCAGAGACGGGAGTGTAGGCGATGCATGGAGGCGGAGGTGCACCGAGGCGGGGCGCAGAGGCGGGCGCGGAGGCGAGGCGCGGAGGAGGAGCGTGGAGGTGGGGCGCAGAGACGGGGAGTGTAGGTGATGCATGGAGGCGGAGGTGCACCGAGGCGGGGCGCAGAGGCGGGGCGCGGAGGCGAGGCGCGGAGGAGGAGCGTGGATGTGGGGCGCAGAGACGGGAGTGTAGGCGATGCATGGAGGCGGAGGTGCACCGAGGCGGGGCGCAGAGGCGGAGGCGCAGAGGCGGGGCGCGGAGGAGGAGCGTGGAGGTGGGGCGCAGAGACGGGAGTGTAGGCGATGCATGGAGGCGGAGGTGCACCGAGGCGGGGCGCAGAGGCGGAGGCGCGGAGGCGAGGCGCGGAGGAGGAGCGTGGATGTGGGGCGCAGAGACGGGAGTGTAGGCGATGCATGGAGGCGGAGGTGCACCGAGGCGGGGCGCAGAGGCGGAGGCGCAGAGGCGGGGCGCGGAGGAGGAGCGTGGAGGTGGGGCGCAGAGACGGGGAGTGTAGGCGATGCATGGAGGCGGAGGTGCACCGGGCGGGGCGCAGAGGCGGAGGCGCAGAGGCGGGGCGCGGAGGAGGAGCGTGGAGGTGGGGCGAAGAGACGGGAGTGTAGGCGATGCATGGAGGCGGAGGTGCACCGAGGCGGGGCGCAGAGGCGGAGGCGCAGAGGCGGGCGCGGAGGAGGAGCGTGGAGGTGGGGCGCAGAGACGGGAGTGTAGGCGATGCATGGAGGCGAGAGTGCACCGAGGCGGGGCGCAGAGGCGGGGCGCGAGGCGGGGCGCGGAGGAGGAGCGTGGAGGTGGGGCGCAGAGACGGGGAGTGTAGGCGATGCATGGAGGCGGAGGTGCACCGAGGCGGGGCGCAGAGGCGGAGGCGCGGAGGCGGGGCGCGGAGGAGGAGCGTGGAGGTGGGCGCAGAGACGGGGAGTGTAGGCGATGCATGGAGGCGGAGGTGCACCGAGGCGGGCGCAGAGGCGGGCGCGGAGGCGGGGCGCGGAGGAGGAGCGTGGAGGTGGGGCGCAGAGACGGGGAGTGTAGGCGATGCATGGAGGCGGAGGTGCACCGAGGCGGGGCGCAGAGGCGGAGGCGCAGAGGCGGGGCGCGGAGGAGGAGCGTGGAGGTGGGGCGCAGAGACGGGAGTGTAGGCGATGCATGGAGGCGGAGGTGCACCGAGGCGGGGCGCAGAGGCGGAGGCGCAGAGGCGGGGCGCGGAGGAGGAGCGTGGAGGTGGGGCGCAGAGACGGGGAGTGTAGGCGATGCATGGAGGCGGAGGTGCACCGAGGCGGGGCGCAGAGGCGGGGCGCGGAGGCGAGGCGCGGATGAGGAGCGTGGAGGTGGGGCGCAGAGACGGGGAGTGTAGGCGATGCACGAGGGCGGAGGTGGACGGAGTCGGGGCGCGGAGGGGGGCGTGGAGGTGCGAGCGCTCTGGCGGGGTGCGGAGGCGAGGCGTAGAGGCAGGGTGCGGAAGCGGAGCGCGAAAGCGGAGGCAAATGTAGCAGAGAGAGGAGAGCGGTTGGAAAAGAGGCGGAAGCGGGGGCGGCGCACGGGCGGAGATGGGGCGTGGCGGGGAGTGGCCGCTAGAATTGCTCGCTTCCGCCGATACGTCAGGGCGGCCGCCGACGGCGTGCGTCCGCTCGAGGATGGCACTGCCGGGCCACTTACGTCCGATTGTCGGCGCGGTTTCCCGCCCTGCACAGGCTCCGCTCCGCTGCAGTGGTGCCCCCCCCCCAATTCCATTGCCACCAACAGCACAGCACCAACACTTTCATCGATTAGAACCTAGAGTTTCATCGTTACTCTAGCTACCATCGCAGGCATTGCTTTTGTACAAGAAAATTAACGTATAACATTTCAATTCAATAGCTCCGCCTAACTTGTACTTTTACATTTATATTTTAGATAAAACTAGTGAAAACCCGTCAAAATTTGACGGTGAGATCTGAGTTAAATGTAAAATACTCTGTCCAGACTAATGTTCACAATACGTTGCATTGTTTGGATCTTCAGGGTATAACGAAGATATTCTGTGATGAGTTCCCAAAATTTTGAACACGTATGGCCCATGACCAGGTGGCAATGCAATAGCGGCGCCAAATGACACAAAAAAAGAGCACTAATATACTGACGGATATTATTTCTAAAGTTTTTTGATGTGTCATTATGTCCTATAAACAATTTTGATTTCTTCTGGCATATTGCTCGAAGGTAAACTTATTTTCCCATTTAAGCAACACAGAGTAAACTTGTTTGCAGAATTTCTCTCACATGCGAAGTACAAAGCAGAACAAAACTGACATTTCATAGACAACGATCCAGCAGAAAACGAAATGACCTCACTATCACGACACCTACGCAGACTTTCTCTTTCCCTGCGTCCAGTTAATATGTTTGCGTCTTTTGGGGCGCGTGGGCGATTCGGAATTCGACATAACCTGTGAACTTCACTACTTCAGTACAACCGAGCAAAACCCACTGTCCGAATGTTCTCTACAAAATTCACCACAAAAGCAAATACACGCAAACTGTCAACACCACAATGCAATAATTACACTGAAACAAAACCTTGATGTATCGTAAACAAATCTCAACAATCAAAACAAAACATCAAGCAGCGCCACCATGAAGCAGTTGAAGAAGACAATTGACTATTGATAAGCGTCCTATTAAAGAAATATTTAATTAATTAATTTACACTGTAAATGTTGGTGAATCAACACAAACAATATCTGATAACACATCTAGGGATCACATTCTTTCATTTAAAGGAAAAAATACTACAATCGGTTCAGTAGAAGCTCTAAACGAAGCCATGGCAAAATACCTTATTTTTTAAATATATAGATGTTCATAAAATAATTCGATTCCCTGCTAAATAATATGCATATTGAATATCAAATGACCGGGAACGGTAGCTCAGTGCATCAACTGATGCCAAACTGATGCCACTGCAGCGCCGCTGACCGGGAGGTCGTAGGTTCGAGTCCTCACGGCGGCAAGATTTTCGACACGAGCTTTTCAGCTAGGTCGAATTCAGTCGCTGTCTGGAGGAGAATTCAAGCGGCCGGCTGCACTGATCGGTTATTTTTTCGTGGTTTCTCCGATCAACACCAGGCGATTGCCGGAGCAGTACCCTAACAAACGGGCCACGGACCGCGCGCGATATTTCCTTCCTCTTCCTTGTCCTATCCTCTCCCCTTACACACACACTTACACTAACATGCACTACACTACCACATACTCCGGGAGACCGGTCGGGAGCTTACAGCTTGTGTCGGCTGGGGCGGTGCCCCGCTGGTGGGAGAGTCCTGGTTGGGGGAAACCCCGCTAGCCGACGGAAGGTCGGCGCACTTATCTCGCCATCCAGCGGGGGAAGATCACCGCCCTCTCTCGAGAAAAAAAAAACATGCACTTCGAACGCAAAAACGACACCTCCAACGCCCCCGACTCCCCTTGACGCCGCGAATACCCCCCCCAACTTCCACGACGCCCCCATCACGCTCGCGTCGCCGGCAGCGATCCCCCGTGATGCCCCCGACGCTGCTGACGCCCTCGGTTCCCCCGACGTCCTCGACGCCTCCCTCGTACCCGACCCCCACGTCACCGACGCCCCTGACCATCCCGCCTCCGACGCCCCTGAGGGCCCAGACGCCCACCCACGTACCTCACGCCTCTGACGCCCCCTACGCCTAGGAGGCACCCGATGCCCCCGAACACCCACCACTACCGACGCCCTCAGCCCATATTCCGCTCCCACCACCCGCTCGGCTTTGCCGCTGCAGCCGTCACTGACCCCGCCGACGGTGGCTGCGGGGGCGGCGCACGCCGGCTGCGCAGTCGAGCATTCATCCCCAACCCCATTAATCCATCAGCGCCCGGCGGCGGCGCGGGAGGCGGAAAGCGGGGAAGGGTGCTCCGTAGGTCTGGTTCGGCGGCGCCCAGGCGGGTGGTCAGGAGCGTTATTCGCAAGTCCCAGAAAGAAACTGCAGTGAGGTCTCCACCAGAATAAAGTGATTACCAAAGCTCTCGTTGTTTTATGAGAGGTTGCGTTAAAATGTAATGCGAAAAATTACCAAAATATAATATTTTTTTATTTGATAACAATGCCTAAAAAGCGAGCCGAATATCTGGCATATCACCCACTAATTAGCAATGATTTATTATTAATTAATTAAACCTTCATGTAACACACGTAATATAAAATCTATAATTAAATGCTGGTTCCTTGGAGGCTTGCTGTCGCGAGTTACCTGGATTATAGTGTAATAAGCCAAGATCCCCGGGTTGAATTTGAAGGCTAAAATCAGCACCCAGCGTTAGTATAATGGCATTGTATGCAAGCTCGAAAGTCAAAGTAATATTCCATGCTTGGTGTCATAGTGCCGTTCAGATTAGGAGACACGGACCCAAACACATTACATGCAAAAGGTGTGACGAGAGCATTGAAAGTCGTGATCTGGCAGAAAGGCGCAAGAAATCACCCTCTTGAGAGATATTGAAGCGTATACACGTAAGCAATTGGTCAGGTGCAAATAGTTTTTCAGCATAGGCTGGGGTATTATTTAAATGATGGAGAGGCGGGAACTGATGATTAGCCTGATAGTTTGATCTTGTGCAAATATTAGTAATGAATTGTAAGTATAATTTTTATTAACGTAGTTGGAAATTGAAATTTACATAGACTCCGTGTTCGAGGGGATGTATATTAGGATATCTCTGTAGATGGCAGGAGTTTTCGATAAGTAACTGAAGATAGACAGTCGTATGTAGGTGTTTCTTACAAAGCACAGCCAGGGAAAGTCGCGACTACCTATTGATTTTATGGAAACCATTCAATCCTATTGATTACCGATCGTTGAGGACATTCTGAAATATTTTTAATTTATTTGAATTATAAGCAAAAACGCGTTAATAGGGATCTCAAGGACATTCCAAGGACAACATTCCGCTTATTTAACTGAGAAGTCATCTAAGATGGCACTGTAGTAAGCTTACGAACTATATTCAAAACAGTACGGTATATTAATAGTAAATATAGTAAATATTCATGAGCTCAATAGAAGTTGAAATACATAAGAATATGTGTTATTTTTTATTGCTGAGAAAGGGTTATAATTTATACTAATTGCCATCAACTCAATAATTGGTTTTAATCAATAGAACTTCAAGGAATCGTGATTATATATAGAATTGCTCGTCCACATACAACAGGTAAGGAGTAAACTATTGTAAGTCGAAACCCATGATTAAAATGAAAGGCAGAACGGTATAAATAACAATATTTTTTATCAGTGGAAATAATTCCTTTCATAAGATTTGTATAACTATTTGCAGATAACAGCGAGAGCTAGTAATATTATAAAAGGCCTAGAAGGGATGGTATTATTGAAATGGCTAGCGCGACGAGGGGAATGTGACGAGGTATTTCACAATTGCTGTGTCACAGCTGGCTCATAGCTGTGCCAGCTGGGTCAAGTGAGTCACAGTGAGTATGAGAATTTATTCGGTTTGTGTTGCATGAAAATAGTTTTATACAGTCAGTTATATTTTGCAGACAAACCCAAAATGTTTCATCATTTTTGATTTTTTTCTGAGTATCTAGATATCTGAAAAACCCTTGGAACCACTCAAGACACCACCATCTGAATCTTTTCTTTGAATTTCTATGCGCTTTGAAAATTAGTAATATAGATAATCTGGCTGTTTTCCTATTTTTTCCGGATTTATGGGAATCTTAGGAAATCACACACATTTCTCACATGGCCGGAGGCTGAATAAGTTTCTTTCAATTTCTGTGCGCATGGGAAATTAGTAGCAGATGTCGCTGATATCTAGTGAAGCTGACGAACTGTCATTGTTTTCAGATAGCGTCCGTCATCATGAATTCGGATGAAAGAATACGGTAATCTGTCTCCAATGGAATAGATACATGATAGGAATTCCGTCTAATTAAGCTTACGAGCTCTAATTGTTTTTAAAAAGTGATAACCTCATCAGTGATAATGACATTAACTAGTGAATTAGTAAATATATTGTACTAATTTGAACACGAGGTGATGAAACCCCATTGACTTAGGAGAGCGTATGCGTTTTAAATGACGGGGGAATGAATATCGCGACAAGAAGGAAGAGGCGAACGGTAGCTGCAACGTAATCCCTACCCGAGGCATAGAATAGTAACAGAGCAATTGGCAAAATAACAGTAATAGGATTTTTAATATCACTGCTCGAAGAAAAAGAGTGATGGCAGTTGTTATTTCGTCCTTACCGGAAGTGAGAACGTTGCACTGACATGAGACAGCAAGCGCGTTTTAAATGACGAAGTAGTAAATATCGCAGTCTGAAGCAAAAATGCAGGAAGGGTCCGCAATTTCCCTCCTCCTTGAAGAGTCGGACTGTCATTGGCAGAGAACAGCAATAGCGTTTTTAGTGATGGTTGAGTATCGACGGCAAGGAAAATGGGCGGAGGCAGTTGTTATTTCATACCTACCCGAGGTGAGGAGGCCGCATTGGCTTGAAACAACAATCGCATTTTAAATGACGGTCCTCCTTGAAGAGTCGGACTGTCATTGGCAGAGAACAGCAATAGCGTTTTTTGTGATATATATATATATATATATATATATATATATATATATATATCAACCAAGCAAAGTTCCGGAGAGGGTCACCACTTCTCTAGTCTTTGAGTTGAAAATACATCGAGACTTTTCAGTGAGGGCAGAGTAAATAAATCTAAGCAAAAGGGGCGGAGGCAGTCTTTACATCACCCCACCAGGGACGATGAGGTCTTATTGGCTAGTGCCAGGTATCGCGTTTTAAATGCCGGAGGAGTGAATATCTCAGCCCGAAGCAAAAACACTGGAGGGGGCCACCATCTCGCCCCTCTTCGAGTTGCCTGAGAGATCTGCTGATATCCATCAGCAAGGAACTTTAATAGACTTTTCAGTGAGGGTTGATTAAATAACTCGTCTCGGGGAGACGCAGTCGTTATATTATCCCCCACTCGAGACCGATGATTGTCTAGCGTCCACAATCGCGATTTAAATGACGGGGAAGTGAACATCGCAAGGCGAAGCAAATGGGGCGGAGGCGGGCGCGCGACCTCGGCGAGGGCCGAGGTGACGGATGCGGGGCGACGGCGCGTGTGCGGGGGCGGCGGCCGCACGGCTGCACGCGCGGGTTTCCGTCTCCATCCATTACGCCGCCAGACGGCGCGGCCGCGCATGTCCCACGGCTGGCCGCGCTCCGCGCCCCCGCCCACCCATTCATCCCCATCGGTCCATACCAAGTGCGAAATTAATAACAACCGCACGTAAGCAAATATTGGGTAATGCAGGTGGTGCGGGACAAATGTGTTTACACGATGAACCCGAGCGTTTTTATCCCGCGTGTTCGATTGTCGTCACAGTTCACGAAGTGTTTTGCCGGTGTGAAAACATAAATTGTGTTGTTTTAGGGAAATTCGTGGTTATTTTAGCACATACGTTGTAGGATATTCACGTATGCTTACGTTCACTTTATATTCGTGGAATTGTCCAATTGCAGTCACCTTCAAGCCACTATCATTTCTGTTTTTCCATTGTCTTTTGCTATAACCAGTTTATGAGAGATATTTCCCATTATCCAAATTCGCCTCTCCGTTATTACGTTCTTTAAAACCTCGTTAAGCAAGAACACCGAAATCCACAAATATTGATATTAGGTCTTACATCATTGAAATAAAATTCTACCCGTCACTTTTGTTATCTCATTCAATACGACCACCTTTACTAAACTATCCTACCATCATCCCCAACTCTACACTCGCAGTTATCCAACACTCCTATTTCTATTCTGGGGCTAACAATATTATAGTATATATTATTTCATAAATGATGACCATTCACACTCCTGTATCGTATGTTTCTACTGTAATAACCTACCTTGTAGGGTGTCAAAACAATGACCCACCCTTTTCTGGTGCCATTTGGCTGCTTCAACCTACGTGACTAACCTCCCGCTCTTTAGACAGTTTTGCCCGCCTGCTTTAAAATCTCGTGCCTAACACATAAAAAATACTTAAGTTAAAGTTTGGAGTAGTCGCTGGGTATTGTCAGCAGGCATGGGGAATTTTATAAACTTTCACATAGAGTGGCAAATTTCAGGTTTGTTGCTTCTTAGTGATTCATGGGGACGTCAACTACTTAGGTCATTAGTCCCATAAGTGAAGAGCATGTTTTTTATCGGGAAGCGGCGATCTTCCCCCACTGCATGGCGAGATCAGGCGTCGACCTACCGTCCGCTTGCGGGGTTACCCCCCAACTAGGTATATCTCACAATCGAGGCACCGCCCCAGCCGTGACAAGCTCTAAGCTCCCAACCGGTCTCCCGGCATGTGTGGTAGTGTAGTTCACGTTAGTGTACGTGTGAGGATGAGACATGGAAGGGGAAGGAAAATCGCGCATGGTCCGTTTCTTAGGGTACTACTCCGGCTGGTGTTGATTGGAGAAACCACGGAAAACTACCGATCGGAGCAGCCAACCTCTAGAATTCTCTTCCAGACAGTGACTGAATTCGACCTAGCTCACTAGCTAGTGTCGGAAATCTTGCCACTGTCAGGACTCAACTTAGGACCTCCCGGTCAGAGACACTTCAGTGACATCAGTTGATGCACTGAGCCACCTCTCCCGTTGCGGATTTCAGAGTATGATTAGCATGCCCTGCATATCCTAAGATATTCTGAACGTTAATACGTCTGCATATCAACAAAAGTTAACAATAATTATTTTCAAATTTGCTCTGCTTGCACTGCTTGTATGTATGCCATTTGCAAACAAGATTGGCAGCACGATTGGCAGCACGACTAATGAATGCATTGTGTCGGAATACTGCTGTAGAAGTGTCCTGGGTATGCCAGAGCCATTTAAAGCCATTTAGAGCTGTCATGTTCCGCCGAAGAAAAGCTGTCTCTCCGCGTGCATGTTGTTTTTGTGGTGAGAAAAGCGATGGCAGGGCCACCTGGCATTAGAACATGTATACTAATCATTTAGACAACTATCACAGTGAGACAGCTGCGGTACGCTACTCAGATCACGAGACTGCTTCCTTCAATATGCTGAAGTTTCCGCGTGTTCCGATGTAGCGCAGTCGTAAGACGGAGGGCAGACAGTTCATATAGGTTGGCCAGTTCTTTTTCAGGTTAAGAGCATATAAAATTCTGTTCCATGCTGACGTGTAAAAATGCATTGCCGTTATAGGATCTCACAAGTTTTATTGAAAAAACGCTCTCATTGTGGCGTGAATCATACGAAAAGTACTGCATAAAAAGTAAAAAACTCTTTGTCAGATTTGTTTGTGGGAAAAGTTGCTAAATGCCTGGAATAAAGCTTGTGACATAATTTTATACATATTTGTTTACCAGCATGATATTGTTAGTTGTAATGTCTATTTAAGAATGTTTTATTTGCTTGGTTGTATTATTTGTACTAAATTCGAGTTGTAGAATACGATTATGATGGGGCATGGGGATGTGAACTACAACCACGACATAATTCACCTCTGATAGAGAATTCACCTCGTAGCAAGAAAAGGGGCGGTGAATTTGGCCACATTGATATTAGACTCACGAGCCCCCTATGACAAGGTCAAATTATCTGCTATCACTTTTGACTTGACTTCACACTTCATCATTGAAAAGGAAACTTAAAAAGTGGTGAAACGTATTTATTGTTCGCAAATACACTTATATTATATGGGCCAAGGGCTGTGGCTCCGAAATAGGTATAGACTCTTAAAATGAACTACGATCAATTGCAATTCATATGCAAGTTGTATATAGTGTCATATGTTATTGTGAATATCTTCAAATAATAAAATTTGGCCAAACCATTCAAAAGTTGTTTCAAAAATAAAAATTTTATGACTGAAAATTTAAAAATAGGGATGCCGTTGTTAGCCCAGCAGTCTCATTAACCAATTCATTAAAGATGGTGAGATATGTTACGCGGCGTGAGAAACGAAAGACGTTTACCTACAAGAATGCTAGTACAGGTGGAACACCTATTCATACCTCCTAACATGTCTGTTTCATCTTACATATGCAATTATTTCATTTATCACCTGCGAACTGTGATCTATATTAGTGATTTCCAATCCGCACAAAAATTGCAAGGAAACGTGGAGTCTCCGGCCCCGAGAGTGGTGTCAATGGTTACTTTAGGTACGCAGGAATTCGGGTATCAAAACAATGAAAGAGTTTCGATTTTGACTGAAAAACGAAAAATTGGATTGTGTTCTCCAGTTTATTCTGCATATTCTCATACTGCACTTACCAACTGAATTCTCATACTCAGCGAGCCAGTGGTAACGACACAGATCACATCATGCGAGATCAAGGTTCCGAGGAAGAAGCATCTCACAATTAAATATTTACTATTAACGTGTTGCGTTATCAACGAACGTGTTGCGAACATCAAGTTTATTGATAGTTTTAGTATGTAAGAACGGTTGTGATCTATGCATACTACTCTATGTTATTGCAGTGATCGTGAAGACTCTTTTGTATAAAAAAGGTTAATTTATTGCAATTATACGAGAGTATCATATTTCTTCTTGAGCAGAGTGCGTGCTACGTTTTGGAAAACCATTTTCTGAGTTGTTTTTTCAACAGCATTTTGGTTGATACAGTCACTAATATTAAGCGACATCAGTTACATAATTTTCTATTAGCTCATTAGATCTCGTGATCATTTGAGGCAAATGATATTACCTCTTTCTTGCTGCTGGAATGGAAAATGAAGTATTATATTGACACTGAAACCCGATTATCTGCATTTTCTGTCCGCATCCTAAAATATATACAAAATAAAATATATCCTAATGTAACAGCAAGCTAAAATATTACAGATTTCAGATGATGTAGATTCTTCTCAGGAATGAACTAAAAAACATTATTCTCATTTCCGAAAAAAAAAATATTCGACGAAGTAGAGCCGAACAATATTCCGAATAAGTTGAACTGAAAAATATTTCTTGCTATCCGTGCTGCACTTTCTTCAAAATCTTCGCCTAGAGTCGACGACGGAAAGTCTTCCTCTCAGAGCGCAAAACGCACGTAGGTAATAACGAGGCAATTTTATATTCATGATTCAGACGCAAACCTGGCAGTAATCCCGCCCCACTGCGTGCGGAGATCAATCGAACGCAGAGCAGGAAATCGGTGCCCCGAGCGACACTGGTAGAACGGAGCACGATCTGTTCTTTTTCTCCGATTTTTCTCTCATTTCGCTCCTCTCCCTCTCCCTCTCTCCATCTGTGTCCCTCTCTCACCTTATTTCTCCTCTTTCTTCCTCCCTCCCCCCCCCTTTCTATCCCTCACTCTCTCTCCCCCTCCCTCTCTTTTCCCACCGCTTTTCTCTGCCACTCCCTCTCTCTCTTCCTCTCTCTGTCTCATCTCTCTTTCTCTCTCTCTCCCCTCTTTCTGTGTAGCATCAATCTGTCTTTGGCACCTGCTTTACACGAACCACTCTGACCACTTAATAATCTTCTGAGGGCGGATATTGGGGATACGTAACCCGGCTTGAGACAGAATGTACGAAAGCCATTTCCTCTTCTTCATTTTAATTGTGCTAGGACGGTTTTGTTAACTACTGAATTTTAAAGACTCTGAGTCGCACAATCGACGAATATCCTATTCTGAAATTCTTACACAAAACCTAATGACTTTTATTATTATTATTATTTATTTATTTATTTGCCAATTAAGATCGCATTAAGGACAAGGGTCTCCTACCCTTTGCAGGGAATACTGAAATGAAGTTATAGGATGATGGTGAGGGGTGGAAGGACGAGTTAATGGATTATGAAGTAATAGGATGATGATGATGATGAAAAGTTGGAGGTGGGGTTGTGGGAGGTGATAGTGGCCGTTTTTATCCATCCCAGCATTCGCCTTGTGACCTAGGGAAACCACGAAAAACCCGGTGAGGATGGCCGGCCCGAGGTTCGAATCCAAACCTCGCGTCTGCGAAGTCACACTGAGCCACTCCCCTCGTCATTTTATTATGATGGTAATAATTTATTTGTGATAAAGCATTGCTTTATTTTCTTTAAAAATGTTGCCACCTATATTTGGCTTTTTCCTATATTTATATCTTTTAATCTTTGATAGTATGAAACCGTTACAAATGTTTAAAATTTTCTTCAAAAGAAAATGCAATGCGATAACATTTGCATACGCTTCAACGTTACTCCTACATGACTCACTGTGTCAGTGCGCGTCACCTTGCAATTGTACATCTTTTAAATCCCCTTACAGGATTATTTTTAAACTCATTCGCAGTATTTCGGAATTATTTTCACTATAACCTTCTCTATAACCCTTCATTAATTTTCCCACATTCAGGTGCTTTTCTTTCTTAAGTTTCTATGCCACCATTTTTAATCTCTTTCTCTCTATCATTTTTTTCATTTTTACATTGTTTTCACCCTTTTATATTTTAAAATAAATCTACGATGTGATTTACAAGCAAGTTTTCGTCGTTGATACTGTAGTTCTTGAAAGAAGTAAGACTCTCTTGAAGAAATTCCCTTCCAAACCCGCCTTTTCTCATTTCCAAACGTTTAGCGTTCTGTCACTCATGCACATTATTTTGATACTGTCTCACTTAATGCATTTCCCCTAACTGAGCTAAAGTCCTTCCCTCCATCACTGCTCTGTACTTCTTTGTGTTTTGTATATTTCCTGCCTATTATTGACTGCCACCTGACTGCTCTGACTGTCAATCTTTACAATACATTTTTAGGTAAATCAGAGGTGGCTATTTTTATAAATTCAATCTTAAAATTAAATTGTGAAGATCATTCTAAAGTTTGACAAAATTTTAAATTTCATATAGCGGATGATGGGCGGAACAGTTGCTTGAAACGTGGATTTTTAATAATATGCTTTATCTTCGATTTGTTAATATTTATTTGACCTTTTATGACTATTGAAAATATAAAAGTAGAGAATTATAAATAATATAATTTCAACAACAAAAAGTTATTTTAAATAATTTATACAATTTTATGTATTTTTTATTCATTATTTAACGCATTAGTATACTCAGAAAGTAACTTTCTTCCAGCCATCCATCGCAAAAATAAATTCCCGAAGTTTCATCTTTACCTGTCCCTGACGCACATGTAGGGAGCTCATCGACATATTCAGCGTGTGCCGCTCGAAGCCGTCGGCGGCGGTGCGTCTCCACCTTCCCCGCGAGCGCCGAGGCCCATTCGCGTTCGCCCGCTGGAGGCGACTCCTCGTTTTAAGACTCAATCAGCGGCGGCGACGGAGGCGGGGACGCGCCGGTCGCCAATCACTCGCTGCTGTTTGCTCAGCCACAAGCAGAGGCGAGGCAATCAGCTTCGGTAAATACTGCTTGACTGCCGGCCCCGCTGCGGCGCGGCGGCGCCGTTCTCCGCGCCCCTGGCCACTGCCCCCCGGGACGCCCGGGGGCCCCCGGGCGACTCGAACCGGAACCCCCGACCTGCCTTATTTACCGTTCCGCTCCGCAGCGCGGGCCCCTGCCGGCCCGGGGCGCCCGTAGCGCGCGGCGCGGGGGCGGGCGCCGTGGAGGCGGCGCCTGCGGCAGAGGGGGAGGCGATGATGCAGGCAGTGGAAGATGCAATCGTAGCGATGCTCGTAGGAGGGGGTAGTGGGGATGGTGGGGGTGGGAGTGAGTGGGCAAAAGGGTGGCGGGAGCAGGAAGTGGAGATGGAATGGTAGTGATGGTCGTAATAGGGAGTAGTGATAATAGTAATTGGTAATGGAGTTAGGGGAGAT